>JBBHAA010001247.1:505000-992500 GCA_037953035.1 Aquarana catesbeiana | reverse complement strand
ATTTTCCTAAAACTTCCCTCTTAAATTGGGGTGCATGTTATACGCCAGTGCGTGTTATACGCCGATAAATACGGTATATGAAAACAGTATGGCTGTATTTGCAAGAAAAATACTGTAAAATGTTATGTGGTAACTTTCTTTTTAATTTAGAATTTTTGGTCCAGGGCAACTGCCACTGTGGCCCCCTCATGCTACGCAACTGCAGCCTACCGACTGCAAGTTATGCCCCTTGTGCTGATTTTGCTCTGTTTTAAGGCTCCATTCATACCTCGCAGGTGCAATGGAGCGTGCACGTTTTTGGGTGTTTCTGCACATCGCGTTTTACGGCAGCCTATTTATTTAAAAAATACGTGAAAAAATGTTCAAGAGAAATTCATTAACAAGATGCTTGAGGGTGCCATTAAGAATTAATGACACCCCATGCATCTGCAAAAGGGCAGTGTGTTTTTGTCCATTGCGAGAAAGTGTTTTTGTCCATTGTATCACTATTTTGTGTGCATTCCAGCATTGCACAAGTTTGAACAAAGCCTAAAGCAGAACTTTGTTTCAGAAAAGGAACTTTGGTTGCAGGAAAGTTTATTGCAAAAGAAAAATGGCATATCTCCACTGTAAGAAATGGGAGTTTTAAAAGGTGCAAAAAATTGATATTAACAATTTTAGAGTTTTATTAACCACTTGCTTACTGGGCACTTAAACCCCCCTCCTGTCCAGACCAATTTTCAGCTTTCAGCGCTGATGCACTTTGAATGACAATTGCGCGGTCATACAACACTGTACCCAAATTACATTTTCATCATTTTTTTCCCCACAAATAGAGCTTTCTTTTGATGGTATTTGATCATCTCTGCGGTTTTTATTTTTTGTTAAAAAAATTTAAAAACAACTAATTTTTTTAAATATTTTTTTATATTTTGTTATAAAATTTTGAAAACAGGTAATTTTTCTCCTTCATTGATGTACGCTGATGAGGCGGCACTGATGGGCACCAATAGGTGGCAGTGATGGGCACTGATGGGTGGCAGTGATGAGCATTGATGGGTGGCAGTGATGGGCACTGATCAGCACTGGTTGGTTACACTGATAGGCAGCACTAGTGGGCATTGATAGGTGGCACTTGTGGGCATTGATAGGTGGCACTGGTGCGCACTGACAGATGGCAATGGTAGGTGGCAATGGCATGGGGCTACTGGTGGCACAGATAAGGCAGAATTGCCTCTTCCTCTTCGGGACCAATGTCCCTTGAACATAAGCCGGTGATCGGCTTTTTTTCTGCTCATGCTGTCAGCGTGAGGAGAAAAAAAAAACGATTACCGAGCTGTTAACATCATGTGATCAGCTGTCATTGGCTGACAGCTGATCACATGGTAAGGGTCCGGGATTGGCCTCTTACTCGGATCTGCGATTACCCGAGTCTCAGTGACTCGGTGATCACAGGTGCAGGTGGTGCACGGGGCGCATGCAAAGGGGAGGCCATCATATGACGGCCTTCCGGAAATTCAGGTCAGCGCTGTTGCCGTCATTCGGCTATAGCGCAGATGCCAAGAGGTTAAACAAACAATGTTAAAATAGATAGAGTTTAAAACGGAGTTCCACCCAAAAATAGAACTTCCGTTTTGCGGAAAGGTGACCCTCTGACATTTTTTGGGGGGGAGCGGATACCCTCTTTTTAGAGGGTTCCAGCTCCCACTTCCTCCCGGGGATCTCGGCAATCATCTGGGACACGTCACAGGTCCCAGATGATTGCCCGGCCAGTCACAGCGCGCATGCGCAGTGCGTGCCCGGCTGTGGCTTGTGACAATGCTGGCGCTGCAGAGAGGAGGGGGAGACAAGCGAGGCTTCGTTCCCCTGCATCGCTGGACCCTGGGACAGGTGAGTGTCCGATTATTAAAAGTCAGCAGCTGCAGTATTTCTAGCTGCTGACTTTAATTTTTTTTAATTTGGGCCAGACTCCGTTTTAAAACCAAAACATGAAAATCATGCTGTCGTAGTACAAAAGTTTGTTGCCTCTATATCTTTCATCATAATCACGACTTCTTCTGGAACTTTTGTAAGATCTTATATACAATGTCACTGAAAATTTGGAGTCATAGTCACGTTTGGGGTGAGAATGCATCCATAAGATGATCTATATATTGCTGTTTTTATGTAAATATATGAATTGTAAATATGTAGACCTATTTTGCTCTTTGTATGTATTAATTTTTTTTTTTTATATGAATGTTCATTGGCTTCATGTACATGGGACGTTTTTACAACCTCTCCTGAATGATTTAACTTGACAAATAGTAACACACGTTTAAAACATCAGTTTTGCCGCGTTTACATGCCGCGTTTAGAAGCGTTTGACTCTCTTCAAAATAGCCAAAAAGCCTGTAAACGGAACACAGCTAAATGCGAGTTACCGCCTTTTAGCCTCGTTTGAAATGCCTCTAAACTCAGATTCTGAATGCATTTTTTTGGGTTCCAAAAAAAGCCTCTAAACGCAACTGCCTAGAAACGACTATAAACGACCCTGTGTACACATACTGATAAGATAACAGAGAGAGTTCAGGAGCACTTGCAAAAAAATGCTCAACTGCTCCTAAACATCCGTTTACCAGCAGCAGTGTACATGAGACCTACATTTTTTTTTTTCATTTCTTATTTTAAGTGACATTGTATATAAGGTCTTACAAAAGCTCCAGAAGAAGCCCTGATTATGGCGGAACATGTAGAGGCAACAAACATTTGAACTACAACCGCGGGATTTTCATGTTTTGGTTTTAAACTCTATTTTAACATTGTTTAATAAAACTATGAAATTGGTACTATCAATTTGATTGATTTTTTGCACCTTAAACTTCCCATTTCTGGTCTTTCCTACTTCTTAATATATTATATGAAGCTGGTGCTTGTAGTTGGACCTCCTGTCTCTGGTATCAGACCTATTTCCTTCAAGACTGGATTAAGATTTTGGCACCACCGAGGGAGTTAGCTAAAGTTGCATCGCAGGAAGGGGATGGACATTGCCAAATTTAGTTCTGCATTTAACTCAAATTGAAACTCGCTTGACCAGGTGGAATGCTATTTTTCAACTTACTTTTTATAGCATAGAAGTCTGTGAGCCAAGCACAGCCCTCCTGTTCCTGGTGTCTTTGTCTAGTTCTTATCCCTGTGACCTAGCTTTGGGTGTACAGCCCCTTTTTTAGAGCCCATTCACACAGGGGCAACACGACTTCCAGCACGACTTTGGGAGGCAACTTGGACACGACTTGAGTATGAATCACAGCACGACTTGGGGCAACTTACAACACAACTTGAAGTCGCCTCCAGGACAGGGAACTTTACAAGTGGCCAATCAGAGCTTATCAGCTGTATGTGAGAAGGAGGGAGCTGGCTGTTTACTGGAGGAAATTACTTTGTTTCTTTTCTGCTTCCTGTAAAGTTGCCTCAGTACGAACAGTGGTCAGACTTGGAGGCAACTTCCATTGAAATCATGGGTACAAGTTGCCTTCAAGTCGGATTGAAGTAGTACAGGAACCTTTTCTGAAGTCAGAGCGACTGCAGTAGTGTGCATTAAGACAGATCCATTCACTTACATTGATTTTTTCGTGTAGTGCGACTTGAGGCGACTAGGGGCGACTTGAAGTCGGATCCAAAGTTGCCCCTGTGTGAATGGGCTCTGAGTGATATAGCCAGTTCATAGTACTCCGGAGGGGGGAGCTGTCAATCACTTCTGCAGTAGGCAGTACTGAGCCTGAAGCTGTTTTCCATAGGCAGGTCTCTCAGAAAGGGACCAAGCTGAACATACAAGATTGCTGTGCTTTCCGATGTCAGCTAGCAGTCCAGCAGCAGATATGTGCGATTCGTTTCATTACAATCCAAAATTTTGACAAAATTTTCATTATTCAGAGATGTGGATGTATGCGAATCTCTGAATAAGAATAGTAACGAATTTCAATGATTTTCAACTAATTTATTTGTATTCATTTGTTTCATTCGGATGACATGATGCGATAGTTTGGGCCTTTTGTTAATGTTTGAAGCATCCAAAATAACGTAATGACATAACAATTTATCCAAATTGATTCAGATCCATTTCGTTTTTATGTTGCATTATCATTTTTCATTACTATAAAAAATATACTACATAAGAAATGGAAACATATTGTAATAAATACAGTAAGGTATAAAAGTAAAATAAGATGACGATTTCTACTTACCGTATATACTCGAGTATAAGTCGAGTTTTTCAGCACATTTTTTTGTGCTGAAAGTCCCCCCCTCAACTTATACTCGAGTCAAGCACTTTTCTGCAGCAAAAAATTTCATTTTCTGAGCCGACTTTGGGGCTCCGTATCTCAGGGCCACCAAAATCGGTTCGGAAAATGTCATTCTCTGCTGCAGAAAAGTGCTTGACATTTTCTGAACCGATTTTGGGGCCCTGTATCTCAGGGCCACTTAGTGCTAGGAACCCCAACTTTGGTATGCAAATCCAGTGGAACTGGTAACATAACATATCCAAAGATGGAGTTCCTATCGCCAAGTGGCCCCGAGATACAGGGCCCCAAAGCCGGTTTGGAAAATGTCATTCTCTGCTACAGAAAAGTGCTTGACATTTTCTGAACCGATTTTGGGGCCCTGTATCTCGGTGCCACTTGGTGCTAGAAACCCCAGCTTTGGATATTTTATGGTGCTAGTTCCACTGGGTTTGCACACCAAATTTGGGGTTCTTAGCATTAAGTGGCTCAAGATACGGGGCCCCAAATTCGGTCAACTGTGTCCATCTGCAGCAATGTCATTTTGGGACCCTTTGGGTTCAGAGACCCCAAATTTTGGCTGCAGCTAGGGGGCATCTAGGAACCCTTAACTACTGAGTTTGAAGTTCGGGGACCTATGGCTGCAAATGGGCACAGTGAGGCATGCAAATGGGCACAGTGAGGCTGCAAATGGGCATTGTTGACCCTCTTTTTCCACTTACAGTAGCTGTGCATTTCTCACCCTCGTCTTATACTCGGGTCAATAAGTTTTTCCCATTTTTTTGTGGTAAAATAGGGCCTCGACTTATACTCGGAACGACTTATACCCGAGTATATACGGTATTGTGTTTGAATCGTAACTTAACGACTGACTCCAAAATGAATTTTGTTCAATTTATTATGCTATGACTTGGAGATTCTGATGGATCCACCTCCATCCAACCCAAACTGAGTGCATAAGTAATCTCCCGAAAGAATAAATTAAAGCTTTAAAACGAATATAACCAATCTTTCGAAATATGAATTGATATGGAACAGCAAATATGCAAAACAAATCTGAATATACGAAACAAATTGCAAAAGTAAATAATTCTAACATAATGAATATGAGGAAATAAAATGATTAACTTAAAGGGGTTGTAAACCCTCATGTTTTTTCACCTTAATGCATCCTATGCATTAAGGTGAAAAAACTTTTGGCAGTCACCAGTGCCCCCAGCCCCCCCGTTTTATTAACCTGAGCCCCGTATTTCCCTGTCTCTCTCTGCATGGAGTCCCGGCTCTTGATTGGATAGATTGATAGCAGTGCAGCCATTTGCTCCCAAATCTCTCTCTCTTGCTCTCTCTCTCCTCAAGTGGACCACAACATCCGGTTCAGTCTCTTACAATAGAACGCATGCAAGGTAAAATATACCGATTATCCATTACCTCACCTCGCATACAGTCAAAATAAATAAATATATATATATATATATATAAACCTTGACAATTGTCCATAATCGTCTATTTAGTGAATAAACGCCATTTGTGACAATCTAAAGCCGGGGTCAGCAACCTGCGACCCACAGGCTGCATCCGGCCTGCCACCGCTAATTGTCCGGCCCATCAGTGCCTGTGATTTGTGATCCTCTTCATTGGAGAGCAGCGAGCGGCTGGTATCACAGGGCTGGATGGGGGCGGGAACTGCTGAAGTTAACTTTTTACATTAAACAGCAGGTGATTGGTTGCCGGGCGATCTTAGCAACCAATGGGGTGAGGGGGGCAGAGGACACAATGGGGGCAGAGGGCAGAGGACACTATGGGGGCAGAGGACACTATGGGGGCAGAGGGCAGAGGACACTATGGGGACAGAGGACACTATTGGGCAGAGGACACTATGGGGGCAGAGGACACACTGGGGGCAGAGGACACTACGGGGGCAGAGAACAGAGGACACTATGGGGGCAGAGGACACTATGGGGGCAGAGGACACTATGGGGACAGAGGACACTATGGGGACAGAGGACACTATGGGGGTAGAGGACACTATGGGGACAGAGGACAGAGGACACTATGGGGGCAGAGGACAGAGGACACTATGGGGACAGATGACACTATAGGGGCAGAGGACAGAGGACACTATAGGGGCATAGGGCAGAGGACACTATGGGGACAGAGGACACTATGAGGACAGAGGACACTGTAGGGGCAGAGGACAGAGGACACTATGAGGGCAGAGGACAGAGGACACTATGGGGGCAGAGGACACTATGGGGACAGAGGACACTATGGGGGCAGAGGACAGAGGACACTATGGGGGCAGAGGACAGAGGACACTATGGGGGCAGAGGACACAGGACACTATGGGGGCAGAGGACACTATGGGGACAGAGGACACTATGGGGACAGAGGACACTATGGGGGCAGAGGACAGAGGACACTATGGGGGGGGGGGCAGAGGACACTATGGGGGCAGAGGACAGAGGACACTATGGGGACAGATGACACTATAGGGGCAGAGGACAGAGGACACTATGGGGACAGAGGACACTATAGGGGCAGAGGACAGAGGACACTACGGGGGCAGAGGACACTATGGGGACAGAGGACACTATGGGGACAGATGGAAGAGGACACTATGGGGCAGAGGACACTATGTGGGCAAAGGACAGAGGACACTATGGGGGCAGAGGACAGAGGACACTATGGGGACAGAGTACAGGGAACACTATGGGGGCAGAGGACACTATGGGGGCAGAGGACACTATGGGGGCAGAGGACAGAGGACACTATGGGGACAGAGTACAGAGAACACTATGGGGACAGAGGACACTATGGGGGCAGAGGACACTATGGGGCAGAGGACAGAGGACACTATGGTGACAGAGGACACTATGGGGGCAGAGGACAGAGGACACTATGGGGACAGAGGACAGAGGACACTATGGGGACAGAGGACAGAGGACACTATGGGGGCAGAGGACAGAGGACACTATGGGGGCAGAGGACAGAGGACACTATGGGGACAGAGGACACTATGGGGACAGAGGACACTATGGGGCAGAGGACACTATGGGGCAGAGGACACTATGGGGGCAGAGGACAGAGGACACTATGGGGGCAGAGGACAGAGGACACTATGGGGGCAGAGGACAGAGGACACTATGGGGGCAGAGGGACAGAGGACACTATGGGGACAGAGGACACTATGGGGGCAGAGGACAGAGGACACTGAGGACAGAGGACACTATGGGGGCAGAGGACACTATGGGGGCAGAGGAGAGAGGACACTGAGGGCAGAGAACACTATGAGAGCAGATGACACTACAGGGAGTGTAGCGTCGCATGACCACGCAGTTACCAGTTAAAGTAACGCAGTGCCGTATTGCAAAAAATGGCCTGGCCATTGAAGGGGTAAATCTTTCCAGAGGTCACGTTGTTAATGTTGATTTTTTTCACAAGCCAACACTTCACCAGAGGGAGATTGTTAAATGAAGACACAGAAATATGGAGAAACAATGACAACATTCTGTTGAGCCTTCATTCACAGAGTGACTCCCCTTTGGTGCAATGTTGCATTTGATGTTGCAATTTTGAGCTACTAGTATAACATTTCCACAGTGATACATTGTTTTCTTTTAACTTCCTGGCCAGTGCAGAGTTCCCACTATTGTTTTTTTTGTTACATTTCTAAATATCAACTGCCTGTCCTGTATCATGAGATAAATAATGAGGCTCCATGCACACTAGGGTTTTTTTTTTTAAGCTAATAAAATGCTGGATAAAAACCGCTGGTAATAGCTTTTTGTAGTACCATTTTAGTAGCGTTTTAGTAGCGTTTAAGAGCATTTGAGTTTTATTAGCTTTTTTTGCAGTTCCTTTAAAACAAAAAAAATGGGGGGGGAGCTAAAAAAAAAAAAAGACGCTATTAGTAGCGTTTAGCAGCATTTAGTAGCGTTTCTGCTGGAAAAGGCTCCTAGGCACTGAAGCTCAAAAAACGCTAATAGCCTAAAGTTGTGTTCATGGACACTGTGGGATTGATTTACTAAAGCTGGAGCACTGAGAATCTGGTGCAGCTCTGCATGGTAGCCAATCACCTTCTAACTTTAGCTTGTTCAATTAGGCTTTGATGATAAAACCTGGAAGCTGATTGGTTTCTATGCAGAGCTGCACCAGATTTTTGCACTCTCCAGTTTTAGTAAATCAACCTCATAATATAACACTATTTAGCTTCTAGGAGCAGAAGAAAAATGCTAATAACAGCTTCTAGGAGCTTAGAAAAACGCTAGTGTGGATGGAGCCTGAATGTGTGTTTTTTTTGTTTTGTTTTTTATTGATTTGAATGAATTATCTAAATTTTTGGCAGTATTTACTGAATTTGTGTTATTTAATATATATTTGCTTTGATGATCTGACTCTTTAATTATGAATGAATGAATGAATGAATGAATGAATGAATGATTTGTATAGCGCTGCAGTTGCGAACTGAATCGCCTCAAGGCGCTGAATCCGTCCTGTGTTGTCAAGCTTTTTAGAAGAGGTAGGTCTTTAGTTTCTTTCTGAAGGCCTGATGGTTTTCTTCCATGCAAATGTGAGTAGGTAGAGCGTTCCATAGCCGTGGTCCTTGGACTGCGAATCTTCGTTCTCCCTTTGTTTTGTAGCGGGTTTTTGGAATAAGGAGGAGGTTATGGTTAGAAGATCGAAGACTGTGATTGGGTGTGTAGCGTTTTATTTTTCTCGCATAGGTATTGAGGAGTGTTTCCGTGTATACATTTGTGGGTGAGGCAGAGGGTCTTGAAAAGTGATCCGATTCTTTACGTTTAGCCAATGTAGGCTCCTCAGGGAAGGGGAGATGAATTCCCAGGGTTTTTTTCCTGTTAACAGTCTTGCTGCTGTGTTTTGGATGAGTTGTAAGCGCGCAAGCTGATATTGGGGTAGTCCTATGTAGAGGGAGTTTGCGTAGTCGAGTCTGGAATTGATGATTGTTCCAACTACTGCTGCTTTGTCCTCTTCTGGCACGAATGGGATGAGTCTACGTAGCAGGCGGAGGAGATGGTGAGATCCGCTATTGTGATCCTATTGATCCTACTGATCCTATTTGTGCATCCATTGACATTTATGAGTCAAAAATGACTCCGAGACTCTTGGCTTTGGTGCTTGGCGAGATGGTCTGTCCAAAGATGGTGGGAGGTGTCCATGGGGTCTTAGTTTTGGAATTTTGGTTTCCGTGTAGGAGAAGAAGCTCTGTTTTTGATCCGTTGAGTTTGAGAGAGCTAGTAGTCATCCAGTCGTCTATCCGAGTGAGACATTTTTCTAGTTGCTGAAGGTGGTCTTTTTCTCCGGAGATGCGGAGGTAGAGTTGGGTATCATCAGCGTATGAGTGGAAGCAGAGGTCCGATTTTCTGATGATTTTGAGGAGTGGGCGGATGTAGATGTTGAAGAGCACTGGTGACAAGGATGAACCTTGAGGGACTCCACAATTGATTGCGCGGGTTTTAAAAGAGAGTTCAGAATTCTCCTAGTTTCACTGTCTGAGAGCGATTCCCTAAGAAGGATGCGAACCATTGTAGATCTGAACCTGTGACTCCTGCTACTTCTGTGAGGCGGATGAGTAGAGTATTGTGGTCCACTGTATCAAACGCTGCACTGAGGTCCAACAGTACCAGGAGACACGATTCTCCATTATCAGCTGCTTCGAGGGCGTCATCCCATATTTTGAGGAGTGCCGTTTCTGTTCCATGGCCTGGGTGGAAGCCTGATTGCAGAGGATCCAGGAGATTGTGTGTGTCCAGATGGTGTTGTAGCTGTTGTACTACTGCTTTTTCCATAATCTTGGAGATGGTGTTGAGGCTTGTTATCGGTCTGCGATGGTTAGGGTCCTTAGGGTCGAGGTTGGGTTTCTTTAGGAGGGGTTTGACGATGCCATGTTTGAGGGCAGTTGGGACAGTCCTTTCTTTGAATGACTGGTTTATGAGGCGTGTTATAGGAGCCAAGATGTCGGAACATTCTTTCAGGAGTTTTGTGGGAATGATGTTGTTTGGTGATGTGCTGTCTGAGGCTTCTGATGATGTTTTTGGTGGTGTCAGTGGTGATTGGGATCAGTGAAAAATTTGGTGCTTGTGTGATGATCGTATCGATTTTTTTCTTTTTGCTTTAGTTGGATTAGGTTGGTTGTTTTTTTCTGTTGAATTATTTTCCGGATGTTGTCGATTTTATCGATAAAAAAATCTGATAACTCATTGCAGAATTCTTGGGTTTCGTTTCCTGGGGGCAGGTAGGGTTCATAGTCTTGGTGACTATTTTGAAGAGTTACCGAGGGCGGTTATCTCATGTGCTATTTAAAAAACAAAAGCATAAATGTTGCATACATTGTAAGGCCTCATGTACACTGCTGTTGGTAAATGGACGTTTAGGAGCAGTTGGACGTTTTTTTTTCAGCTGCCCCTGAACTCTTCTCTATGTTATCTTATCAGTACTTGTACACAGGGTCGTTTATAGTCCTTTCTAGGCAGTTGAGCTTAAAATTTTTTGGAAAGCAAAAAAATGCGTTCAGGACAGATGTTCAGAAGCATTTGAATCGCCAAATGCCCGTAACAGCTTGTAAACGCGGGTTTCGTTTACAGGCATTTTTAATGGAGATACATCTTTGACTATTTGAAAAAAAAAATGCTTCTAAATGCAAACGCGGCTAAATGCGGCAAAACAGACGTTTTTGAATGTCGCTTACCATCTGCGAGTTAAATCGTTCAGGAGAGGTTTTAAAATGTCCCGTGTACATTAAGCCTAAAGGATACGCTTAGTGAATGGACTCCAGTATCTCCTTTAACCATTTTTGTTCCAAAATTTTTATGCTAAGATTTTTATTTTTGTAACATTAAAGGGGTTGTAAACCTACCTGTTTTTTTACCTTAATGCATCCTATGCATTAAGGTGAAAAAACACCTGGCAGTGACCCCCCCGTTTTACTTAGCTGAGCCTTGGAACTTGACCGGCCGGGGACGCGCTGTCTCTCTGCCCAGGGTTCTCAGCTCTTGATTGGATATATTGATAGCAGCACAGCCATTGGCTCCCGCTGCTGTCAATCACATCCAATGATGCAGGCAACGGGGGGCGGGGCCGAGTCATACATTCAGCAGCTATGGACACCGAATGCTGGACTCAGGAGCACGCCCATAAGGTAACCCCCCCGGGAAAGCGCTTCTCCTAGGACAGTAATGGTGAACCTTGGCACCCCAGATGTTTTGGAACTACATTTCCCATGATGCTCAACTACACTGCAGAGTGGATGAGCATCATGAGAAATGTAGTTCCAAAACATCTGGGGTGCCAAGGTTTGCCATCACTGCCCTAGGGGGTTATCTGATGTGGGGAGGAGCCGCGAAAGCTGCCAGGGGACCCCAGAAGAGAATGTTCGGGGCCACTCTGTGCAAAACGAACTGCACAGCGGAGGTAAGTATAACATGTTTGCATTCTCTCTGCCAAAGCTGGTCTGTGGTCACCAGAACCCCCCTCCCCCCATCAGAATTCCCAGCATTCCCCCTTAAATCAGTGTGGCCTCAGAGTTCCCCTTTACATCAGAGTCTGCAGGATTTCTCCTTACAGTGCAAGGGAGAACTCTGTAGACCCTGATGTAAAGGGGATCACTGTGGACACTGATGTAATAGGGGACTCTGATGACCAGAGACCACCTTACATCAGAGGTCCCCTTTACACCAGAGTCCTCAGCACTCCCCCTTACATCAGAGTCATTAGTAGACATGTGCGATTCGGTTCGTAATAGATTTTCGTATTAATTTGTTAGTTATCGTACATTCAGATCAATTTGAACATCAGAATAGCTGAAAGAACCAAAATATGAAAATTACGAAATTAAGAATAAGCAAAATAATGAACACGTGAAACTACGAACTTACGAACGGACAAACTTACGAAAGTACGAAACTCCGAAACAGTAAAAGAAAGAAAGTGACATCTAGAACGAATGATTTACATTTTGTATTTTCAATCCTTTGTCTGTTCATAATTTCGTATGTTCGTATTTTCATTTGTGTGTTCATAATTTCGTTTCGTTTCTTTGTCTGTTCGTAATTTTGTTTGTTCGTGTTCTCAAATCTTTCTTTTGAATGGACAGTGTAAGTGTATCTTAATATGTATGTTCGTAATTTCGTGCTCTCAAATCGTTCTTTCGAATGGGCAGTGTATTAGTGAGTGATGTCTCTTACTTAACCACTTACGGACCGCCCGCCACAGTTTTACGGCGGTTGTTTGAAGGAGGATATCATTGTTATGGCAGCAGCTAGCTGCCATAACCTCTGTATCCTCGTCTTCAGCGGGCGGTCCGCTACAAGATAAAAGTGGTCTCTGCGGCAGATTTGCTGCAAGATCACTTTTTATTGGCGGCGGGAGAGGGCCCCCCTCCCACCGCGATCCAGTGCCCTATGCCGCTTACCGGAGCCGTCGGCAGTGGCGGAGACGATTGCATCCTGTCTCCTGTCAGGTATGGAGACAGGTGAGGGGAAGATAGCCTCCACCTGTCTCCATACAATTGCTGGGCGGAAGCGACATCAAAACATCACTTCCGCCCACAGCTCCTAAAAGGCCATTTTATTTAAATAATTTTTTTAAATTACATTTTTTTTTTTTATTGCATTTTAGTCTAAATATGAGATGTGAGTTTTTTTGACCCCAGATCTCATATTTAAGAGGACCTGTCATGCTTTTTTTCTATTACAAGGGATGTTTACATTCCTTGTACTAGGAATGAAAGTGACAATTTTTTTTTAAACAGTGTAAAAATAAAAAATAAAAGGTAAAATAAATAATAATAATAATATATATTTTTTTAAACGCGCCCCGTCCCGACGAGCTCGAGTGCAGAAGCGAACGCATGAAAACGGTGTTCAAACCACACATGTGAGGTATCACCGCGATCGGTAGAGCGAGAGCAATAATTCTAGCCCTAGACCTCTTCTGTAACTTAAAACATGCAACCTGTAGAATTTTTTAAAAGTCGCCTATGGAGATTTTTAAGGGTAAAAGTTTGTCGCCATTCCACGAGTGAGCGCAATTTTGAGGCGTGACATGTTGGGTATAAATTTACTCAGCGTAACATTATCTTTCACAATATAAAAAGAATTGGGCTAATGTTACTGTTGTTTTATTTGTTATTCAAAAAAGTGAATTTTTTTCCAAAAAAATGCGCTTGTAAGACCGCTGAACAAATACGGTGTGAAAAAAAGTATTGCAATGACTGCCATTTTATTCTCTAGGGTGTTAGAAAGAAAACAATATATAATGTTTGGGGGTTCTAAGTAATTTTCTAGCAAAAAAAGCTGTTTTAAACATGTAACCACCAAAATCTCAAAACGAGGCTGGTCCTTAAGTGGTTAATATCTGTAGCCAATCAGCTTATCCCTTTTGTGTCTGGGTCACACTGCATTCCTGAATCTTTTTAGATTCAGTTGAGGAGGAGATCGAGTCTGGTCTCGTGACAGAGTGGACTGGAGTAAGTACAGGACTTATTAAAAAAACAAGGATAGGATTATTATTCTTTCAGGGGCGGACTGACCATTTGGCCACTCGGGTACTGCCCGAGGGCCCCGGGCTACTAGGGGGCCCCATCAGGGTTGCCAGCCTCAGTAAAACCAGGGACAGTATGTAAAAATCTGTGTTTTTTTTACATCTGTCTCTGAAATGTCTCTTACTGACATCCTTTTGGTCTAAAAATCCAGAGATTATAGCTGCCCCACCTCTCAAGTACCTTCTCAGCCAAAACAAACATCTCTGTGTATACATGTATGTGTACACTGTGTGATTGTATACTGTGTGTGTGTGTGTGTTTGTGTATACTGTGTGGCCCCATAATCTCCTATTGCCTGGGGGCCCCATGAGTTGTCAGTCCGCCCCTGTATTCTTTATTTCCTACGAATAAACGGAAAAGGCAATCTCACAAAAGGCACAGTTACTAAATTATAAGTAGTGCACAGAATAGGCGAAAGTTATTATTTAACAAAATTATGAATTTCGAATCCAAGAAAATTAGACTAACGGAATTACGAATCATTTCGTATTAACGAAAATATAAATGTTTTACAAAAATACGAATGAGTCCGAATATGAAAACTCGCGTCTTACAAAATTGCGAATCGTTACGAATCAACGCAAATGTAAAGAAACAAAACAAATGTTTTTGTTGTGCACATGTCTAGTCATCAGAGTTCTCTTTTACATCAGGGTCCGCAGAGTTCCCCCTTGCATGGAAATGTATCAAGAGACAAGAGTAATAAGGTAGCTATTTCAATGACAAAGAATTATGTGGTTGGGTAATCATAGAATTATTTTAATAATTTAATTGAATATCAAAAAAAAAATATCAAAAAATACCTCCAGATTAAAAAAGAGGGTATATAAACTCCCAGCCTCAAAGCATACAAATAAGAAAATGGATAAAGTGCATATACCCATACTGTATTACTCTTGTCTCTTGATACAAGGGTTTCATTTTTTGCGTTTGGTTGGATGGCTACAATTACAACACCCTACTGGTGTGTGGCATCCTGGATTAATTAGGTTAGGTCATTTTAGGCCTTACGTATTTTTTTTTTTGTGTTCAGGGAACCCTGCACAGAAAAGGTTTTTACCCCTAATGCAGAGAATGCATTAAAGCGATTGTAAACCGCGGATGTCCAAACAAACATAATCAAAAACCTGCAAGGCAATGGCATAATGTGCTAGTATGCATTAGACTTGTGCACAACGGAACATTTTGCTTAGTTTCGGTTAGTTGTCATTCGTAAAATACATAATTTTGTTCTGTTATATTCGTTATGTTACGTTAATTCGTTTTCGGATAGTTCGTTATTTCTGTAGCGTGTCGATATTCGTTATACTGAATCTCGAATCATGTCGAATTCATTCGTTATATCCGCTATAATTTCTTTCATATTAGTTGAAATTCGATATGTATGTATGTATATATATTCGTGATACTGATTCGTAGTTTGGAAAGTCGTTTGTTTACTGAATCCATTAACACACATAATGACAATATCTCTTCTCCTCTGCTCAAATACAATACAACACCCTTTTCACTCAGTTCTCAGGAATGCACTTTGCCAGTAATCCAACCTCCAGCACAAAATTAATCAGCTGATTGGAATGTAAGATTTACCCTTGTACCCGCTAGAGTGGCAAAATATTCACCTAATACCTCAGCTCTTTGTTTTCGAGGATGCCCAGAAATAGGCACATATTTACACATATGGTGGACGTGCCCAGTAATCCAAACCTTCTGGAAGGAAGTCTTCGTGATTGCATCTAAAATATTTAAAAAAATAATACAACCAGATCCATATTTAACTTTACTTAATCTAAAACCGGAATGGTTAACACTCTCTCAATTCAAACTTATGATCCAACTAATAACGGCTGCAAAACAAACAGTGGCCAAGGCATGGAAATCTCCTACATTGGTACTAGCAGAAACAATTCACAGAATGAATAATACAATGTCCCATGCTAAGATGGTAGCCATCGATCAAAATCAAATTCCAAAATTTGAAAAACTTTGGCATCCTTGGATAAAACAACAGTTCCTGTCAAATTTCAATGACTCTGTCCTGTTGCCATGGTAACAGATTAAATGACTTACAGAGACACCCATTCTAAGGCTTCAAAGAGAACTAAAAAGAATAATAAACTGATGAGCGGGACAACCTTGTGGACCATACCTCTACCTTTCAACCCTTTTTCTTCTTTCTCTTTCCTTTTCTCCACCTTACGATTAAAGCTCATTATCAGAATTTATTTGACCTATATACACTCTACTTGTAAACAATATGTATAGTAGGTACAAATCATTTAAATACCTACAAAAGTAACTAAGGAAATGATATATATCTTTAATTTAGGTTTACGTGAACCCAATGTTTAATATTTGAAATTTCATGATATTTACCTATATAAACCCTACTGTAAAACAATGAGCTTACTTTATAGATCCTTGTAAACTTACTTTATGTATCTTTATAACATTGTATAAACTTCTTTTGACAAGGAATGTAAGATTTACTTTTAGTTGACCTTTTATTTCATTAGATCTTTAACGAATTACCGAATCATGTCAAATTCATTCATTATATTTGCTATAATTTCTTTCATATTACCGTATATACTTGAGTATAAGTCGTTCCGAGTAAAAGTCATTCCGAGTATAAGTCGAGGCCCTAATTTACCACAAAAAAATGGGAAAAACTTATTGACCCGAGTATAAGACGAGGGTGAGAAATGCAGCAGCTACTGTAAGTGGAAAAAGAGGGTCAACAATGCCCATTTGCAGCTGTATACCTCCCTGTGTCCTGTGCATGTGTCCTGTGCATATGTGTCCTGTGTATATGTGCAGGTGTCATGTGTATATGTGCAGGTGTCATGTACCTGTGTATATGTGCATGTGTAAATGTACCTGTGTCCTGTGTATGTGCATATGTACCTGTGTGCATGTGTCTGTGTGTGTGTGTGCGCATCCTACCTGTGTCCTGTGCATCCTCCGTGCACTGCTCTGCACCGATCAGCGTGTAGTATTCGGCCGCCATTCACTGTTCAAAAGCCGCGCCTCCTCCTCGTCCAAAAAACTCCATTTCCCAGCAGTCAGAGGTCAGCCTATCACGGACATTCTCTCATCCTTATACCACTGACGAGAGAATGTCTGTTATAGGCTGTACTTTGACTGCCTATCACAGACAAAGAGGCGCGGCTTTTGAACAGTGAGAGCCGCTGCCGAGTGCTATGTAGCACACGCTGGCTGCCGTCTGCCTGCATGACACGCTGATCATATAGGCAGTTGAGTAAGTTGAAGGGGGCACTTTCAGCCCCCAAAAAAATACACGAGTATATACGGTAGTTGAAATTCGTTATTTTTTTATTCGGACATTCGGATGCATAAGAATGTCCGAAAGATGCAAAATTTGGCCGAATTTCGATTCTTTACAAAACAGATTGCACATGTCTAGTATGCATTGCATACTATGACTATGAAATAGTCACCTTAGAACTAAGCCCTGCAGTGCTGTAAAGTCACAGCTGAGAGGGCTGACATGTTCCCCCTGTTCCCCCTGTCTTTCTTCTGGGTTCGCGAGCTCCGGCGCTGTGATTGGCCAGAGCCGCGATGAACTTACTTCTGCGCATGCGTGTGGGAGCCCTCGGTTCCAGCGTGAAGTTCTAAACTTCCAGCAAGGTATGTCGAACCTACAGAGCGCATGCGACAGTGATGTCACTGGCTGCATGCAGGGCGAATATCTCCTAAACAGTGCCCGTTTAGGAGATATTCATTTTACCCAGAGGGAAGCCTTATGCTGCCTCCAGGAGATGCTCCATTGCCCACCCCATTAGGGAAACCTGTTGCAGCAAACAAGAGAAGTAGCAAGCTACTGCAGCATCAGACTGCACAGATTCTACACCCCATTCTCACTGTACAAATCTTGAAACACCACAAATCCTTCTTGTGTATATATATTATATATCTCCCATGTTTATAGAGGAGAGCAGGAAGACATCTTCAGAGGATCTGAGTGCAGACCAAATCAGACCACATCTCACGCCAGAGGTCCTCCCTCCATATACACGGTCCTCCCTCTATATACACCCTCCTCTGTGCTAGTCCTGTGTTTATCAACAGTATGATTCTATAGTATGTCATAACCGGAGGCGGCGCGACATTTCGTAACACTGACCTATTATTACCCGGCCTGTCAGCTGTTATTATTCTACCTCCTGGTTGCATCAGGAGCTCAGTGATGCTTCTGTTGGGTTGTATTGCAAATGAGACGCTGAGATACAAATCTCACACAGTAGGCTTATTAGAATGAGGGTCTTCAATCAGTGAGACTTTGGATGTGTGTGTATGTGATATATATATATATATATATATATATATATATATATATATATATATATATATATATATATAAATATAAAATGTAGGTATAAATGTACAAACCCCCCGAGGAACCCATATTAAGCCCAGGTTTACACTAAGCTGCGGGAATGAAGCCGTCTGAGTTCAGCTGCATGTCAGTCCCGATTTTGGCTGCGATTTCACAGACATCTATGTGGGTTTCTGCACAGATGTCAATGGAAATCGCACCCTGAAATTGCAAAAAAGTAGTACAGAAGCTACATTTTGAAATCAGTGCGGCGCTGCAAATGCAGCGTTGCACTGATTAGGAGGGTGCCATTGCCGAAAATGCGGACAAGTCAAATCGCATGTCAATGCCGCACCAATGCCAATGTCCCACCAATGTGAACCAGGGCTCAAGGGCAAATTAGATGAAACAGAAGTACCCAATAAACCTCTATTTATATTTAGCCCCTGTTAACATCAGCGCGATTCGACATGCAATTTGACATGTCAAATCACATGCCAGATGGCAGCCTATTGCCAGCAACAGCACTGTCCTGATCAGTGTTATGCTGCACAGATTTCCAAAAGTGGTTCCTGCACTACTTTTGGCGACTTCGGGGGTGATTTCAATAGACATCTGAGCAGCTGTGTATGCCCCCCCCCCCCCCCCCCCCGAACTTGCACTGAAATGCGGGTTTGAAATCGTGCAAGTTCAGCTGAACTCGCACAATTTCAAATCTGCGTGTGAACGAGGGCTAAAGGGTGTAGAATTATAACAGTGGGGGGGATTTACTAAAACTGGTTCACACAGAATCTGGTGCAGCTGTGCATAGTAACCAACCAGTTTCTAACATCAGCTTGTTCAATTAAGCTTTGCCATAAAACAGTGGCGGCCCATCCATAAGGGGCGCATGGGTGACGCCCCCCCCCCCCCCCCTCCAGGCAGTCACAAAAAAAAAATTTAAAAATGTAAAAAAAAAAAAATAAAATACAAAAAAGGTCCTTAAGTGCACTGTGTTCAGACGCCGGACACATAGTTACATAGTAGATGAGGTTGAAAAAAGACACAAGTCCATCAAGTCCAACCTATGTGTGTGATTATATGTCAGTATTACATTGTATATCCCTGTATGTTGCGGTCATTCAGGTGATTATCTAATAGTGCGACACAGTGCGACTCTGGACACAGTGCACTTATGGGATGTGCCATGTCTATGCAATCATGAGATTGCAGACGTGGCGCTTCATTTGTGGGAGTTTAGCTCGCCTTGCAGCGCTTTCTGAAGCGCCTAGTAGCACCAGTTTTAGTAAATCTCCCCCAGTATGTATTGTGTGTCATATTGCAGGTATGTACAAACCCCCATAATTACCCATAAACATTTAGGGGCTACTTAAAATTAAAGGGGTTGTAAACCCTCAAGGTTTTTCACCTTAAAGCATTCTATGCATTAAGGTGAAAAACCTCCTGTGCTGCAGCACCCTCCAGAGCCCCCCTTTTACTTACCTGAGCCCAATCTTTCCAGCAATGGGGACGAGCACACCAGCTCCAGCCAGTGTCTCTGGTCCTCATTGGATAAATTGATAGCAGCAGGAGCCATTGGCTCCTGCTGCTGTCAATCAAATCCAATGATGCGGGAGGCGGGGGAGGGGGCGAGTCCTACTGTCTGTGTCAATGGATGCAGCAGCAGGACACAGGAGCACGCCCGGACAAGTGTCCCCATGGAAAGCGCTTCTCCGTAGGGGCACTTGATGTGGGGAGGAGTCAGGAGCGTCGTGTGGGGGCCCCAGAAGAGGAGGATTGGGGCCACTCTGTGGGAAACCTTTACACAGAGCTGGTAAGTATAATGCCGCGTACACACGAGCGGACTTTACGGCAGACTTTGCCCGGCGGACGGGATTTCGTCGGACAATTCGATCGTGTGTGGGCTCCAGCGGACTTTGTTTGCTTAAAAGTTGGACGGACTTAGATTTGAAACATGTTTTAAATCTATCCGTCGAACTCGAGTCCGTTCGAAAAGTCCGCTCGTCTGTATGCTAGTTCGATGGACAAAAAGCCACGCTAGGGCAGCTATTGGCTACTGGCTATCGACTTCCTTGTTTTAGTCCGGTCGTACGTCATCACCTACGAATTCGACGGACTTTGGTGGATTGTGTGTAGGCAAGTCCGTTCATTCAGAAAGTCTGTCGTAAAGTACGTTGAAAAGTCCGCCGGGCAAAGTCTGCCATAAAGTCCGACCGTGTGTACGCGGCATAACATGTTTGTTATTTTTTTAAAAATGAGACTTTACAACCCCTTTAACTCTGGATACCCAGTACTTTATTATATATTAAAGGGGCATATTATTATATTACTGAGAGGTTTTATACCATATAATATAAGTATGTAACATATACAGTATAATAATGCACAAACCCACAAAATCAGCCACATACATTTAGGGGTGATAAACCATTAGGTACCTGGGATATCTCCTATTACATTAAAGCGGAACTAAACCAATAGATTGAAGGCTCAAGTCCCAGTTGGCGTTTTGGGATCTTGAGCAGAATCGCTGCGATTCTGCCCACGATCTCAACTCACACTGCAACCGCAAAACGCATGTTTGGGTGCCATTCGTTTTTAAAGGCACCTAAAATGCAGTGCGGTTTTGCCACGATAAATCGCTTGACAGTGGCAGCAAACTGCAACGCGTGAAGCTTGTCGCTAGAAGCTTCTCACTCAAAAGAACCTCCTGCTCCTTTTTGGGCAATAAACTTCTCGCGTTGCCGTTTGCCGCAATAATCGTTGCAAAACTGCTGCATTTTAGGCGCCATTGAAAATGAATGCCACCCGACCAATGTGTTTTGCAATTGCAGTGCGATTTGTGATTGCGGGCAGAATCGCATTGATTCTGCTCAAGATCCCAAAACGCCTAATGCGAATGGAGCCAAATCACACTATAAGCGATGATAGATGTTTAACCACAAGGTAAAATGTCTGTCACTGCAGGAACACACCGGAAACAATTGTGTTCAATTCACACTGCGACCCAGCCCATTAAAATGTAGACATGCTGCATTTTATCGCAGTGCAGCGGGCCAAATCACACTGCGATCTTGGGCAACGCAATGCATCCCGCTGCCTGACATTGCAGTGAATGAAGTGTATGTTTTCTACACTTCATATAAAGCGTGTACAAAGAAAAAAAAAGGGAAGCGTGTGATGTGCTGAATCACTCACCACACTTCCCTTTATTGCAGCCGGCAACGCAGAGAGGCCAGAGTGGTGAATCGCTCCTGTCACTCTGCGTTGCAGTTTCAAAAAATGCTCAGTAATTACATAACATGCCCCTGTAAAGAGGAACTGCAGTCTGCTCACATAAAATGTAATAAAAACATCTTTGCCATTCTGAAGCTTCCCCCCAACCACTTTGCATATTTTTTGATATACTGTATACTGTGATTCTGTATTTGCCAAATATGCTGCAGAAATCTCCCTCCACTGAGTCTGGCTGCAGCCATTTTAACTGTGGGCAGCTGAAGCTGCTGCCTGTTCACTTCCTGGATTTACACAGACACACAGGGGCACACCTCCAGCTCTGCAGTTCTCATTGACCCTCTTATGACTCATCCCTCCTCCCTTCCTGGCAAACTCTCACGAGAGTGAGAGAGAGAGCTGTGCACAATGTCATAAGCCTAGGCGTTTTACCAGACAAGAAACAGGAAGTAGACTGTATAAGGTATTTACTGGCAGTAAAAAATGTTTTACTATCCAAAGTTAAAACAACAACAAGGGCAGAAGATTTAACAGATGGAAAGATGAAAAATGACTGAAGTTCCGCTTTAATATAACTTTTTCAAAAAACAGTTCCCGGTGTTCTGTCGAGAAGTTGGATAGTCAGATAGTGCCCGGGCTGAAGAGCGCATGCGTAACGCATGCGCGCTATGTAACAGCACAACAGCTGATTTTAACATCAGCTGTTGTCACGGCGAGACGCGCAGGCGCACAATAGCCAACAGAATTTTTATTTTCTGTCAGATTGTGCCCCGCGCTCCTGTGGCGAGTTCATGTCCATGATGGCCGGATTTCCACACGTTGTGGGCGGAATTAGATAGGCAGTGCAGCAAAAAAAGAAAATGTTGTGAACTTTGTTATGGGCGGATTTTGATATTTCTTGTTGGCAGAATTAGATGGTCAGTGCATTAAAAAAATAAAACTTTGTGATGGGCGGATTTTTACATTTCTTGGGGGCCGAATTGCAGTGCGGGGCACAATCTGACAGAAAAGAACAATTCTGTCGGCGATTGTGTGCCTGCGCCGTCTCGCCATCACAACAGCTGATGTTAAAATCAGCTGTTGTGCTGTTACGTAGTGCGCATGCGCTCTTCAGCCCGGGAACTATCCGATGAGGAGCACTTCTCGACAGAACACCGGCATGTTAGGAGTGCTAACTGTCACATTTCCTTGTGCTCTCAAACCATCAAATGTCTGCTGACATAACCGATCACATGTGCAGCATCATGGCAACTGCAGATCAAACCGGCTCCGATGGCAGCTTCCTGGGCTGAAAAGGATAGAAGGGTTTAGTTCCGCTTTATTGATTCGTGAACACGGTTGTAAGATTTGCCACTGATTACACATTGTTGTTATTTACATGTCGGCACTGAGCAGCAGCGGTGGCCAATAGAGTACATTTGCGGGCAGCACAGTGGTGTAGTAGGTAGCACTCTCGCCTAGCAGTAAGAAGGGTCGCTGGTTCGAATCCCACCCACGGCACTTCCTGCCTGGAGTTTGCATGTTCTTCCTGTGCCTGCATGGGTTTCCTCCCACACTCCAAAGACATGCTGGAAGGTTAATTGGATCCTGTTTAAATTGTCCCTAGTATGTATGAATGTGAGTTAGGGACCTTAGATTGTAAGCTCCTTGAGAGTGTAGGGACTGATGTGAATGTACAATGTATATGTAAAGCGCTGCGTAAATTGACGGCGCTATATAAGTACCTGAAATAAATAAATAAATTTGCTCTGTCTGCACGTAAACATTTACATGCATACACTATAAAAAATAGTCTGTACACTGGACCTTGGAATGATTACGGATCTGAACACAGCATAGTTTGCACACATGTGCATGAGCCCTAAAAGGGGTGTACTGTATTATTATATTACTGAGCTGTTATAGACCATACAATGCATGTATGTAACATATATAATGTATATGTAGAAACCATCAAATATACTCCCAAACATTTAGGGATCACATGAGCCATCTGTACCTGTTACATCTTCAGTTATAATAAAGGGGTATATTATTATATCACTGCGCTTATACATCATACGTGTGTATTGGTAACATGTATAAAAATGCATGCATGTGCAAACCCACAAAAGTACCCACAAACATTTAGTGACTATTTCAGATGAGCCATAAGTACCTGGTACACCTATAAATATAATAAAGGGACATACTA
Source organism: Aquarana catesbeiana (assembly GCA_037953035.1). Taxonomy (NCBI): domain Eukaryota; kingdom Metazoa; phylum Chordata; class Amphibia; order Anura; family Ranidae; genus Aquarana; species Aquarana catesbeiana. The sequence continues at coordinate 968,936 of JBBHAA010001247.1, read as the reverse complement.
TGACATCACTGAGCTGATCTATACCATACAAAATAAGTATGTAATGTATATAATAATGAATGTACAAACCTGCATCATTTACTGGTTGGCTGAAAAGTTTTATGCCATACAATACTTGTATCTGCTAATTATATATTAACCACTTCAGACCCGGAAGGTTTTATCCCCTTAATGACCAGGCCATTTTTTGCGATATGGCATTGCGTCGCTTTAACTGACAATTGCGCGGTCGTGTGACGTTGTACCCAAACAAAATTGACATCCTTTTTTCCCCCACAAATAGAGCTTTCTTTTGGTAATATTTAATCACCTCTGTTCGGTTTTTATTTTTTGCGCTATAAACAAAAAAAGAGCGACAATTGTGAAAAAAAACAAAACAAAACTATTTTCTTTACTTTCTGCTATAATACATATCCAATATATATATATATATATATATATATATATATATATATATATATATATATATATATATATATATATATATATATATATATACACTAATTTATTCATCAGTTTAGGCCAATATATATTCTTCTACATATTTTTGGTAAAAAAAAAAAATCACAATAAGCGTATATTGATTGGTTTGTGCAAAGGTTATCGTGTCTACAAACTACGGGATCGATTTAGGGACTTTTATTTATTTTTTATTGTTTTTACTGGTAACGGCGGCCATCTGTGATTTTTAGCGGGACTGCGACATTGCGGTGGACAAATCTGACCCCAAATTACACTTTTTGGGGACCAGTGACATTATTACATTGATCAATGCTATAAAAATGCACTAATCAATGTAAAAATAACACTGGCTGGGAAGGGGTTAACACTAGGGGGCAATCAAAGGATTAAGGCCCCATACACACTATTAGATTTTCTGCAGATTTTTGTCTTCAGATTTACCAAAACCATGTAGTACAAGGGTCTGCCTGATTGCATACAAATTGAAACTCTTATGCTGCGTACACACGGTCAGATTTTCCAACGGGAATGTTGGATGTGAGCTTGTTAGCTGAAAGTCCCACCGTGTGTATGCTCCATCGAACATTTGCTGTCAGACTTTTGGCTAACAAATGTTGGCTAGCAGGTTCTCAAATTTTACGCCAACAAAACTCTGTTGTCGCAAAGTCCGATCGTGTGTACACAAGTCCGTCTCACAAAAGCTCACGCATTCTTGGAATCAAGCAGAAGGAGCCGCTAACTTCCTTTTTTCTCGGCTTGTCACCGTGTTCTCACGTTCCGAACTTCCGACAACATTTGTGTGACCGTGCGTATGCAAGACAAGTTTGAGCCAACATCCTTCGGAAAAAATTCATGGATTTGTTGTCGGAAAATCCGATCGTGTGTACGCGGCATTAAGGTTTGACCTCATATAATATGGTTTTGGTAAATCTGAAGACAAAAATCTGCAGAAAATCTAATAGTGTGTATGGGGTCTAAGTGTGTTCCCATGGTGTGTTCTAATTGTAGGGGGGTGGGGCTTACTGAAACATGACAGAGATCACTGTTCCCGATCACTGAAAGCAGTAGATCTCTGTCATGTCACTAGGCAGAACGGTGAAATGCCTTGTTTACATAGGCTGTTCCCCGTTCTGCCTCTCCTCGACACAATCGCGGGGCGCTGGCGGACATCGAGTCCACGGGACCTGCGGGCACACGCGCCCGCTATCCTGCTTTTATGGGACTGACGTACAGGTAAGGCAGTTTGCGCAGGAGAGCCATTCTGACGACGTATATCGGCGTGAGCTGGTTGGCAAGTGTTTGATGTGCATATGTTTTTAACAATGAGCTGTTACACACCATACAATGTATGTAATAATGTATGTAGAACCCTCAAAAATACCCACAAACATTTAGGGGGTACTCCAGATGAACCAGGGGTACTTGGTACACCTCTAGGTATAATAAAGGGGTATATTATTAGATCACTGAGATGTTACACACCATACAGTGTAAGTACAGGTATGTAATGTATATAATGTATGTAAAAAAACATCAAAATGTATCCAGAAACATGTAGGGATTATATTGAGGTACCTAGTACATCTCTAATAATAATAATAAAGGGATATAATATTTTATCGCTGAGTTGTTATACTCCCTGCAATGTAAATTGTAATCTATACATAAATGTACAGTATGTATGTACAAACCCAAAAGAGAGTCCACAAACATGAGGATTACTGAGATAAACCATGGGTACCTGGTACACCCCTAATTATATGAAAAGGAACATTTTATGATATCACTGAGTTGTTCTATACCATACAATATAATTATGTAATGTATATAGTATGATATGTATAAACCTAAATCCATACCTCGTGGAAAGAGAAAAATATCCTGGACGGCCGCACACCATAGAAGACATCTTTATTGATATGAAGAAATAAAATCCAAATGCAGTCACCTCATGTACAGGGAGGAACAGGAAAGATAGCTAACATGTTTCACGCCCCATCATGGCGCTTATTCATAGCTGAGGCTATAGGCTTGCCAGCTATGAATAAGCGCCATGATGGGGCGTGAAACATGTTAGGTATCTTTCCTGTTCCTCCCTGTACATGAGGTGACTGCATTTGGATTTTATTTCTTCATATCAATAAAGATGTCTTCTATGGTGTGCGGCCGTCCAGGATATTTTTCTCTTTCCTCAAGCTTGTGCAGAGCCAGCACCTGTGAGTTCCATTAGGGCGGGTATCTTGATACGGATTTGAGAGATTGGAGCGGCAATCTTTTGCTTATAAATCCATACCTCCCAACATTTTAAGATATGAATGAGGGACACCTACTAGAATACGTATGTAGGCATAGGACACGCCTCCTGCCACACCCCCTTAAAAGAGAATTAACCAAAAAAAAAAAGAAAGGTTAAAGTGGTTAACCCACTTTCAGAAATGTACAGAATCCGTTCTGTCTCTTTATACAGTGCCCCCCTGTCTCTGTGTTTCATTTAAAAAATACCTCCTTCAACGTATCTCATGGCGGCTCCCGGCGCTCATGTAATCAGCTGTGTCTCCTCTCTGCCCATCTTGCAGAAGCAGCAGGCGGGGCCGAGGTCAGCGGGACGCGAGGAGAAGAGAGGCGGCACGGCCGGTCACGTGATTGCTGGAAGCCGCCATGAGATACGGTGAAGGAGGTATTTTTATAATAAAAAACAGACGGGGGGCACTGTATAAAGGGACAGAATGGATAGTATATAAATAGATATGTTATTCCTGCAGCAGGAGGGGAATGGGGCGGCCCTGTCAATAGGTGACACGCAAAGAGGGGGGCGGGGGACAGAGGAGGCAGGGGACAAAAATGTGGCCCTGGACTTCATCCAGACCGGCCCAGGGCACAACACATCAGGGTACAGTGCACATCAGGGCACGGTACAGAGCCCAGCACATCAGGGTACAGGGCACAGCACATCAGGGTACAGTGCACAGCACATCAGGGTATAGCACATCAGGACACAACACATCAGGGTACAGGACATCAGGGCACAGAACATCAGGGCACAAAGTACAGCACATCAGGGTACAGCACATCAGGACACAACACATCAGGATACAGGACATCAGGGCACAGCACATCAGGGTACAGGGCACAACACATCAAGGTACAGGGCACAACACATCAGGGCACATCAGTGCATGTCAGTGCACAGTACATCAGGGTACAGGACACAGCACATCAGGGCACATCACATCAGGGTACAGGGCACAGCACATCAGGGTATAGCACATCAGGACACAACACATCAGGGTACAGGACATCAGGGCACACAACATTGAGGCACAGCACACCGGGGCACAGGACAGTCATCAGGGCACAGGACAGCATGGCACAGGACATTGGGGCACAATGCACATCAGGGCACGGGGCACATCAGGGCATAGGACATTGGGGCACATCAGGGCACGGGGCACATCAGGGCACATGGCACATCAGGGCACATAGCACATCAGGGCACATTATGGCACATGGGGCACATTATGGGGCACATCAGGGCATGGGGCACGGGACAAATCAGGGCACGGGGCACATCAGGGCTCATTATGGCACATGGCACATGATGGGGCACATGGCACATTATGGAGCACATCAGGGCACATGGCGCATTATGGGGCACATCAGGGCACATTATGGGATCGTTTACTAGCCAGCATGCAGAGTAGCAGGAAGCGTCTGTAGCAAGTTCTCTCTCATGTCACGCTGCTCCCCGGCGGCCCCTCCTCTCTTCTCGTCCATCCCAGATGATGTCACAAACCAATGGGGATGGACGAGAAGAGAGGAGGGGCAGCTGGGGAGCAGTGTGACATGAGAGAGAACTTATCACAGACGCTTCCTGCGCTACTCTGCATGCTGGCTAAATCTCGATCTACCCGTCAGGCACCAGCTGACAGCGATTGACGGGTAGATCGCCGCGCACCACACATGCAATAGGCAGATTAGGCGGCTGCTGAAATCGGCCCACTGAGCCATCGACCCACCGGGAAACTCCCGGTAGTCCCGATGGCCAGTCCATCCCTTCAGAAGAGCAGGCTGCGGGTGGCAGAGGCACGCAAACAGACCACGGTATAAGAGGCTCAACAGCCATGATTATTGTGGTCTGTTTGCAGAGGGGAGGGCATAGCCAGGCAGGATCAGCCAGGTATTACAGGGTGCCAAATTACACAGTACAAGCACTGTGCTGTGTAACATGCTTTAAAGGACCAGTATCCGTGTTTTTTTTTGGGGTTAACAAACGCTTTAATTAAATCCACAAGTGCTTTTTTTTTAACCACTACTATTCCTTTACATTGGCTTTTGAAATTTACAAATGCAGCAATTAAGAATTTGGATGAAAGGTTTAACACTGGGAAACACTTTTTGAAAGATAAAAAGTGCATTACATATATATATATAGATGAGACCAAAATGAGGGACAAATGAGGAGGAAAGAGGGACAGAGGGACTTTGTTCCATACCTGCTGATTATAATAAAGTATCTTATTATTATTATATCACTGAGCTGTTACACACCATACAATATATGTGTGAAATGTATATGATAATGTATTTATATACCTGCAGATGTACCCACAAACAATTAAAGGGAGCTTCAAATGAACTATGGGTATGCCGCTAATTATAAATAAAAGGGGTATATTATTATATCACTGGGCTGTTATACACCCTACAATGTATGTAATGTATATAACAATGTATTTATAATCATGTATATATAAACCAGCAAATGTACCCACAAACATGTGGGGGCTAAATTAAATGAACCATGAGTATATCTGGCACACACTTGATTGTATTCAAATTGGTATAATATTATAACAATGAGCTGTTATACACCATACAATGTATGTATAAAATGTATATAATAATGTATGTACAGTATATATAAACCAGCAGGTGTACATGCTTCATAACCATACTTCAAACGAACAAGGGATACCTGGTAGTACACCTCTAGGTATAATAAAAGGGGTATAATATATTCCCAAGCTGTTCTGCCATACAATAAAAGTATATAATATGTATGTTCATGTACCGCATGTATGTATAAACCAGCACATGTACCCACAAACATTAGGGGGTTACATTAGATGAACAATGGGTACCTGGTGTACACCTCTACGTATAATAAAATGGGTATATTTTTACAGCATTAGGCAGGCATGTATACACCATACAAGTATAATGTATATAATAATGTATGTATGTATAAACCTGCAGAGGTATCCATACATGTGTAATAACCCACAGATGTACTCCTAAACATTTAGGGGCTACTGGGTACCTGGTACACCTCAAATTATATTTGATATCACTGAGCTGTTATACACCATATAGTGTATGTAATGTATATAAAAATGTGTTTATAATAATGTATGTAAAAACCTACATATAGTACATATGTACTGTACTACTTCAGATGAACAATGGCTACCTGGTACATCTCTAGGTATAATAAAAGGGGTATATTATTGTATTACTGAGCTGGTATACTGTATGCCCCACAGGGTATGTAATGTTTATAATAATAATAATAATAATAATAATAATATATAAACCTGCAGCGGTACCCACAAACATATAGTGGTTACCTCGGATGAACCATACATACCTAGTACACCTATAATTATATAGTATATTATTATATCACTGAGCTGTTATACACCCTACAATGTATGTAATATACAATAATGTGTAATAATGTATGTATAAACCTGGTACACCTAATATAATAGAATAATATAATATATTAAAAAATAAAGGGGTATATTATTATTATTAATATTATTATATCATGGAGCTGTTCTACACTGTACAATATACTGTGTGTAATGTATAAACACACAGAAGAACCCACAAACATTTAGGGGTTACATCAGATGAACAGTGGGTACAATAAAGGGGTATTTTATTATAACAATGAGCTGTTATATAATATGTAATGTATATAATAATGTATGTATAAACTCACAGACAAACCCATAAACATTGAGGCTGTGTTCACACTGCAGGGGTCCGGTGTGTCCCTGTTCATTGTTTCAGGTCCGATTTCAGCCCAAATATTTGGCAGGAATTCAGACTTGGAACGGACCAGAAAACGCACAGGACTCCTGCGCAATTCCACCGGAGACACTCCGGAGATGTGTGAACCGGCTCCATAGAGAGCTGGTCACAATCTCCTGAAACCCGCATCCAATTCACAATAGTGTTATCCAGCCTCAAGGGTCACCTCTGATAAGCCATGGGTACCTGGTACACCTTTTATTATATAATAAAGGGGTATAATATTATATCACTGAGCTGTAATTTACTATGTAATATATACAATAATGTATATATAAACCTGCAGAGGAACCCACAAACATGTAGGGGTTACCTCAGATGAGCAACAGGTACCTGGTACACCTCTAGGTATAATAATGGGGTGCACTATTATATCATTGAGCTATTGTACACTAGAGCTGCACAATTAATCGTCAAGATTCGTTATCACGATCCTGACTAAAGTGTTTCACAATTCTTTCTCTGCAAAGAATTCTCTCTGCTCTTCTGAAGTCACAGCCCTCAAAAGAAAGGAAGAGAAAAACCGGGCAGTCTGCCAAGAATCACAACATTCTTTATCAGTTGAAGTCTAAACATTGTAACAATTTGTCAATGGAATAGACTTTGTGTGTAAGTGAAAAAAAGTGTAACCACTTAAACACTAAACCTTTTTCTGACATTTGTTGGTTTCAAGTTAAAATCATATTTTTTTTTTTCCTAGAAAATTACTTAGAAACCCCAAACATTTATATATATATATATATATATATATATATATATATATATATATATATATATTAGTAGACACCCTAGAGAATAAAATGGCGGTTGTTGCAATATTTTATGTCACACTGTATCTGTGCAGCGATCTTTCAAATGCAATTTTTTTTTTAAAAAATTACTTTAATGAATTAAAAAAAAAAAAAAACTAACCAGTAAAGTTAGCCCATTTTTTTTTTTGTATAATGTGAAAGATTTTACGTCGCGAGAATCGTGATCTTTTTATTCTAAGCAAAAAAATCGAGATTCTCATTTTGGCCAGAATCGTGCAGCTCTATTATACACCATATAATATGTAATGTATAGAATATTGTATGTATAAACCCCACAAATATTTAAGGAATGCATTACAACGCAGTGGCCTGTATATATACATACACATATATATATACATACACACACATATAAAATGTATGTATGAACCCCCTAAACATTCAGGGGCCCCCTCAGAGGAAACAGGGGTACCTGGTACACCTCATATTATATAATAAAGGGGTATATTAATACATTATTGAGCTGTTATACACCCTATATTGTATGATATATATATATATATATATATATATATATATATATATATAAAATAATGTACGTCTAAACCCATACACATTCAGGGGTCACCTCAGAGGAGACTGGGTACATGGTACACATCATTTATGTAATAAAGTGTATATTATATCACTGAGCTGTTATACACCCTATATTGTATGTATAATAATGTATGTATGAACCCATAAACATTCCGGGGTCCCCTTAGAGGAAACAGGGGGACCTGGTACACCTCATTTTATATAATAAAGCGGTATATTAATATATAATTGAGCTGTTATACACCCTTTATTTTATGTAATATAAATGATAATGTACGTATAAACCCACAAACATTCAGGGGTCACCTCAGAGGAGAACAGGGTACCTGGTACACCTCATATTATATAACAAAGGAATATATTATATAACTGAGCTGTTATACACCCTATATTGTGTGTAATATATAATGTATGTATGAACCCCTAAACATTCAGGGGGCACCTCAGAGGAAGCAGGGGTACCTGATACACCTCATTTTATGTAATAAAGGGGAATTAATATGTCATTGAGTTGTTATACAACCTATATCGTATGATTTATACTATATATATATATATATATATGAACCCATAAACTTATTCAGGGGTCACCTCAGAGGAGACAGGGGTACCTGGTACACTGCATATTATATAATGGTTTATTATTATATAACTGATCGGTTGTAGGTATAGTTTATGTAACCTAACCACCCAGGACCTCACAAATGACATTCAGTCGTGTATTTCCTTGATTTGGAGGTCGGGCGAGCTGTGTGAGGAGAGTCCGCCATGATCTGTGACACACACGGCGGGTTCTCCGCTCTCAGCGCCATGACACTCACACCCTCCTCATACACTGTGATAGATATGGAGGACGGGCTCGGAGCCCTCATAGATGTATATGTGTGATTTATTTTATTGATGATATGACGATAACAGGGTCCGGGGGAGACAACCGTGTGTCTCGCCGCGTTTCTGCTCAGGAGGGTGGTGGAGGAAGGAAGGGGGGGGGGTGAGAACAATGAGCGGCCGCCATCTTGCAGCAATGACTATGCACATAGCAGAAGGAGCAGCGGAGGGAGGAGTGCGGAGAAAAGGGAGGAAATTCGTCTATTGAGCCGCCAGTAGGTGGCGGAAAGGGTCCAGCATCCGGGGGCCAGGGCGTCCCAGGAGCTGCGGGAAGGCGGCAGCAGGGGGAAGAGGAGAGCCAGAGGAGGAGGATGAAGAAGCGCTGCCGCCTCAGCTCTCCGCAACAAAATGGCGGCGGATCTGAGCAGGCGGGGGCGGCGTGTGCCTGCGGGGACCGGGAGCCACTTTCCGGTGGCCCCGCGGGGTGGGAGCCGGCTCGTTTTGAAGAGCGGACTTCGGTTTACCGGAGGACGGGCGCCTTTTCGGAAAAAGAGGCGGCTTTCCCGGAGAAAACGGCCGGGTACGGGGTGTGCCGCCATTATGGGTGACCTGAGGGAAAAACAGACAAAGCAGCGTGCGGTAAGGATCAAACCGATTTCATTCGATGTGTTTTTATACGTTTGTACCGTTTTATCGTCTTTATATTAATTGTGTGTCTTTGGTTTACTTATTTGTAGACTTTCTACGGCACTGGTAGGAATTGGTGGCCATTTTGTGAAATACACGACGGTTCTGTGGAGCTCTGAGGCGGTTATTACGTTTCTGATTCGTTTTATTGACCGGTGTGCTTCAACGTCTGAGTTTTCACCGTTTTACTGAGGAAAACCGGAGCTGCGCAACAAGATGGCGCCGTCTCCTTCAAGGCAGCAGAAGGAGAGAAGAGGAGCCACGTCGCGTGATACGAGAAGACCGCCCCGTCTGAGCTCGGGTGCCCGGTAACAGCCAATGGCGGGCGGCGGGACGGCAGAGTTCTGCCTAGCTCCAGCCAATCGCAGAAGAGGTTTTCTTGGGTGACGTGGAAGCCGCGCTGAGTCACTTGTCCTGGAGTCCTAGGAAGGAAAGGGCGCGTCCTCCTGAGCTGCTGCAGTGGTAGTACACCGTTCCGCCACTGGGGGCGTCCGAACAGCGGGGAGCATGGCGACCAATGGAAAGGCATCTGGTTGGCCGTGGGCGGAGAATGTCGTAATGGACGGATTAGAAAACCAATGGAATTTCTTTCCCCGCCAAAGAGGCTGGACTTCCGAAACCAATCGGCGACAGGCGCTGCGTTTATATAAGACCGGCCTCAGCCTCTCGAGGCGCCATTTCGCTGAAGCGGAGAGCCGGAGCTGGATAAGAGCGTTGAAGTGATTTGAGCCAAAGATAGCGCTGCGCCCTCAGCCGGAGAGCGGGCGTCTACACAATCCGCATCCATCCGCATGGAGGCAGCCCTCAACCCAGCGTTTAAAAGGTACCGGAGGCCCCCGGGGCCCTTCTTGTGTCCCCCACAGCCGATATTGTTACGTAAAACCCGCATTTTTTTTTTTATTCAAATGGTGATCTCCCCGCAGCGCCCCCCCCTCCCCCGGCCTGGCTTCCATAGAGATGGCGTCTCCTTCCCCCTAACAACACCGGATACAATCCGCATCCATCCTTCTCACCGGAGCCCTTCCCCTCCGCACTCATCACCGCTCTACATCCACACGGCGCCGGGGCCCTCACCCCCTACCGGATCGGTGTCCGGAGATCGGGAGCCGGGGGGATCTCGGAGGATTTATACTCTGCCCCCTCCGAGCTCTGCGGCGCCGCCATTTTCTTCCGGCAACCCAGACGGATCAGTCCCCGGGGGGGAGGGGACGCCGCGTATCCTAGCAACGGGGAGCCCCGATCTGTACATTGTGGTCACTTCCAGCCGGGTCACTCCGGATCACCCCCCACTATACCCGGATCACTGGGGGGCAGTTCTACCGGGGGAGGGGACTACTAATCTATGGCTTCCCCACTCAGGTCAGTGGCCATATGAGGTCTGTTTACACCGATATGCAAATTACATCGAGTACTATTATTTATATAGTGCTTCAGGGTTCTTGGAGATTGTTGTGTTTTTTGTTTTTTTTTTTTTTTTTTTTTTTTTTTTTTTAAATGTGCTTTATATTATGTACTGACTTATTTATTGATACACTGCAGACATAGGACATTACATTTTATATTTATACATCATTTTTATGTCTTTGTTTACTAAAACTCTGTAAAAATAAGACATAAAATGTACATTTTAATTTTAACCTTGTGTGCAGTGTAACAGTATTTTTTTTTTTTTATTTTACTCAAAATATACATTTTTTATATATATTTTTTTTATAAACCTAAAATTTGTGTTTCAGACTGTGTGTGTGTGTGTGTGTGTGTGTGTGTGTATATGTATATGTGTATATATATATATATATATACACACTCTAATCTGAAACACTAATTTTAGTGTGAATGAAAAAACTACTGAAATGCTGTGTTGATGAGAATTATTTACATAAAATCCCCTTTTAAATGTTTATACAGTTTTTCAGTAATTTTCTTTATTAAAATGTCTTATGTGAAGTAAAAATACTGAAACATTGTATAAACTTTTTTTTTTTTTTTTTTTTTTTATTATACAGTATCAGTAACTTTTTATCTTATTTTTTTTTTTTTTATTCTAGATAAACTACTGAGACGCTAAATTTCTTATGAACATTGTATACTATATGTATAAAACAAGACATGGGGGGGATATTTTTTAATTGTCTCACTTATGCAGTGTTATAGGTGTGTGTGTGTGTGTGTGTGTGTGTATATATATATATATATATATAATTTTATAGAGATGGATGCCGTTATGGGTATTTATTTTCCCTATGGATTGTTTTGGACTGACATTTATCTTACATGTTTATCTTACGTGTGTGTATGTGTGTGTGTATATATATATATATATATATATATATATATATATATATATAAAATCATTTTCAATCCACAATGTTGTCATATTTCCTCAGATTGCTGTATGGTCACACATGTGGTGTGTGGATTGTTTATGAAGGTTCTCATTGATCCAGGTCATGGGATATTTAGTAGTTGGTCACATTCATCTGTTCTGTAATGTTTTGTAGCTTGACTCAGATTTTTGATCATCCACAACTTTTTTTTTTTTTTTTTTTTATTTCGTATTCTAGAATAAATCTACGTAAAAGTGAAGTATTTACTATCTGCTGTTTTCTGTGTTGGTCTTTAAACATGGAGGAGCCCCTGGTATGTTGCAGTCTCAGGGAACATGATGATCAGTGGGAAGAATCTCCTATTACAGATGGATAAAGGGTCATAGTTGTCAGTGATCACTTTATTAGGAGGACACTCCCTGGAGGAACCCTGGCTGATGGACTGCTTTTTTATGGATTACCTGAGGAGGAGTGGTGGTGCTGTGGGGGTTGTATTTGTTTTCTAAGGTCATGACCTCCAGTTTATTGTGTAGTAGATTGTTCCTGCAGAACCCATTTTCTGTAATCTTCATTGAGCAGTGTATAGGGAAGGTAGGAGGAGAGTGTTGTGTGTATCCTTGTATTGGTCAGTCAGGTTACTCTGGTCATAATCGGGGTTTGTTGTGTTTTGTCCAACAAGCTGCTGGGTCAGAACCCCAGAAACTGCTTAGATGATGAGCTGCAGAACATCCCCTCAGTGTATGTGGCAGACTTATGAATGTACCATGACCTGGCTGTGTGAGAATCTCCAGACTGCTGTCTATTGATATCCTTGGATTGTAGATTAGTGTTGTAGTTCATGTCAATGAGTTGTATGATAATTGAGCCAAGTAGTGTTTCTGGTGCAGTGGTGTGTAGTAAATCATGTAGTAATGGTATATTGTACCTTTCTTTTGTGTGTGTTCTTAGACCGCTTGTATTTGGTTTATTTACCCCTCTAAGTGATAACTTAACTTAATTGGAAGGAGCTATCTCATTGTATTTTTAATACTTTTGGATGCATCTGTGAAGGATTCCATTTATCCAGGTCATGGTAATGGCTCAGTAGGCAACCACATTCCAGCTGTTCTACTACTACAAGTCCCATGAGGCGTTGTAAGAGTTTGACAGCCACGGAGGCATGGTGGGTCTTTTCTTTCACCACCACAGCTGGAGGTTACCTTCCCTTTACTACATCTAGTGGTAGGTAGCTGGTCACATTCAGCTGGGTTTCTTCTGTAATGGTGAAGAGGTTTTGTAGCTCATTCAAGTCTTTGAAGAATTAGTGAAGAGAAGCTGCAAAATGTTTTGATTGTGAATATTCACACTTGCACTTGGTAACAGAAGTTTCCCCAGAATGTGTTAAAGGTCGTATTGATTTACTTTTGTCACATTGAATTATTGTATCTTTGGACTTTGTTTGGGGAGGTCTTTGTGATTAGAGGTCATTGTGCATTTGGTGTGTGTGTTTTTTTTGTAGAACTATTGGCTATAGAACTGGTGGCTTTTCCTAAACCATTTTATCATATAGGGCGGTTAAGAAGCAGACTACAGATTTCTGTGCTGACAGTCGTATGTATGCAGCTAGGAAGGCATAATAAAGGATCACAAGACCTGATGAGGTCATTGCCTGCACATAGAAATGTGTTTTGTTTTCTATGGGGTGTGTTGAGCCGGGAGAATGAGTCAACACTTCGGATGTGGAAATCAGACGTTCACTGGGATGTGTCTGAACTTTTACTACTGTGGTACCTGATGCCTTAACTCTCACCAGTGTCAGTTGTGTTTTTCTGGTAATACATTATACAATTTTCCTTTTTAGATTTACTGAAACCATATAATATGAGGTCAAAACTTAAACACTTTTAGTTTGTATGCAGTCAGGCAGGCCCTAGCACTACATAGCTGAAGGGAAATCTAAAGGAAATTTAATAATAAAATTGTATAATGTATGGCCAGAATAAGGGTTATCAGTTTGGCCAGCTTTCTAAAGCTAGCCTTACATGAATGCCACTCTGAACTATGATCACAGTATTCCTCTTTTTTATACTTGGTCTATACACAGACAATACAAATACACATGTATACAAGTTCTAGTACTTAACTCTGGTGGCTTGTATTTACTGGAGAGTGGGGATCCCCTAGACGGCCTTTTTGCCTTCAGGCCTTTTCTTTGTAATAGTAACTCCATAAAAACAGTTGCAGTTGATATAAATGAGCTGCAATTGCAGTAGTAGAGAAGGTAGTTCATACAAAGGCAGTGTTGTCATAGAAAGATTATGTAAATGGATGGTCTATCTGAAGTCTAATAATTTCCAATTTGTTTGGCCACCAGGGACCCTTTTCTGTCCACAGATTGTATAATACAGGCTGGAATATGTACATTGTATAGATTGTCACCAGCTGTACTAGATGCAGGGGGAGATTTTCTAAATTTGGTGTACACAGAATCTGGTGCAGCTCTACATAGTAACTAATCCACTTCTAACTTTAGCTTGTTAAATTTAAGTATAACTCACTAAAGGCAAAATTTTAGTTTGGGAAAAAGAGGAGATGTTTAGTTTTTATTGCTTTGTCTGTCCCCATTAGGGTGATTCGCCCTCTTTGTCCTGTTTACTGTTATCACTGAAAGTAAAAGAAAATTCCAAATTTTGGGTTGTCCCCAGAAAAGTAATAGAGGGGAAATCTTCTGGTGACCTGGGTGTCCCCCAGAGATTCCCTTAATTTGCAGAGATTTCCTCCATCTTCCTGTTTGGCTATGGAACAGGAAGTGAAGGTAAATCTCCCCAATAGGACAAAGATAAACCGCTATCCAAATGGAGAAAAAAGTTTTTTGCCTTTAGTTCTACTTTAAGCTTTGCCAATCAAACCTAGAAGCTGATTGGTTACTCTGCACAGCTGCACCATATTCTGTGTCCTCCAGTTTTAGTAAATCTCCACCATAATGTACTTATGGTACAGCGGTTGTGGAGTCTTATTTCCTTTTTGTTGCACATTTTTAGAATCTCTATGTGAAAAATGTAAACTTGTGTAATCAACATAGATTGACAGCATTTCTATTTGCAGGCCTCCTCTGGATGTAAATCATGGTATAATGGGGCAGACGGTTGAGGGAACCCCAGGCAAGCGAATCCGCAAACCCTCTCTGCTATACGAAGACTTTGAGGGTCCCACCATGAATTCCAGTGTCTTTAGTCACATGCCTCAAGTCAACCCACCTCCTCCAGAGGTCAGCAATTCCAAAAAGCCTGGCCGCAGCACTAATCAGCTGCAGTACCTGGTCAGGGTGGTCATGAAGTCTCTGTGGAAGCATCAGTTCTCTTGGCCTTTCCGTCAGCCCGTTGATGCCATAAAACTGGGTCTTCCGGTACGTTTCTGGGGTAGTTTTGTGGGTTTTAAAATTGTTGCTTGCACACCACACAATTGGGGGTGAAAATTAAAAACCAGGCCCAATGACATGTATATGTTATATTTTTTTTTGTCTTCTCAATCCAGTTTCTTGTTTTTGGGCAAATGCAATTTTCTGCATATTGTCACTTTGCTCTCCACAGCACAAACACATTGAAACATTTTCATATAAAACCGCTTGCTTCTAAAACCTGATGACAGCTCTGGGTTTGTGACTAAAGCATTTGGTGCTGTGGGGTTCAGGGCACATAGCGTGACAAATGTCTGAGGACAAGTTCTCCTGCCAATGCAGGAAATGATGGGGTAAAGTTTTTATCGCTTCTCTTTTTTTCTGCGTGGCGAAGAACAGATAAAAATATTTAATATAGTTTAACTTTTCTAGCTTGCATCCATCACTGCCCCCTCCCACTCATCCCTACAAATGTATGGATGTCTTCATGCACGCTATGTAGTTAAAGCTTCTTATAATGTAGCTGCCACCCTATATTTTTTGAATTGATTGATTTTACTTTGTGAAATGCAAATTTCCAATTAATACGTTTTGCAGATCTGCACATCCATGAATTTGTACAGGACCCCAAGTGTGACAAAGTATTTAACGCTACACACACTGAGATGTCTTGGATTAGAAGTATGAAGGTACATTAAAAATGGTACGTGTGCTATTATTTAGCTTCTAGACTACAGCCATAATTTGCCCTGCACCTCCTCACCATCTTGCAATGCTCCCGTTATTTAAAATACCTGCCTACTACCCTGACACGCCCGTAGCTCTCAGCTTCTGGTGTGATCACCTCCAGCACCTTACTGCAGGGCAGGTCCTGGGGCTACAATCTTACTGCTTTTATGGATTAGAATTGACACGTTCAGACTTTTTGTTTTTTAGAATTATTGCTTTTTATTCTCACATGGCAGTTAAAGGGGTACGTAAATTTTCAAAATGGAATCCCATTTCAAACGCCTCCTGTGTCTTATCAAATTGTTTGCTTGGAGTGGAGAGTTTCATAACATTTGTAATGTCCCAGAGCTGTCATCAGGTCCTATGTACACAGAAGTGATAGCTGCTCACGATACAGGGTCTGTTGTACACTGTGCTGAAGATGCAGCCGATATTGGGATCCAAGTGGAAGGTTATTAAATGTGAATGTCATGTGTTTTAAGCAAGATAGAAGTGCAATAATACACAGGCTGAGTTATCCGAACTGGATTTAAGAGCATCAACTTATGTTTTATGCCAGTTTCTTTGCCCCAGCTTTCATAAATCAGCCATGTTTTCTTTATAGTGAAATAGATTATATGGTTATATTTAGTGTGTTAACTGTAGCGCTCACCAACATGCTTTTTCTCCGGGCCGGTGTGGTTGCAGGATTATCATAAAATCATCAAGCAGCCAATGGACATGGGAACTATTAAGAAGAGATTGGAGAACAATTACTACTGGACTGCACTGGAGTGTATGCAGGACTTCAACACAATGTTTACTAACTGCTATATCTACAACAAGGTGAGAGTAGCTTACTTTACAATGGTTTACTTCTATAGTTGCAGCAGATGCCGAATGTACCCCATTCAATGTAACAACCAGTTTTAGTAATTGTTCTTTATATTTATAAAGCCCACAGATGACATTGTGCTAATGGCTCAAAGCCTGGAGAAGTCCTTTTTGCAGAAGGTAGCGCAGATGCCCCAGGATGAACAAGAAATACCCAATACTGCAAGCAAGTGCAGGCCAGTGAAGAGCGTCAAACCTCCAGGTAGAGAAAACGGCTCTTCTGTTCCTTGCCCTTAAAGTGACTGTTTGACTTTTGCAAGAAAGTAGTAATTTCAGCATAAATGGTGCATTTACTACCTTTTTTGCATTGAAGCCTGCAGAGCATTACACCCACGATCACTGCATTGTTGGTCTAGGCAGTGTTTAGTCCCAGGTCTTTGCAGAGGAACCAAGTACCTGTTGTTGTTCTTCTGTAAAACTAATTTTAACTGGAGCACCACCCAAATGGGGAAGCTCTGCTTATTAGCACTTGTTGTAGCTGCTGACTTTTAACCACTTAAGGGTCAGAAGGATTTGCCCCCTTAATGACCAGGCCATTTTTTTCGATACGGCACTCCGTCGCTTTAACAATTTTTGCGGTCGTGCGACGCTGTACCCAAACAAAATTTCACATTCACAAATAGAGCTTTCTTTTGGTGGTATTTGATCACCTGTTTTTTATTTTTTGTGCTAATAAACAAAAAAGTGACAATTTAAAAAAAGCAACAATTTTTTGCTATAATATCCAAAAAAAAAAAATTGAGAAAACATTTCTTCATCAGTTTAGGTCAATATGTATTCTACATATTTGTAGTGCAAAAGTTATAGCGTCTACAAAATGGGGGGATAACTTTATGAAAATTTTATATATATTCTAGTAATGGTGGCGATCTGCGACATTGTGGCGGGGGACCATTGACATTCTCATACAGCGATCAGTGCTATAAAAATCCACGGATTACTGTGTAAATTGGAAGGGGTTAACACTAAGGGGCGATCAAGGGGTTAAGTGTGTTTCTGACTGGAGGAGGAGACATCGTTGTTCTTAATTACTAGGAACAGCAGATCTCTCTCCTCCCCTGTCAGAACAGGGATCTGTCTGTTTACATTGACAGATCCCTGTTCTGACTCTTGTGCCCACGATCATGGGAGGCCGGCGGACATCGCGGCCGCCGGCTACACGCATTGGGTCCCCTGGCGCGCACCTGCTATGGCTCAAAGGATTTGACGTACAGGTATGGCGATTCACGGGAACGAGCCGACATGCCCACGGTTTAATGGCGGCTGGTCGGCAAGTGGTTAAATGCATTTTTTTTTTTTTCTCTGACTGGAGCTCCTCTTTAAAGGCATTAATACAGAATTGGTCTTTTTTTTTTTTTCTCTTCTACAGATGTCACAGGTGGCATCACAACTGCACACCAAGTCCCAGCCATCTCATCCATGTCTCAGTCTTCACTGTACCCCAGCTCCCCGGAAATGCCCACCACCATTGTTGATATACCACATCCAACTGTCCTCTCTAACCCTGTGGTGAAACCAATGCCCACTACTCAGCCTCTAATGCCTGTGGTTCCAGCAGCCACGCAAGCAATCTCAAAGGTAAGTTATGCTTCTATGATGCTATCGCATTTTGTGTGTTTTATTTTTTCCTATTTAACCACTTCAGCCCCAAAAGATTTCGCTGCTCAATGACCAGGCCATTTTTTGCGATACGGCACAGCGCCGTTTAACTGACAATTGCGTGGTCGTGCGATGATGCAACCAAACAAAATTGACATCCTTTTTTTTTCCCCCCACAAATAGAGCTTTCTTTTGGTGGTATTTGATCATCTCTGGTTTATATTTTTTGCGCTATAAACCAAAAAAAGTGTCAATTTTGAAAACAATTAACACAATATTTTGTACTTTGCTATAATATCCCCAATTTAAAAAAAAAAAACAAAACTTTTTTTCTCATTTTAAACTGATGTGTTCTACATATTTTTGGTAATAAAAATTGCAATAAGAGTATCTTGATTGGTTTGTGTAAAATTTATAGCATCTACAAAATAGGGGATAGAGTTATGGCATATTAATTTATTTTTACTAGTAATGGTGATCTGTGATATTTTTTTTTTTTTTTTTTTATCGAGACTGTGACATTATGGCGGACACTTGACACATTTTTGGGACGATTGACAATTCTACAGCGATCAGTGCCATAAAAATGCACTGATTACTGTATAAATGTCACTGACAGGGAAGGGGTTAACACTAGGGGGCGATTAAGGGGTTAATGTGTGTTCCCTGACTGTGTTCTAACTGGAGGGGACTTACTATAGGAGATGACAGATCGTGGTTCCTAGCTATTAGGAACTCACGATCTGCATCTCCTCACAGAACAGGGATTTGTGTGTTCACACACACGCGTCCATGTTCTGCCTCGTGCCCGCGATCATCGGCACCCCCGCAGTGCAGCCGGCGCATGTGCACCTGCTATCCCACTTAAAGAAGCTGACTTGCAGCTACGTTAGTTCGCGGGATCGTGCCGAACCGCTGCAGTATGACGGCGGCTGGTTGGTAAGTGGTTAATTCTGTAACATGGGATGTGTTCTTCATAATTTTGTCTTCTACCAATTAATATGGAAAAAATGTAAATATAACATTTTAGGTTCATAAAGTATAATTATAGGTTTCATATATATATATTTTTTATTTTTCTCTTCTAGCAGAAGAAAGGTGTGAAGAGAAAAGCAGACACTACAACCCCAACCACCACTGCTATCATTGCTACCAGTGGAGACTCCTCTCCTCTAACGCCACCAGATATGAAACCCGCCAAGATCCCCGCCCGGAGAGAAAGCGGACGGCCTATTAAGCCACCTCGAAAGGACTTGCCAGACTCTCAGCAGCATCAAACGTCAAAAAAGGGCAAACTGTCTGAGCAACTAAAATACTGCAATGGCATTCTAAAAGAACTTCTTTCTAAGAAACATGGCGCCTATGCATGGCCGTTCTACAAACCTGTGGATGCCAGTTCTCTGGGACTACACGACTACCACGAAATCATAAAACATCCCATGGACCTTAGCACCATAAAGGTGGGGACAAGATACAGAGAGCAAGCACACATTTTATATCCCTATATACACAGCTCTATTCTAAATAGATTTACATGCTGGAACCAAATGACTTGAATTATCCAATTTAGTTAATTTGAAATTTACACAAACCTTCATATTATGGAAAGGCTTAATACTGGTTGTCGCTAAAGACAGGAGGTGAAGCCTATTCACCAAGGTGATTTTGTTCTTAAGTTAGTGGCCTTTTCATTGACAGTCTGAACAGATGGAATTGTTCTGTGTAATCCTAGCAATACTTATTGGCCTTTCTTTCTACACAGAAAAAGATGGAGAACAGAGAATACCGAGATGCACAGGAGTTTGCTGCCAATGTCAGGCTCATGTTCTCAAACTGTTACAAATATAACCCTCCTGACCATGATGTGGTGGCCATGGCAAGGAAGCTGCAGGTATGAATTGTTAAGTAGAAGTCGTTGGTTTATTATGTTCGTTATCTATGGTGATATTCATTTGTGGGGTTCATTTTTCCAGGACGTGTTTGAATTTCGTTACGCTAAGATGCCTGATGAACCTATTGCAATGTCTCCGCCTCTCACCTCCACACAACTGCCTCCTTCTGATTCCAAATCCTCCTCGGAATCCTCCAGTGAGAGCAGCAGTGACAGCTCAGACGAAAGTGAGAGTTCTGATGACTCTGAAGAGGAGAGGGCAAACAGGCTGGCCGAGCTTCAGGAGCAGGTAGGAGTACTGGAAGTTAGCATTGTCTTATTTTATGGAGAAACAATGGCTTGCTGCTCAATGTTTAAATACAATAAATCATAGCAGTTGGAAAATGGTTAATGTGAAATCTAGTTGCTATTGGATACTCCATTTTACAACTCGCTCTCTCATGGTTGGGGAGCAAGTGTAACTCTTTGAAATTTGTATGACTGTTGCCCTGCCACTCCTTGACCCCGTTCTAGTAGTATAAAACAATGATTGTCCACAAGAGACTTAAAGCAGAGCTCCACCCAAAAGGGGAATCTCTACTTATTTGAACCCCCCCCCCCTTCGGATTTTGACAGGTACCCACCCACACTTTCGGGCCATTCCCAAAGCATAGCACACTTTGCATATGCGCAGTATGGAACATGCTATGAGATGGCGGCGGCAGCAGCACCCAAGTGCAGATTGAAAAATCAGCTGGGGTGCTGGATTTGTGGACAAGTAAGGCTGGCCATACATTATACAACTTTCCTTTTTAGATTTACCAAAACCATATATTATGAGGTCAAACCTGATCGCTTTCAATTTGTATGCAAATAGGCAGGCCCTTGCCCTACATAGGTGAAGGTAAATCTAAAGGAAATTGAATAAGAAAATTGTATAATGTATGGCCAGCTTTAGTGTCCTAATATTAAAAATCAGCAGCTACAGTATTTGTAGCTGCTGACTTAATTTTTTCTAAAGGACCCTGGAGCTCCGCTTTAAAGCGGATCTTCACCCATTTCCGGAGCTTTGTCCCTTCGCCAACACTTTGCTGTACAACTTTTTTTTTTTTTTTTTTTTTTCGTTTTTGCCAGCTGCCCCCCTCCCCCCATTTGCTCCCATTCACCTAGGCGAGTGATGTCCGTGCCCCACAGCTCCTCCTGAGATATGTAACGATATCCCAGGAGGCACGGACAGCCCCACACGTCACCCCATTCAATAATGGGGGGGGGTCTAGCTGCGTGTCATTTGTAGATTTCACCAGAACCCAGAAGAGCCCGTGCAGCCTACCGAAGATGTCACAGTTGAACATGGCGGACACAGTGGCTGCTGAAAAGGGGATCTCGGCAAGACAACGCTGGATCCTGTATGTGGGTGATAATCTCAACTGAGCCCATCTGCTAAAGAGGAGCGAAAAAAAAAAAAATGGGAGGTGGTGAAACTCTCCTCTTTAACGCCAGGGATATACAATTAGCGGACCTCCAGCTGTTGCAGAACTACAAGTCCCATGAGGCATGGCAAGACTGACAGCCACAGGCATGATGGGAGTTGTAGTTCTGCAACAGCTGGAGGTCCGCTAATTGCATATCCCTGAGCTAGAGGGTGTTGCGATCTCAAACAGGGTTGGTTGGAGACTGAAGACCTTAAAGGAAATGGTCAGATACTTAAAGTGTTTACATGAGAATAATTTGAGATCACTCATAGCCTCCCTTACAAAATGCATGCTGGGGTCTGCAAAGTGTGTACAGTAGATGCCAAAGGCCTGCATGTGGTCCTCCAGCTGCAAGAATGGGCATCAGCAATGTAAATTCTGACTAACCTGGCCATTGTCCTTGGCATAAGAAAAATGGAAGTTATGTGATTTAACTATATTCTCTTTTTGCTGAGATGCTACTGTAAGGGGTCTTCTCAGCACTAGTGTGTTTGTTACTCTTGCACAGGTGTGATATGGTATTCAGATGTAGCATTGGTCCACTTTATTAATTTTGTGTCCTGCTCAGGAAGCATTTAGATGGCTTGCTATCTGTAGAAGTGCTTTGGGGGGCCTAGACTGTTTACTTGGTGTGCTTTGGGGGCCTAGACTGTTTACTTGGCTTGCTGCATGAAGAGTCTTAACTTTTAACATTTTATATTTTATCTTAAAAGCTTCGAGCCGTACACGAACAGCTGGCTGCTCTTTCCCAAGGCCCAATTTCCAAGCCTAAAAAGAAGAAAGAGAAAAAGGAAAAAAAGAAAAAGAAGAAATCTGATAAAAGGAAAGTCAAAGATGATGAAGAATGGAGATGTAGCAAATCAAAATCTTCTTCTCAGACCAAAAAATCCTCTAAAAAATCCGGGGGGACCACTACAAGTAGCAGTGCTATGCTTTCTGTTTCAAAGTAAGTTTATATTTAAAAAACAAAAAAAAAATTTGATCTGTAATTGCAAAGTAGTTATTGGACAGTTGATACTAAATGCACAACTTTGTTTCCTTTTGGTATTCTGTCTAGAGTATTCTGAGTAAGGCGATTGTTCAGTTGCTACGCATCTGTGGTTTAAGGGCCAGTTCACACCATAGAAAGGCAGTCCAAGTGCATTTCTGCATGTGTGTGGTTTTTTTTTTTTTTGTTTTGTTTTTTTTTTTTGTTTTTTTTTTTTATGCTTTCCAGTGCATTCCAAACCCATTTTTATTTTTTCTTCACTTTAAATGGGGACGTGTGCATTTAGGAACTGACTGTACTGGTGTGAACTATGCCATTGGAAACCATATAACCTACTATCCATATGTTTCTGATAAAGAATAAAAAAAAATGCACTGGATTGCATGTGGTGCGAACTAGTGTTTATGAGCTTTTTCTGTTGATTCTTCAGGAGTTCTAAGAAATCAAAGTCCCTTCCGCCACCTCCACCTGTTATGTATGACTCAGAGGAGGAAGAGGAGTGCAAGCCAATGACGTATGATGAGAAGCGGCAGCTAAGCCTGGACATTAACAAACTTCCAGGAGAGAAGTTGGGCCGTGTAGTACATATCATCCAATCCAGAGAACCCTCTCTGCGGGATTCCAACCCTGAAGAAATAGAGATTGACTTTGAGACTTTAAAACCTTCCACTCTTCGTGAGCTGGAGAGATATGTCATGTCTTGCTTAAGAAAGAAACCACGGAAGCCCTACAGTAAGTGCTTATTCATTTATAGCAGAATTTACTCCTGTACTCCCCAACCTAAAGCTGAACACCAGGAAGTTAGTACAGTTTATAATTTTTTTGCAACTTTTACAGTATATGAATAATTCCAATACCCTTATGTAACTCTACTGCATCTGGGATAGGAGAGGGGCCATTACTAAATCCAATCCTTTTCCACTGTAGTGTGTATGGGTTGACAGGAGATGAGAGCGCTGATTGATCTGATCAGTGTGCTGCTTCTCATTGTCCAGTCAGCAAGTTTTGAGGTGTACTCTTGACTGTTTTCAGGCAGGGGTCACAAAACTTATGTTAGCAGGTAAGCAGTACCCATATGTGATCCAAAAGTGGACTGTATCAAAGCAGAACTTAAGTATCGCTGTCACAAAACTAAGCAGACTTATTGCAGACGACATGCAGGGTTTCTTGCAAGTTTAGCTCGGTTTTAAGTCCATTTTTAAAAGAATAATGTATAATTGGGGAAGCTGAGTACATCTAGAAGTAAAGTAATAAGGTGCAGTAAACTCCCTCCATCTGTCAGCCCAGACCCCCACAGACTCTTCTGTAAAGGTGATGCGATTGTGTGCTCACCCCCTTAGTCTCAATTATAGATGAGTAGTTTAAAAGCGTTGGAATATGTGTACAAAGTGTAAGTTGCTTAATTGTAAGAAATTTTAAATCTATAAAAAATGTCTTTTAGATAATGGTGTGTATAACGGAAACTTGTTCCTTGTCTAAAATCCATGTCCTTGTTTATCCCCAGCTTCCCCTACCTCTGTGCTCTCAGCAGCACTGAAGAAACCAGTGGGAAAGACAAAAGAGGAGATTGCCATGGAGAAGAAGAGAGAGTTGGAGAGGAGGCTACAGGATGTCAGCGGGCAGCTGAACTCTGCCAAGAAACCACCCAAGAAAGGTAAATGTCTTTAACCACTTCAGCCCTGGAAGAAGTGGCTGTTCAATGACCAGACCATTTTTTGCAATACTGCACTACGCTGCTTTAACCACATGCCGACCAGCCGCCTGTACTGCGGCAACATGGCTCGGCTGCGCGAATCGCAGTCATGTTACGTCGGTAACATAGACAGCCACTAGGGGGCGCGTGCTCGCCCTCGGAGCCAATGCGAGTGCCCGGCGATCACCGCCGGGCTCCCGCGATCGATCGGGGCACACCGGGATGTGTAAATGGTTTCCTGTTCTCTGAGGGGAGAACAGACAGATCATCTGTTCATACAGAGTATGAACAGACGATCTGTCATCTCCCCTGTACAGTCCCCTCCCCCATTCAGTTAGAACACTCCCTGGGACACGCTTAACCCCTTTACTGTCAGTGACATTTTTACAATAATTAATGCCATTTTATAGCATTGATCGCTGTAAAAAATGCCAATGGTCCCAAAAATGCGTCAAAATTGTCCGTGTCCACCATGTATCGGCCTAAACTGAGGGAAAAAATGTTTTGTATGTGGTGTTATTTTTTACTTTTTGCTATTAAAAAAAAAAAAAAATTTTTTTCCCAGAATTGTTGCTCTTTTTATGTTTAACACAGAAAATAAAAACCGCAGAGGTGATCAAATACCACCAAAAGAAAGCTATTTGTGGGGAAAAAAGGACGTCAATTTTGTCTGTGTGCAACATCGCACGACTGCGCAATTGTCAGTTAAAACGACGCAGTGCGCAATCGCAAAAAGTGCTCTGGGCAGGAAGGGGGTAAAATCTTCTGGGGCTGAAGTAGTTAACTGACAATTGCGCGAATGTGCGACATTGCACCCAGACAAAATTGACATCCTTTTTTTTCCCCCCACAAATAGAGCTTTCTTTTGGTGATATTTGATCATCTCTGCGCTTTTATTTTTTGTGCTATAAACAAAAAAGCGTCGATTTTGAAAAAAAAACACAATATTTTGTACTTTTTGCTGTAATAGCCCCAAATTTTTTTTTTTTAATTTTTCCTCAGTTTAGGCCGATATGTATTCTACATATTTTTGTAATAAGCGCATATCAATTGATTTGTGCAAAAGTTATAGCGTCTACAAAATAGGGGATTTATGGCTTTTTATTTTTTTTAATCAAGACTGCGACATTATGGCAAAAACAAAGTTCTGTTTTACTTTATTAGGGAGAGATATATTTTACATTAGAGTATGGGTTCTTTGTGCTAATGACCCCATTATGTGAAAAGAGGTTGAAAACCCTGTAAGAAAAAGGCATTATGAAATGCTTACCTTAGAACGAAGCCCTGCAGCGGCGCCCGCACACCGCTGACACGGGCCAACAGTTAAGGAGATATTTTTACTGTACCTGTAGGTAAACCTTATTATAGACTTGCCTAGAGGTACATACACAAGGGGAGTTTACTTCCTCGTTAAGGCCCGGCCATACACTGGTCAAACCGGCCAAGATTCGAACCTTGAATGGATAAGCTGAATATACCAAGTTGCTTGATCAACTTTGATACAATCAGCCTGCTGATTTCTCTTTCGATTATCGCTAGTGGCTACTTTAGCTGCTAGCAATAATCACTGGCTTACCCCACCGGGAGAAGACAATTGCTGATTCCCATCAGCACTGTCTGTGTTGATGGGGTAGTCGTGCAAATTGTTGTAGGAAAGCAATTTGCACAGTGTATGGCCAGCCTTAGATTTCCCTTCAACTATGTAGTGCAAGGGCCTGCCTGATTGCGTACAAATTGAAAGTGTTTAATCTGACCTCATATTATTATACATAGGGTTTAGGTAAATCCAAAGGAAAATCGTAATGATGTATGGCCAGTGGAGCAGTTATTTAGGTTTATTCAGGTCTGTAGGGCCTGTTTTATTCTTCCATGTACCCAGCTGGGACAGCAACAAAATTAAGCTCAGTCTAAGGCTGGGTTCACACTTATGCGGGTTTCCTCGTATCCAATTTGCATGACAAGGAGACTGTGACAGGCTCTCAATGCAGCCGGTTCACACATCTCTGGGTCTGCCGTGGCGTGCACAGCAGAAAAGTCCTGTGTCTTTGGCTCAGTTTCAGGTCTGAATTTGGACAAAAATTCGGAACTGATTTGCTCTTGAAAAGAACGGGGACGCACTGGACCCACCTGCTGCGAGCCGCTCTGCACATAGTGTGAACCCAGTCTAACTGTTCAGGTTTTTCTTTGCCCAGTGAATTGCACTCACTAAAGCAGAACTAAAGTCCCACTTTTAAAAACTGTAAATGGGCCGGCTCTTTATTGCAGGAGGGACATGCAGTGTCTTTTCTGCAATAATAAAAACCTTTCTGCTTGCTGTTTTTTGACTACACTGAGCTATGGGATGACTGCACAAATATGCAGGAGTGACCTCATCCTGTGCTGACCAATAAGAATGGCCGCAGCTTGTTACCCAGAGGATGCCTGGGTAAAAGATGCTGTAAGTGTCATCGGACCATTGAAGGGAACTAAGTATTGCAGAGTTTAGCTCCTCTTCCTTTTTTTTTTTTTTTTTTTTTTTTTTTCTTAAAATTCTAACCTCTCCAGGAATGTGTAAAACCTCACACAGATTTCAGAATACCTGTGTACACCAACCCCAACTCCCTGGATCACTCGCCTCATTCATGTTATAGCAAAAAATAAAATGTTTGTATATTTGATATTTTGTAATCCTTACCTGGCAATAACAAAACTCTTTCTGTTCTTTTGCAGTCAATGAGAAAGTGGAATCTGCCCAGCCGGTGTCGGTGTCTCGCCTCAGTGCTTCCAGCTCCAGTTCGGACTCTGACACTAGCAGTAGCTCCACATCCAGCTCCTCAGACACTAGTGACTCGGACTCCGGCTGAGGGAGAGGGTGTAGCACAGCGGGGACATTACCTTCCACTGTAGCAGGGTCGGAAGGCTGGACTTTATGCTTAAAGTGGTTCTAAAAGGATCTGCAGGAACAGAACCCTCCTGAACCAGACTTGATGCCCTTTTCAGGGTAAAAGCAAACTGAGGCCTTTGGTATTTAGAGAACACCCGCCTTTCCCTCAGCTAGGTGTACTCAACGGCTGGGGAATCTCCTGGAGCATGATGAGGCTGATCACCCAATTACCACCTGAATACTGACTCCTGTGGGGATCCTTGTACAAGGCATTATAAAGGGTGGGTGGCAGAAATGCAGTGTCCTTATTTTATTCTGTTTACAAGTTCTCCTTGGAACGCACAGACGCCTGGAAGCTGTAATCGGCTTTTGGATTATCTCGGCGGAGGATCTGTTCAGAGTTGGTCTCTTAGTTGTTACTTAGTGCAGTGTTAATTGTTGACTCTCCAGGCTTTCTCCTTCCTGTTTTCTGATGCGTACAGCACACGATGGCGAAGTACTCTGTGTATTGCCTCCATGTACAGTGTCTTGCCCATCTGTGCTTTGTCTAGGGAATTTTTTTAGCACAGCAAAGTGGGCTGCTTGAGGGTCCAGAAAACATCAGCCTTCTGCTTCATCATGCAAATTTTAAGGCACTTGGAAGAGTTTTTATGTCTGTCTGACAAGTAAATCAGTGGACAGGAGGCCAGAAACCCCCTTTAGCCCCCTACTGCATGCAGCGTGTAAGGTGGAGGGTAGTTCTGTCTCACTGAACACATTCTATACTGGAGGCTCCAAACTACAGAACTCATTCATAGCCTTTCGTGTGGTTTTTTTTTTTTTTTTTTTCTTTTTGTATTTATTTTAAATAAGCGAAAGAAGGATTTTTTTTTTTGTTGTTCTTTGTTTTATAATGTAAAATAACAGAGGGTGCCCTGTTGATACAGGGGCCAGTGTAGATGTAAGATTTTATAAGCCCTGTACATAAATATATATATACCGAGTTGCACAAGCAGCATGTTTCTCAATGTAAAGGGTGACTTTATTTTTTACCTGGAAAAGCATTTTTATTTTCTTCCTAACATTGTTCTGTTGCTATAAATATATATATATTCTCCTCCTGTCTTATTCCATTTTTTTTTTTTTTCGTCTCTTGTTATCGGTTCAAGCCCTTTAGTTTGGAAACATGTAAATAAAGAAAATTTACATCCATCTTGAGTTGGTTTCTTTACTTGCTAAACAGATCTAAGATGAATAAAATAAAATCTAATGTGCCTGCGCTAAAAATATATAAATGAGAAAAAACATGAACTGAGAAAAAAATTGGTTGTGCAGAAATATTAAACCTTGAATAATATGCTAATAAAAACATACATATATAATTATATAATGTGCAATTCTTTATATATAAAAAACCTCAAAGTGCATACACAAAAAAGTGCAATCCTTATATAAAATGAAAGTGCATCATGTATGGATATAAACCTAAATTGTAAGTGCAAATCCTGTGACAATCAAGTGTCCAAACAAAATACGATCAGCAAGTTCAAACTGAAGCAAAGAAGTGCAAGTAATCACAACAAGCTAGATGTGCTCTCCCATGATCCCCCACTTGTGCTTATGCTCACCTCTATTTGTGTGACGCGGTAGTTAAACAGTGTCAAACACGCAATGGGGCCACTCCTGGGCTCACTCAGGATGCAATGATGTATATTCAATCCTCACAGGTAAAGCCAAAACATTCATAAAAGAGAAAAAGAAAACTCCATGGTGTAATATAGTAGGGTATTTATTAAAATAAAAGAAGTTCCTCCAGGAGGGTACTCACAATGTGTGGGTGCTACAGTGCACCAAACTATCCAAGTGTAATTCGTTAGCATATTAATCAAGGTTTAATATTTCTGCACAACCAATTTTTTTTCTCAGTTCATGTTTTTTCTCATTTATATATTTTTTTTCTCAGTTTATATATTTTTAGCGCAGGCACATTTGATTTTATTTATATTTAATACACGGAATGAAACGTGGTGAAGTGTTTGCTGCTTAAAATATAGTTGATTCACTCCTTAGAGGCATTGGTCCACTTGTGGCTCGCAAGAACCCCACATTTTTGTTTAGATCTAAGATGAAGCAAGGTTGTTTTTATAAGGTCTTTTGTCACTTTTTTTCTTTTTGTTTGACTGTAAATGCATTTTATGTTTTTTAAAAATGACAACGATTTTATACTTGCGTGCTCTGTGCAATGGAATTTGACTGGCCCTAGACCTCCTCAGGCCCCCCACCGTCACTCCTGGCTCCTCTCTGGCGAGTGTCCCCTTAGCTGCTTTCTATGGGGGTGCTCATGGGTCTTTCTCCTTGTCACTGGCTTTGATTGACAGCAGCCTCTACAAAGCCTGTGAGGGGAGAGGAGATGTATACGGGCACAGCACTGAATCAAATAAGGACTCTGGTAAGTAAATTGGAGGGAGGGGGCAAGGAATGCATTAGGGTAAAAAATGTTTAGGCTTTATAAGCCTCTGGTAACACCCGTCTGACTTTGAAACTCGAATTGCATGACAAGTTGCACCCTATTGTCCGCATTGGAAGCAGTGTCGCACCGATTTTGAATTGGCTCCAGTGCAACATGCATAGACATGTGCATGAAGTGGCACAGATATTTTCCAAATTGCACCTGAAGTAGCACTGAATATGCAGCTTTGAAATATTTTTGATGAGGCCTACAGTTTAAAGTTAGAGTAACTCCACTTTTTGCTGACAGAAAAAACAAAACTTTCCCCTGGGTGTTCTGTGTACTTTAGGATTTTAATAAACTTGCAAATTTTAATTTTTTTGATCTGAAGAAATAGCTGTTTCTTTAATCGTACATCACGGGACACAGAGCCATAGTAATTACTATGTGGGTTATAGTCTACCTTCAGGTGCTGGACACTGGCACACCCTAAACAGGAAATTGCCGCCCTATAATAACCCCTCCCACTGCTGGGAGTATCTCAGTTTTTTCGCCAGTGTCTAAGGTGTTGGTCGCGAGTGAAGATGTGCTGTGCTCCTCTGGAGCAATCCTTGCTGGGGCTAGCTATGGAATAGGATCCATTCAAAGTGTCTTTTAGGCCGAATTGAATGGTACCCGGGCCTCGTATCAAAAGAAACAAGATTTTGCCTGTAGTTCTTTTTAGAGTGCTGAACCCCGGGATCCAGTACTTCTGGTATTAAGGCCATAAAGTTTTACTGGCGGGGTGCTATTACGGGTCCAGGTTTGTGGGGTCCCCGGTTTCTGAAGGTTTGTTAACGGAACCCACCGTGAAGGGTGAAGATTGGGTCTGTTGATTTTACCACAGAAAACCCTGCGGTGGGAAAGGTAAGTGGCGTTTTTTCTAGGGGATCTTTATATTTTCTTATGAAATGTCTTCCTTTAAAGTAGATGTCATGCCTAAATGTCACCACTGGGGACTGTATGGAGCACGTTCCTTCTCATGCTTTGCTCAGTCGCGCTGTGTCACAGAAGCAGCATGCTTTTTTCCTCTGGCTAAGAAGCAGACCTCCGGTAAGTTTGGGGGGTTTTGCTTCCTCCAGACACCCCCACCTGAGCTGAACTCTTCCCCTCTTCAAGAGGCTGAGTATAAGGGAGAACTAAAAACTATCGGCAATGCCTCTTTCTTTTACCGCCCCTACACGGTGGCGGCTTCCAGGTCTCCTCCACGCCATCCCTCCCTCACAAGCCTATCCCATCGGATCGGAGGCCTGTGCTTGCAAGCAAAAGCTTTTTTGAAAAAGGAGGTGGGGCGGTGCTTAGCGCAGCGTTGGCGTCTCCAACGTGGGAGTGTGTGTTTTTTTTTTTTTTTTTTTAAATTGTGCTGGCTGCAAAATTGTCGGAGACCTAAGAGCAAAGTAAAGCGTGATACAGGCATTTACTATTTGCATTAATAGCGGCAGTGGCTGGACTGTTCAAGCAGTGGATGCGATTTCCTCTGGTAGTACCTCCTGCTTTGTGCATCGGGCTATAGTCAGAAGGGGGGTTGAAACCCCCCAAAAAAAGCTAAAAGGGTCTCCCTCAAGCTCTGGAAAGCCTACTCATCTCTACACATGGCATCCTCCCCTGAGAGGGGGTGGCTGGTCAGAGTGAGCATCAGGGCCATGAAATGTCTGCAACTGTTTTTAACACTGCAGCCCCTGTTTATTTTATGATATTTAAAAAAAAAAAAAAAAAGTTTAGCGACTTTAATCTCATCCCAGTGTAGGTCAAGATGCGACAGATTCTCTTCCATTACCCAGGACCCTCCAAACTGAGGAACTAGGGGCAGGAGAAGACCAATTCCCTCAGGGGACCATGTTGAGGCTGATGACTCCTCTTCTGAGGGAGAATCAGCTGTTCCAATCTTAAGATTGATGGTGCAATTTCTTGCTGAATTATCGTTCCACATTTTTGTACCCTTAACTGAGTATCTGGGTTCACTAAAGCCTCTTCAAGCTGTGCAGGCCTTTTCGTGTCCATTGCTGGAAAAGTTTTTTTTGTATCTGTTTTTTCTCTCCTAAAAAGTTTTCGCACTTTATCCTATGGTGGAGGAAATTCACTAAGTAAGGTATACTAGCAATTAACGCTGCTTTATCCTCTATGAATGAGTTTGACTTGTCCAGCAGACAATGCTCAAATGCTTAGGGATCCAACGAATAAAAAAGTGAAATTCCTATTTTTTTTTTTTTGCTCTGGCAGATTGAGTGTCTTAGGCCCCTTTCACACTTATACGACTTCAAAGTCGTGCGATTTTACCGCGATTTGGGAGCAGTACTACTTTGTACGACTGCCACGTTTTTGGCATTAACAAATGAAAACGTACAGTAGTTGGTATGAATCATAAGGGGGAACTCCACAACAAGTTTTAAATAAAAAAACTGGCGTGGGTTACCCCCCAGGGGCATACCAGGCCCTTAGGTCTGGTATGGATTGTAAGGGGAACCCCCTACGCCAAAAAATTGGCGTGGGGGTCCCCCCAAAATCCATACCAGACCCTTATCCGAGCACGCAGCCTGGCCGGTCAGGAATGGGGGTGGGGACGAGCTAGCGCCCCCCCCCCCTCCTGGACCGTACCAGGCCGCATGCCCTCAACATGGGGGGTGGGTGCTTTGGGGCATGGGGGGGCGCCCTGCGGCCCCCCCACCCCAAAGCACCTTGTCCCCATGTTGATGAAGACAAGGGCCTCTTCCCGACAACCCTGGCCGTTGGTTGTCGGGGGTCTGCGGGCGGGGGGCTTATTGGAATCTGGGAGCCCCCCTTTAATAAGGGGGCCCCCAGATCCCAGCCCCCCACCCTATGTGAATGAGTATGGGGTACATGGTACCCCTACCCATTCACCTAGGGAAAAAAGCGTCAATAAAAAACACAGTACACAGGTTTTTAAAATAATTTATTAGGCAGCTCCGGGATCTTCTTCCGACTTTGGGGTCCTCTTCCGACTTCGGGGGTCTCTCCGGCGTCTCCTCCCGGTGTCCTGATCTTCTGCCGGCTCCTCCGCAGCTCAATTGCTAGCGGTGGTCCGGACTTCTGCCTTCTTTTCTTCCAGAGATGTTGACACAACGCTCTCTCCAGCTGGAATGGTCTCTGAACGCTCCGCAACTGACTTATTTAGGCGGTGACCCCGCCCCCTTATGAGGCCACTGTCCTGGGGCATGCTGGGACTGTGCCGTCATAAGGGGGCGTGGTCATCACCCGGTGACCACGCCTCCTAAAACGTCACAGTCCCAGCATGCCCAGGGACTGTGACAGCATAAAGGGGCGGGGTCACCGCCTATATAAGTCCGTTGCGGAGCGTTCAGAGACCATTGCAGCTGGAGAGAGCGTCGTGTCAACATCTCTGGAAGGAAAGAAGAAGGCAGAAGTCCGGACGACCACTAGCAATTGAGCTGCAGAAGATAGCGGAGGAGCCGGCAGAAGATCAGGACACCGGGAGGAGACGCCGGAGAGACCCCCGAAGTCGGAAGAAGATCCCGGAGCTGCCTAATAAATTATTTAAAAAACCTGTGTACTGTGTTTTTTTATTGACGCTTTTTTCCCTAGGTGAATGGGTAGGGTGGGGGGCTCCCTTATTAAAGGGGGCTCCCGGATTCCGATAAGCCCGCAGACCCCGACAACCAACGGCCAGGGTTGTCGGGAAGAGGCCCTTGTCCTCATCAACATGGGGACAAGGTGCTTTGGGGTGGGGGGGCCCGGCAGGGTGCCCCCCCATGCCCTAAAGCACCCACCCCCCATGTTGAGGGCATGCGGCCTGGTACGGTCCAGGAGGGGGGGCCCGCTCGCTCGTCCCCACCCCCATTCCTGGCCGGGCTGCGTGCTCGGATAAGGGTCTGGTATAGGTTTTGGGGGGGACCCCACGCTGATTTTTCGGCGTAGGGGGTTCCCCTTAGATCCATACCAGACCTAAGGGCCTGGTATGCCCCTGGGGGGGGGACCCACGCCGGTTTTTTCATTTAAAACTTGGCGCGGCGTTCCCCCTCTGGATTCATACCAGACAGCTGTCAGAACAGCCTGTCGCTCATCGGGAAAGGAAAAAAAAGTTTTCCTTTCCCGATCAGCGAGCCAGGCTTGTGCTTACAAAGTCGTACTGAAGTCGTGTCTATATTATTCAGGCACGATTTGCATGCTACTTCAGGGTTTAACATTGAGGTCTATGGAGTACAACTCGCATAGAAGTTGGACCAAAGTAGTGCAGGGACTACTTTCAAGTCGGCACGACTTAAAGTCGTGCCAATATGAATGGTAGTCATTGCAAATCATGGAGAATGACTTGTCATACAATTTTGCAGTACAAAATCGTGGGACAAGTCGTATAAGAGTGAAAGGGGCCTTAGTCTGCACTGACAGTAATTTATCATTGAGAGACCAGTTTAAACATGTGTTCAAGGTTATCCTGCTCAGGAGGCAGCTTTAGGTTTGCAATAGTTGCTATGAGAGATTCTATCCTTCAGGCCTTGCGCCCTTCGCTAAGTGCCTTGCGACTAGCTCCTGGCTAGTCTTCCTTTTTGAGGTGAAACCGCTATTTGGGGATGTTTTTTATAATGCATCCAAAGAAATTCTAGTGGACAGCACTCTTTTTGCCATTTAAGAAAAGGAGTAAATGTATTTTAGTTTAAAAGCTCCTTCTCCTGTGCTAGGCATCAGCCTCTAGGCAGTCCACGGCGCCTTCCACCGTCAGGTTCAATCGAATAGGGGGAATTCTTCTGCAATTCTCAAGGATCTGGCAGGAAGAGTGTCGAGACAAATGGGGGACTTCCTCAATAGCTGCAGGGTACAAACAAGAGTTCCCGTCTCCTCGTTTTCTCAGATCAAACGTTTCTAAAGATCTAGAGAAAAAGAAAAAAAGTGATCATGGGGGTCCCCATGTAAGAACAGAGGTTGGGGTTTAATTCAAACAACCCCCCCCCCCACCCCCCCCCCCCCCCCCCCCCACACACACACACACACACACACACACACACACACACACACACACACACACACACACACACACACTGCCAAATCCGAATGGGCATTCTGGATCTCAAAAATCTAAATTCAGTTCCTGAATATAACCACTCCTCTTTTTTTGTATGGAGTCAATCCAAATCAGTTATCTCCATCCTACAAGGAAGAGAACTTCTGGCGTCAATTGACATCTAAGATGCATACCTCCCATATGCCCATTTCCTCACTCACTAGTAATATCTACTTTTCAAGGTGGAAAATCTTCATTTTCAGTGTGTAGCTCTGCTTTCCGGTCCAGCTACTGCACCTTGAGTGTTTACAAAGGTTCTGGCCCCTCTTCTAGCCAGATTAAGAGCCCAAGGCATAACGATTATGGTTTACCTAGTTCTTGATAGACCAGTCGGTAGCCCGCTTAGACCAAAGTATGGTCACCACATTCAACTACCAGGAATATCTAGGTTGGCTTTTCAACCTAGGAGAAATCTTCTTTAAAACCATGAAGAAGGCTTAAAATACTTGGGTCCGATAATAGGTAAACCCAGAAAAGTGTGTTCTTACCCAAGGCAAAGATCAGCGCCATAAAGGAACTGATTTAGGTGGTCGAAGCAAGATGAATTTCTTCTATTCAACTTTCCATGAGGTTGTTGGGAAAGATGGTGGCTTCATTCAAGGCCATTCCTTATGCACAGTTTCACTCGAGACTGCTGCAAAACCGTATCAACAAAGGGTTCAAGCTCTACATTCCCAATGTGTCTGACTCCAAAGCCTACGGCCACATCAACCTGATAGCGCCCGATCTCATATGATCTTGGAGGCTAAGCAGGGTTGGGCCTGGTTAGTACCCGGATGAGAGACCACCTGGAAATAACAGGTGCTGTAGGCTGGGTGCGCCGGAGCCTCAGTTTATGGTTAATATCCAAAAATCTACTAAGTGTAAAATCCTTCCTTCAGTTACCTGGGAAGTGGTAACAACATATGCCAACTCCTTTTTGTTTAGTGTGGGGAACAGTCCTGGAAGAGGACAGTCCAAGAGAAGTGGCCCAGATAAGAAATGGACTTGCCCATTAACATTTTAGAAATTCAGGCAGAGCTCTTGGTCCTGAGGGCCTGAACGTTCAGTTTATGGTATTGTCCTGCCAGGATTCAATCTGACAATGCTACAGCAATAGCCTATATTAATCACCAAGGGGGCACAAGCAGTTGTGCGGCCCAGAGAAAGATGAATCATAATCTTGGGCAGAAAACAATGTACTTTGCCTAGTGGCAGTCTTCATTCTAGGAATAGAAAATTGGCAGGACAACTTGAGTCGCCAGCAGTTGTTCCCGGGAGAATGGTTCCTTCACCCCGATATCTTCCTGTAAAAATGGGGGATCCCAGACACGGATCTGTTTTTGTCCAGGTTCAACAAAGAAATCGACAACTTTGTGTCCAGAACAAAGGATCCACTAGCATGCGGAACAGATGCCTTGCTATTCCTGTGGAATCTGTTCTCACTGATTTTATGCATTCCCTCATATTCTGCCTGCGTCCACGACTTCTTTGCAGGATCAAGCAGGAAGGGAAGTTGTTTATTCTTGTGGCCCCCAGCGGGGCCCAGGAAATCTTGGTATGCAGAGATTGTAAAGATGGCAGTAGGGGGACCCATGGACCCTACCATCATGGCCAGACCTTCTTTCGCAAGGTCCGGTGTTCCATCCTACTTTACAAACGCTAAATTTAACGGTCTGGCTATGGAGACCCACACTCTGAAGAACAGCGTGGGCTGTCGGGTTCAGTAGTTTCTACCTTGGTTAATACAAGGGAGCCGGCCTCCATAATTATATATTATGGAGTCTGGGAAACATATGTCTCCTGCTGTGAAACCAGGAGTTGAAAACTAATATATAGAAGGTACTAATGCACTACCATTATTAATGCACTACCACTATTAAATAACAAATAAGGTGCTAATAATAAAGTGCGAGATATAAAGTGCTTAAAGAGACAAACAAGCAGCTAAACTTCTGTAGTGTTACCAACACCCCTAGGTATGTCTAAAAATGATGAAGTAGTGCTAATTATTAAAACACATTACTAAAGTGCTAAATAAGCAAAAATTAAATATCAGGGAATCTCTCAAATGCGCCTCTCGTAAAATGTGTTAAATATCCTATAAAGTGCATCACATCCAAGTAATATACAACTAAACATAAGTGCAATAAAATCCAATAAAGTGCATCACATCAAAGTAAACTTCAAATAAATAATTTTGTGGGAATAGTCAAATTATAATAAACGAGCAACCAAAGGAATCTGGTGATTCAAAGACGATCAGTCCCAATTTCAGAGTGTAGATTAAAAGGCAAAAAAGAAGGTTCTCCATAGTGTAGTAAGTTTAAAAAATAAATTCTTTGTATTTATTTTAAAAAGATCTTTAATAGGGATGAGCCGAACACCCCCCGGTTCGGTTCGCACCAGAACCCGCGAACGGACCGAAAGTTCGCACGAACGTTAGAACCCCATTGACGTCTATGGGACTCGAACGTTCGAAATCAAAAGTGCTCATTTTAAAGGCTAATTTGCATGGTATTGTCCTAAAAAGGGATTGGGGACCCGGGTCCTACCCCAGGGGACATGTATCAATGCAAAAAAAACTTTTAAAAACGGCCGTTTTTTCGGGAGCAGTGATTTTAATGATGCTTAAAGTAAAAAAAAAAAAAAGTGAAATATTCCTTTAAATATCGTACCTGGGGGGTGTCTATAGTATGCCTGTAAAGTGACGCGTGTTTCCCATGTTTAGAACAGTCCCTGCACCAAATGTCATTTTTAAAGGAAAAAATCTCATTTAAAACTGCTTGCGGGTTTAATGTAATGTCGGGTCCTGGCAATATGGATGAAAATCAGTGAGACAAACGGCATGGGTACCCCCCAGTCCATTACCAGGCCCTTTGGGTCTTGTATGGATATTAAGGGGAACCCCGCACCCAAATTAAAATAAGGAAAGGTGTGGGGCCACCAGGCCCTATATACTCTGAACAGCAGTATACAGGCGGTGCAAACAAGACAGGGACTGTAGGTTTGTTGTTAAGTAGAATCTGTTTGTAATTTTGAACATTTTTAACGTGTTTAGCTCCAGCCAAAAAATCTTTTCTAAGCTTTTTGGAAAACATAGGGAAGGGTTATCACCCCTGTGACATTTGTTTTGCTGTCTTTCCTCCTCTTCAGAAGATTTCACCTCACTTTTTTGTCCCAATGAAAAATGTTTTTTGAAAATTTGGGTTTTTTTGTGGAACAAGGATTGGAAAGCATCAGTGGAAAGGAGAAATTGTTTTCCCATATTAACTCTTACAGGAGAGAATTTCCCTTCCTAGGGGTAGATTTCATCTCACTTCCTGTTGTCTCCTTCCGTTTGCAAGTAGGAGTCGTTTGTAAGTTAGATGTTTGAAAGTAGGGTCCTGCCCTATATACTCAGCAGAAATTTGGGCCTTAGGTGTTGCTGTGGCCACAACACTGTAAGCCCTCACAGGGCCCTGCTGTGAAATATTAGATCAAGAATTGTAATTACATGCCCCTGTTGAACAGGAGCTGAAAAATTAGGCCTTAGGCACTGGTGCTGGTGCCACAACACTGCAACCCCTCACAGACACTCTAGTTGGAACGCAGGAACGAGCCCTGCTGCAAAGTATTGCATCAAAAATTGTAATTACACGCCCCTGTTAGACAGGGGCAGAAAAATTGGGCCTTAGGCACTGGTGCTGGTGCCACAACACTGCAACCCCTCACAGACACTCTAGTTGGAATGCAGGAACGAGCCCTGCTGCAAAGTATTACATCAAAAATTGTAATTACACGCCCCTGTTAAACAGGGGCTGAAAAATTGTGCCTTAGGCACTGGTGGTGGCGCCCAGAACCAAAAATGTTCTTACAAGCTATCAGCGTGATGATTGAGGAGGAAGAGGATAATTACTCAGGGATAGTCACTCAGCATCAGCATAGGCAGTCTTTGAAGGGATCTGAGATTTCAAAAAAAATTATTCGGTTACATCAGCATCAGGTGCTTGGTAGCTGGTGGTGATCCAAGACTCATTCATTTTTATGAAGGTCAGCCGATCGACCGAGTCGGTGGACAGACGTACCCTGTGATCGGTTACCACGCCTCCAGCAGCACTGAATGTGCGTTCCGAAAGAACGCTGGATGCAGGACAGGCCAGTAGCTCAATTGCATACTGTGCAAGCTCTGGCCAGTGATCCATCCTCAAGACCCAGTAACCCAGAGGATTTTCGGTGGGAAAGGTGTCCAAGTCTGATCTTGCCCCTAGGTATTCCTGCACCATGTAAAACAGACGCTGGCGATGGTTGCTGGAACCGATCATACCTTGGGGCTGCGGACCAAAAAATTGTCTGAACGCATCGGTCAGACGGCCACCTTCTCCACCGCTCCTTCTTTGACTGACCGAAGCCTCAGCAACACGTTGTCCAGAAACAGGAGTTTGTAACCTCCCAGTCTCTGGGAACGCGTTGCACAGACCTTTCTGCAAGGCCTCCCGAAGATGTTTCATCCTCTGCTCCCTCTGCGATGGCAAGATAAGGTCCGCAACCTTACCCTTGTAACGTGGATCAAGGAGGGTTGCCAGCCAGTATTGGTCCTTCTCCTTGATACCACGAATATGAGGATCCTTACGCAGGCTTTGCAGGATCAGGGAGGCCATGCAGCGTAGGTTTGCTGAGGCATTCGGTCCGGAGTCCTCTGGGTCACTAAGAACGACATGGTCCGCAGCCACCTCCTCCCAGCCACGTACAAGTCCATGTGTTTCTTGGGACTGATCCCTTAAAGACTGCTGCTGATGCTGAGTGCCAGGCTCCACCTCCATACTGACACAATCTTCCTCCTCCTCCTCTTCCTCCTCGTCCTCTTCCTGTGTGATCGGCGGGCACGCAGGAACACTGTCTGGATAAAGGGGGCCTTGAGAGCTAAGGAAGTCCTCCTCTTCCTGCCTCTGTTCTGCCTCAAGTGCCCTGTCCATTATTCCACGCAGCGTGTGCTCCAACAGGTGGACAAGGGGGACAGTGTCACTGATGCATGCACTGTCACTGCTCACCATCCTCGTGGCCTCCTCGAATGGTGACAGGACAGTGCATGCATCCCTGATCATGGCCCACTGGCGTGGGGAAAAAAAACCAAGCTCCCCTGACCCTGTCCTGGTGCCATAGTCGCACAGGTACTCATTGATGGCCCTCTGCTGCGTGTGCAGCCGCTGCAGCATGGCCAACGTTGAGTTCCACCTGGTGGGCATGTCACAGATTAGGCGGTTCTTGGGCAGGTTAAACTCCTTTTGGAGGTCCGTCAGCCGAGCACTGGCATTATATGACCGGCGGAAATGCACACAGACTTTCCTGGCCTGCCTCAGGACATCCTGTAAGCCCGGGTACCTGCCCAAGAACCGCTGCACCACCAAGTTAAGGACGTGAGCCAAACAGGGCACATGGGTCATTTGTCCCTGTCGGAGGGCAGAGAGGAGGTTGGTGCCATTGTCGCAAACCACCATTCCTGCCTTAAGTTGGCGTGGCGTCAACCACCTCTGAACCTGCCCCTGCAGAGCTGACAGAACCTCTGCCCCAGTGTGGCTCCTGTCCCCCAAGCACACCAGCTCAAGCACCGCATGGCATCTTTTGGCCTGCGTACTTGCGTAGCCCCTTGAACGACTACGGAGCACCGCTGGTTCCGAGGAAGAGGCCATGGAGGAAGAAGAAGAGGAGGGGGTGGAGGAGAGAGGTGTGTCACAATCAGCATTTTGGAGGCGTGGTGGCGGAACAACCTCCAACACTACTGCACCTTGTCCTGCATCCTTCCCAGCTGCCAGCAGAGTCACCCAATGCGCCGTGAAACTTAGGTAACGTCCCTGTCCATGCCTGCTGGACCATGAGTCAGCGGTAATATGCACCTTACCGCTGACCGCCCTGTCCAGCGAGGCATGGACATTGCCTTCCACATGCCGGTAGAGAGCCGGAATCACCTTCCGTGAGAAAAAGTGGCGTTTGGGTACCTGCCACTGAGGAACCGCACATTCCACAAACTCACGGAAGGGGGCAGAGTCTACCAACTGAAAAGGCAGCAGTTGAAGTGCTAGCAATTTTGCCAAGCTAGCATTCAACCGCTGGGCATGTGGATGGCTGGGAGCAAACTTCTTTCGGCAGTGCAGCAGCTGGGGCAGGGAAATTTGCCTGGTACAATCTGACGTCGGTGTACCAAAAGCAGATTGCCCACAAGTACTTGGCTGTGACACACCTAATTCTACACCTTCATTCCTCTCACTGCAGGTCTCAGAGAGGACTGAAGGTCTAGTGGGGTTGGAAATCTCAGCTGATGAGGAGCAAGGAGAGATCCTCTTTGTTCTTTGGTGTGGGTCTTTTAGATACGCTTGCCAACGAACTGCATGGCAGGTCAACATATGTCTGGTCAAGCATGTGGTACCCAAGCGGGAGATGTTTTGGCCACGCGAGATACGCTTGAGACATATGTTGCAAATAGCAGCGGTGCGATCTGATGCACTCGTCTCAAAAAAGGCCCACACCAAAGAACTTTTTGAATAACGCGCAGAGACTGCAGCGCCCTGCACATGTGGAGCTTTGGGGTGTGATGCAGTCAATGTGCTGCCCTTAGGCTGGCCCCTGGAGGGCATCCTGCCTCGTTGGTGATGTGCCGCCGCCTCCTCCTCCTCCTCCTCCTCCTCCTCTCTCCTATCAGGCACCCACGTTGAGTCAGTGACCTCATCATCCCCTCCCTCCTCATCACTGGAGCAAACCTGGCAGTATGCTGCAGCAGGGGGAGCATGACTGCCAGATTGCTGTCCTTCTTGGGCACCCCCTCTGTCCGTGCTCATGTAACTGCCTTCATCGAGCTCAGTATCGTCATCAGAGCCTTCCAAACGCTGGGCATCCTCCTGGAGCATGTACCCAACACTGTGGTCAAACAGTTCGAGGGAATCCTCATGAGGACATGGTGGAGCTAGGGAAGGAGTCACTGATGACATTGAGCTGAGGGAAGAGGCCGCTGCTTTGCCAGACAAAGCACCCTGGGCATGGGTGAGAGAGGATGAGGAGGATGAGGACGGCTTGGTCATCCACTCGACCAAGTCTTCCGCATGTTGCGGCTCAACACGGCCAGCTGCCGAAAAAAAGGCCAAGCGTGTCCCATGGCCACGTGCTGATGAGGATGCACCGTCTCCACGACCAGCACTAGACACAGAGCCTGCTTGCCCTCTCTTATTGGCTTGTGACTGTCTGCCTCTCCTTCTTGGCCTTCCAGACATACTAATGGCCTGTAGCTGCACTAAGCTGGGATAGAACACCTGTAATTTTCTTCAAGTAGCTTTATATACTGTAACCAGACAAGCCTGCCTGTCAGTAGGAAGATAACAGGAACGGATCTAGCTGAACACTGTGAGCAGGACGCACTGTACTAAATGTAAATAGTCTAGCTGCCTGACCGTGGTACTAATAGGATCAAATAGAACACCTGTAATTTTCTTCAGGTAGCTTTATATACTGTAACCAGACAAGCCTGCCTGTCAGTAGGAAGATAACAGGAACGGATCTAGCTGAACACTGTGAGCAGGACGCACTGTACTAAATGTAAATAGTCTAGCTGCCTGACCGTGGTACTAATAGGATCAAATAGAACACCTGTAATTTTCTTCAGGTAGCTTTATATACTGTAACCAGACAAGCCTGCCTGTCAGTAGGAATTTAACAGGAACGGATCTAGCTGAACACTGTGAGCAGGACGCACTGCACTAAATGTAAATAGTCTAGAAGATAACAGGAACGGATCTAGCTGAACACTGTGAGCAGGATGCACTGCACTAAATGTAAATAGTCTAGAAGATAACAGGAACGGATCTAGCTGAACACTGTGAGCAGGACGCACTGCACTAAATGTAAATAGTCTAGAAGATAACAGGAACGGATCTAGCTGAACACTGTGAGCAGGACGCACTGCACTAAATGTAAATAGTCTAGAAGATA
Source organism: Aquarana catesbeiana (assembly GCA_037953035.1). NCBI lineage: Eukaryota > Metazoa > Chordata > Amphibia > Anura > Ranidae > Aquarana > Aquarana catesbeiana. Next base: position 926,284 of record JBBHAA010001247.1, on the reverse strand, counting down.
ACAGGAACGGATCTAGCTGAACACTGTGAGCAGGACGCACTGCACTAAATGTAAATAGCAGGAACGGATCTAGCTGAACACTGTGAGCAGGACGCACTGCACTAAATGTAAATAGTCTAGAAGATAACAGGAACGGATCTAGCTGAACACTGTGAGCAGGACGCACTGCACTAAATGTAAATAGCAGGAACGGATCTAGCTGAACACTGTGAGCAGGACGCACTGCACTAAATGTAAATAGCAGGAACGGATCTAGCTGAACACTGTGAGCAGGACGCACTGCACTAAATGTAAATAGCAGGAACGGATCTAGCTGAACACTGTGAGCAGGACGCACTGCACTAAATGTAAATAACAGGAACGGATCTAGCTGAACACTGTGAGCAGGACGCACTGCACTAAATGTAAATAGCAGGAACGGATCTAGCTGAACACTGTGAGCAGGACGCACTGCACTAAATGTAAATAGCAGGAACGGATCTAGCTGAACACTGTGAGCAGGACGCACTGCACTAAATGTAAATAGTCTAGAAGATAACAGGAACGGATCTAGCTAAACACTGTGAGCAGGACGCACTGCACTAAATGTAAATAGCAGGAACGGATCTAGCTGAACACTGTGAGCAGGACGCACTGCATTAAATGTAAATAGTCTAGATAGAAGATAACAGGAACGGATCTAGCTAAACTGAATACAGTGTATATATATATATATATGCAACACCTGGGATGCATATATATACACAATACACTGTAAGTGCAGCTAACTGACTGACTGTTCTGCCTAATCTATCTAACTCAAATCAAATGACACTGTCTCTCTCTCTCTCTATCTCTCAGCACACCGGAACACACACTACACAGGGCCGCCGTGCAGGCGGCCTTATATAGTGTGGGGTGTGTACTAAATCCCCTGAGCCATAATTGGCCAAAGCCACCCTGGCTTTGGCCAATTACAGCTCTCTCTACTGACGGCGCTGTGATTGGCCAAGCATGCGGGTCATAGTGTATGCTTGGCCAATCATCAGCCAGCAATGCACTGCGATGCCGCAGTGAATTATGGGCCGTGACGCGCCACACGAATTTAGCGCGAACGGCCCATAACGTTCGCAATTCGGCGAACGATCGAACAGCCGATGTTTGAGTCGAACATGGGTTCGACTCGAACACGAAGCTCATCCCTAATCTTTAACAATAAAAAGATGTATATTACTTGGATGTGATGCACTTTATAGGATATTGAACACATTTTACGAGAGGCGCATTTGAGAGATTCCCTGATATTTCATTTTTGCTTATTTAGCACTGTAGTAATGTGTTTTACTAATTAACGCTACTTCATCGTTTTTAGACAAACCAGGAGTTGCACCCCAGGAAATAGGTCGAAGGTAGAATCCTTGACTTTCTGCAGGTGGGGTGAGAAATAAAGCTGGCCTTGAGTGGCTTTCTAAGGACAGGTCTCAGCCTTATCGGTATTATTTCAACGACCACTTGCTTCGTATTCTTTGGTCCGTGACTTTATTCAGGGGGTAACACGGCTTAATCTCCGGTTAGGTAACCCCTGAACCCTTGGGACTTGAATTTAGTTTTGTCGGCATTACAAAACAGCCTTTTTTTTTTTTGGGTCGATACGGTCCTTTTTTGACAACCATACCATTTCTGGTAACCATATCTGCTGCAAGAAGGGTATCAGAATTGGCTGCTCTTTCTTGTAAAAAGCCATATTTTTATTATTCAAGGATAAGGTATTATTGCGTCCTCATCCTAACTTTTTACTGAAGGTAATATCAGGTTTTTATCTAAAAGAGGATATTGTTCTACCTTCATTTTTCCAGAACCCTGTTCTATGGAAGAAAAATCACTACATTCTCTTGATGTGGTGAGAGCAGTCAGTCTACTTAAGGCGACTGCTCAGATTTGGAAAACGGATGTTTTGTTCGCGTTGCCTGAAGGTCCTAAAAGAGGACAGGGAGTATCGAAATCTACTATTTCTAAATGGATTCAACAAGTAATCGTTCAAGCTTATGGTTTAATTAGGTAGTTCTACCCTCTCAAATCAAAGCGCACTCCTCTAGGGCTGCTATTGCTTCCTGGGCAGTGCATCACCAAGTCTCCATGGCTCAGATCTGCAAGGCCGCAACTTCGTCTTCAATCTATACATTTACCAGATTCTATCTGGTGAATGTAAAAAGACATGAGGATGTCTCCTTTGGGCTCAGTGTACTGCAGGCAGCAGTATAAATCCTCTGATCTCATGGTGCCCTACTTTGGTTGTGTCTCCCTCCCTTCAGTTGGCATTGCTCTGGGACATCCCACATAGTAATTACTATGGCTCTGTGTCCTGTGATGTATGATTAAAGAAAATAGGATTTTTTTTTTAAATTTTTTTTATAACAGCTTACCTGTAAAATCCTTTTCTTTTGAAGTACATCACGGGACACAGAGGTCCCGCCCCTCTTTCTAGTATACACGTGTATTGCTTTGCTACAAAACTGAGATACTCCCAGCAGTGGGAGGGGTTATATAGGGAGGCAACTTCCTGTTTAGGGTGTGCCAGTGTCCAGCACCTGAAGGTGGACTATAACCCACATAGTAATTACTATGGCTCTGTGTCCCGTGATGTACTTCAAAGGAAAAGGGATTTTTACAGGTAAGCTGTTATAAAAATCCTATTTTGTGTCCATGTGAAAAATGAATGTGAATGGGAGAGAGTTCGTAATCAGCTGCTGCACTTGCAGGGTCATAATCGGCTGCTGCACTTGCAGGGTTCTAATGAGGAACGTGGCAGGGTTTGCATCCCATTAGATGTGATTTCCCTTTTGAAATTCTCTCAACCAACAATAACATTTATGCAGGAGATGCCCAAAATCTGACTTGTATCTTAGTGTAGACTTCTGGGAAAAATCAATATGCCAATCACACAAACAGGAAGACACTTTTGGGGGATGTTATGTACAGCATCTGTGTGCTGTATATATGGGATGAATTTGGCACATCCTTCCCACAACGCATTGCTCTGTTCTTATTTGGTCCTAAAAAAAAAAAAAAATGCACAAAATGTATACACATACAGGCAAAATGTTATTGGCAGAGACCAGGCTGTCCAGGGAGAAGATGACAAACTGGTTCACTTGAATGTGAACCATGCAAGTGCATGCATGCTGGTGAGGAGTGGTGGTGCAGGATTTTAGGGGTTAAAACAAAGTGGCCTAATGCCTGTAAGACACCATCTGAAAAGTGATCCACTGCAGATTGCTCTCAGATGGCAAGTGTAAGCTAACTCTAAGAGGGAGGAGTTTAGTAGTATCTGAAAAGGGAAGGGCTAGAAGTTGTTCCCCCTCCCCTTGTACACAGAGACTCAGAGGTGAATGGCAGCTCCCCCCCCCCTTCAGTCATGTGATAAAGGGAGAGAAGGGCAGCCTGCCCTCACATCCCAGTGGTGCTGAGGTGTGTTCTTAGTGCTGGCTTTTTTTTCTGCCCACAGCAGGGGATGGAGAGAGCAGAATCTTCCCTCCAGCAGCTATCAGCCTCTGTTCCTTCTGCCAGGAGTGATGATTCGGTCACACATGCCAGGGAGAAGCAGGACAAGTGGCTGAATATTTTAGTGTAACCTTTATCCCTGTCTGCCCCCCTCCCTTCCTAGATCTGGTTCTGAATACCAGGACTCATTTATGCTGCGACCAGGACTTATGGAATTATTCTGCGACCTTCGGGTGACTGGACACTGGTAAAACTTGCTAGGGTGCCCCTTGAGTGTACCCATATAAGCCGCTCGCTCTGCACAGCTTCAGTTTTTTTGCTTGTGTCCTTAGGTGATGGACTTGTTCTATGGGGAAGAATATTTATTTATTTTTTTAATCTGAATCTATCAACATCTGACTGCTTACTTAGCAGTTTGTACCTTGAGGGGACTGGACCTGGACACGGGTTCTTGTATCAGGCGCTTAAATTTGACACGAAGTGCAACAGGTGAGGTTAGTTACAGGGTGCTATACAGGTACATGGTTCATTTGTTTTATGGTTACCAGATCCTGAATACCCCCTTCAAAGGGTATGCCTCGCATCATGGATATGGTAAGAGGGTTTTCCTGTCCATGGACTCTGGTTCCTGGCTTTAACCACTTGCTGACCAGCCAGTAGTAATTTTACTGCTGGCTGCCAGTTCCCCTGGGCACTGTGACGTACGGGTATGTTGTGCCCAACCTCCTGGTTTATAGGCGCTGCTGCTCTGTGCTGTCATTGGACAGACAGATTTGAGTAAAAGCAGCGCCAACCGTTAACCCCTTGAATGCCCTCCTGGTCACCCAGCCAGTGTCAGTGCAGTGACTGCAAACAATATCACTGTTACTATCACTGGCAATGTCAGCGTCAGTTATTCCCCGATGCCCCCAAAAGCGTTGTTAGCAGGATCCCCCACCCCATAGAAGTTCAGTTAGTATTATTTTATTTTTATTTTTTTTGCTGACCACTGCCATCTCTGTCCACTAAACCGCAGTGTTGGCAAGATCAGGCCTGATCTCTCTTAGCGCTAGGAGTTAATTTTATTTCTAGCGTGCAAGCAGTCCCTGATTTCCCATAGTTACCACTAGGTATCTGTATATGTAGTGCCCAAAATAGGTACACTAGTGAGGAGGCGTACAGGATTCTCTGCAAGACCGATGAGAGCAAAGGGAGGCCTCGCTGTCAGAATTGGGTCCAGAATATGAACCTGTAGAAAGCAGCGGCACCCTAAGGGCTTGGAAGATGGTGGAGAGGTCCCTGGTAAATCAGACGTACCTGACCCCATATTGCTGAAGTGTTAGAAACTCATAATTGTGCTCAGATGCAGCAGGGCGCACAAACTAGTGCTGCACCACATTTTGGTTATCTGGCAAGCACCAGCAACATATTACATCCTGGCCTTTTAGACACCAGCGGTGCAGCATGTAATGGTGACGTGACATGCACCAGAAATACAGTACAAGCTGGTGAAGGGACTAGCGCTAGTATCGTAATGCTATCACAAACTGGACCACCAGCCCTTAGTAGCCTTCCAGAGGTGCTTGCAAACACTGACTGGTCCCAGATTCAGCAGCACCCTTTACCCCTCCTCCACAGACCAGAGTTCAGGTGGAAACTGTGAACTTAATAACACCCTAATAAATAAATAATATATATATATATATATATATATATATATATATATATATATATATATATATATATATATATATATATATATATATATTACCGTATTTATCGGCGTATAACACGCACTTTTTTCCCCTTAAAATCAAGGGAAAATCGCGGGTGCGTGTTATACGCCAATCCCCTGCGATCCTGAGCTTAAAAATCGCCGACCGCGATTTGAAAATGGCGCCACAATACACAGCCGGTCCTCGGCTCTTCTCGGCCACTTTCGGCTTCACTCGAGCGCTGCCCGAACCTAGCCGAGTGTACTCGGCTAGGTTCGGATAGCTCCGCTCACAGTCATCCCGTGCGGGACTACGAGTGGAGCCGAAAGTGAACGAGAGCCGCCGAGAAGAGCCGAGGACCGGCTCTGTGTATTTCGGCGACAGCGGCGCCATTTTCAAATTGCGGTCGGCGATTTTGAAGCTCAGGATCGCAGGGGATCACAGGATTTTCAAACTGCGAGCTGCAAGGCTGCACTGGTGCAAGGCTGCAATGGACACTGGGGAAGGCTGCACTGACAAGGCTGCACTGGGGCAAGGCTGCACTGATAAGGCTGCACTGACAAGGCTGCACTGATAAGGCTGCAATGATGGGCATTTAAATGTAAGTTTTTTTCCCTTAAACTTCCCTCCTAAAAGTTTTTTTTTCCTTAAAATTCCCTCCTAAACTTGGGGTGCGTGTTATACGCCGATAAATACGGTATATATGCTCATAAGTTTACATACCATAATCATAATGACAACAGAAACTACCCAAATGACCCTGATCAAGTTTTTCGTACACTGGTGATTTTGGCCTGATAACATGCACAAAAGTTGACACAAAGGGGTTTCAATGGCTATTAAAAGTAACCATCCTCACCTGTGATCTGTTTGCTTGTAATTAGTGTGTGTGTATAAAAGGTCAATGCATTTCTGGACTCCTGACAGACCCTTGCATCTTTCATCCAGTGCTGCACTGACGTTTCTGGATTCTGAGTCATGGGGAAAGCAAAAGAATTGTCAAATGATCTGCAGGAAAATGTAGTTGAACTGTATAAAACAGGAAAGTGATATAAAAAGATATCCAAGGAATTGAGAATGGATCGGTATCGCAATGTGTATGCATATACAATCACAGATCCCATAATCGAGGAACTGGACACAAGAAAATAAATAAGTGAAGATGGGTAACAGAAAGGCTGTCAAAAGCAGAAGGGAGGCAAACCAATCACTGATAGTGATGGGAAACATCCCATTCAAAATTTAATCCGAACAGAATGCGAGTGTGTATGTGACAAATCCAGAATACCTCCCTTATGCACAACAGCCTGAACTGATCACCACCCCTGGTGGGAACCCTTTCAATAATCTGAACTGAAACCAGTCAGTGTTGCCCTCATGAAGATTATTGAAGTGTCGGGCCACATTTATAGATTTGTTATTTCTTATATCACACGCTTTCCTAAGAATAATATTAATACCCTTATGTAATATATTAGACAAAGCTTCATCTCCAAACAGTAAATGTAAATACACTATATTACCAAAAGTATTGGGACACCTGCCTGTACACGCACATGAACTTTAATGGCGTCTTAGTTCGTAGGGTTCAATATTGAGTTGGCCCACCCTTTGCAGCTATAACAGCTTTAACTCTTCTGCGAAGGCTATCCACAAGGTATAGGAGTGTGTCTATGGGAATGTTTGACCATTCTTCCAGAAGCACATTTGAGAGGTCAGGCACTGATGTTGGAGGAGAAGGCCTGGCTCACAGTCTCTGCTCTAATTCATCCCAAAGGTGTTCTATCCGGTTGAGGTCAGGACTCTGTGCAGACCAGTCCTCCACCCCAAACTCACTCATCCTTGTCTTTATGGACCTTGCTTTGTGCACTGGTGTGCAGTCATGTTGGAACAGGAAGGGGCCATCCCCAAACTGTTCCCACAAAGTTGGGAGCATGAAATTGTCCAAACTGTCTTGGTATGCTGACGCCTTAGGAGTTCTCTTCACTGGAACTAATGGGCCATGCACAACCCCTGAAAAACAACCCCACATCATAATCCCCCCTCCACCAAATGATTTGGAAAAGTGCACAAAGCAAAGTCCATAAAGACATGGATGAGCGAGTTTGGGGTGGAGGAACTTGACTGTCTTGCTCAGAGTCCTGACCTCAGCCTGATAGAACACCTTTGTGATGAATTGGAGTGGAGACTGCGGGCCAGGCCTTCTCCTCCAACATCAGTGCCTGACCTCACAAATGCACTTCTGGAAGAATGGTCAAACATTCCCATGTACACACTCCTAAACCTTGTGGACAGCCTTCCCAGAAGAATTGAGAGCTGTTATAGCTGCAAAGGGTGGGCCAACTCAATATTGAACCCTACGGACTAAGACTGGGATGTCATTAAAGTTCATGTGTGTGTAAAAGCAGGTGTCCCAATACCTTTGGTAATATAGTATATCTCATTATATCCCCAATCTGGTTAAACTCTTGGCTAAAGGGGTAACTAGTGCTGGTTTATTGCTAAAGCTTAAGCGGGGCTTATTGGAATTATGTATTAAATTATCTCTGTTCATGGTCCTGGCAATATTATAAGCACTGTCCAAAAGTCACTCCGGGTATCTCCTCTGTCTAAATCTAGTATAGAGTAGAGCTGCCCCCCTTACAGAATCTGAGTTTTCACTGCAGATGTGACAGACCTGCATGAACTGCCCTACAGGTATTCCCTTAATGACATGTTTGGGGTGATTACATTACATTCCAGAAGTTTTCTATACAACTGTGATGACTCTCTCCTGAAGAGCAACCGAATGTACATCCAGAAACAAAATCTCCCCTTCATTTAACTGCTTGATCAGCTGCACTGATGGCAATGGTGAGGCTGCTGCATTGATGGCAATGGTGAGGCTGCATTGAGGTGGACTGATGAGGCTACATTGATGGCACTTGTGAGGCTGCAGATGGGCACTGACCCTTATTTTGCTTGTTCCTTATTTAAAATTTAAGTTTTTTTCCCTGAAACTTCCCTCTTAAAATGAATGTGTGTGTTATACGCCGATAAATACGGTAATTTTCTGACTAAAGTTCAAAATTGGCTACTGTGGCACCATGCGACCTAATCACAGGGGCTTCCCCCAACGGCTCATTAACACCCCACTTAGAAAGCCTGCTTGCGAAATTAAGAACTACTCGCAGTAAAATGGAAGGACAATCATCTCAGCCATTTTATATCCAGAAGGTGCTGTGGCCCAAACCCCAAATCCAGATGCAGTTAGACAGCTGCATGAGAGGCATTTTCCAGGTTTACTCCCACCAACCCCAACACAAAGGTCACCACAAAAAAAGATGTCTGTGGTAAACATGGAATGAAGCGTGACACCTGTTTTTTTTTGTCCCTACTGTCCTGATAAACCTGACCTCTGCATCAAGGACCGCTTCCGTCACTGCCACACACTAGTGATCCATTAGTGTAGGGTACAGCAAAGTATAGGGTTCCACACAATTCTGCACAAGAAGGGTCTCTAAAGATGTTAGGTGGTCAGGAAACTGCTTATCACATTTTAAGAGCCCCTAAAATCAAAAGCTGAAAAAGTTATTGTTCTGAAAAGGAAAGTTACAAAAAAGTTAAAGAAAGGAAGAAAACAAAAGAGTTGCTTTATTGAGTTGTTATATTGTTATGGGGTGTTATCTTTAACTGGCGTTGTTTGCTTTGCAGGAACGCCAGTCAGCTGCAGCACTGATCTGTATATTCTGACAGCAGCTGGGTGCTGTTCTCAGAATACATATGTCAGTGGCTGAAGTGCTGCAGGGGGAGATTTCTCCATCCGCAGTTAAAAAAAAAATTGAATGTGTATCCCCAGCATTAGGAGCGTAGGTAGTCCAGGGGTGGTAGTTCTAATGCTTCAGCATATTTTTTCCACTTTTTTTCTGGCAGGGATTTCTTCATCCACATTGATCAATATGAATGGAGGAATCTGTTCTTTTTTTTTTTTTTTGTTCAGCTAACAGGCCACACAAAAAAAAAAAAAAGAACATTACATGTAATGTTACATTAGAAGATTTCAGGCAGAGATTTCTTCATCCAATTTGATTGATGTGAATGAGCGAGCGCCCCCCCTCCTCCTGAACCATACCAGGCCACATGCCCTCAACATGAGGGGGTGGGTGGAGACGGACGGCCTCCTTACCTTAGGAGGCAGATGTCCTTCCCAGGATGGCTCCGATCTGATCTCCCACTGGTTGGTACTTTGGGGACATAGTACCCCTACGCATTCACCAAAAAAAGTGTAAAAAAAAAGTAATAAAAACAAGAAACAAGTTTTTGACAAATCCTTTATTGAAAAAATAAAATAAAAATAGTGTCCCTCGATGTAAATCCATTGTCAATCATTTAAAAAAAAACAAAAAAACGCTCCACCTTCTGGGATGGCCTCCTGCCAAATGCCTCCTCTGCGCTTTGACATTTCTTATATAAGTAAAGGGCGGGGCCACCTGGCTATGTCACCTAGTGGCCCCGTGCCCCATCTGACGTCACGGACAGGTGCATGTTGGGCCTGTGACCTCAGAAGGAGGCAGGGCCGTGCCCTGCCCCTTACCTATATAAGAAATAATCACAGAGGAGGCATGCAGTGGGAGGCCCTCCCAGGAGGATTTTTTTTTTTTTAATTAGTGTCAGTGTGTTTTAAGGTAGGAAAAATAAATGTTTCTGGGCTGTACTACGGTCACAAACAACAACTAACATGCACATATGTGGTATTGTTACGATCGTCAGGAGCAGGAGAATTTATTTTGCGTTGTTCTTTGGTGGTAAGTTCTGATAATAACAAGAATTATACAGCTAAATAAAAAAAGTTTTTTTTTTTTTTTTTTTTTTTTACTATTTTGGGCCAGTTTTCCTTTGATAATAAAAAAATCAGGAGATATCCATTACCATTTACCATCAAATGAAAGCCCAATTTGTCCTGGAAAAAAACAAAAAACAAGGTATAATTCACCTGGATACCTTACGTAGTTGTTATGATTTGTACAGTTTTACTAACCCATGTCAAAGTTGCAAAATTGGGTCCGGGCGATAAGGTTATTTTTATGCTCAGTCATGAAGGGGTTAAGAACGTATCTTATCTTAACGTACTTTTCCATCATACCATACAATCAGGGAGGCGTCTGGTTGGCCCCAATTTATTCTGCAGCAGGACAATGACTCCAAACATACAGCCAATGTCATAGGAACTATCTTCAGTGTAAAGAAGAACAATGAGTCCTGGAAGTGATGGTTTGGCCCCCACAGAGCCCTGATCTCATCATCATCGAGTCTGTCTGGGATTTTGTTCATTGATAAAAGTAAACTATTAACACTTCTATTTCTGAAAGCTTTCTTAATTTACAGCTTTTTTTTTTTACATCTGCCTAAATCTTTTGCACAATACTGTACACCACACAAGCCTGCTCCACAAGCAAACTCAAGGAGACAAAGCGGCCATTCTATTATTACTAAAATACTGTGGATTCTAGGCTAAAAACACTCTGAACTCTTTAGTGGACCTGGCCTTTAAGTACAGCTGCTATAATGCAGATCAAATTTTATGTGGCCATCTGTGCTCCTTGAGCCCTCTAGTGGATAAAAATGGGAGGACAGCTGTTAAATAAATATAAATATATATATATATATATATATATATATATATATGTACTGTATATAAAAAATTTTGCCTGGATATCTATCTTGTCTGATCTTCCATAATGGAGGTCAAACCATCAGGTAAGAGCACACCAGTGGTGGCCGGTGTTTTTCTTGGGGGAGGGAGCGGCAGCAAACAATCCCCCCCCCCCGGTTGGTCATTGGCATCCTAACCCCCCCCACACTTACCCCAGCAGGCAGGCTGCAGGCAGCGGCGGGCAGTGGGCTTCGGAGGGTTGCAGGCTCCGGCAGCAGTGGATGTCTATGGACAGCCGGTGGGCTCCTGTGTCTTCTGTGCGGCTCCTCTCTTCTTCTCCTAGGCGTCCAATAGGATCACCTATCCTTTCTGCCAATTGGGTGATGGCTATCAGACCCGCTTCCCGATTGGCCAAAAAGGAGGACCAGTGTTGCAGCTGCATATATTCATTCACTGTTGCGACACACCTGGGTGGGCTCCAGACGAAATGCTCTGCGCTCTGAGCCCACCCTATTTTGAAGCCTATTAGAGCCTCTGGCTCTAATCAGTGCTTAAAAAACACACCCCCGTCTACCCCCGACATAGAAATTCATGCGCCTGTCATCCTGAAAGGGGCCGGCATGGAAAGGGAGGGCGGCAGCATGGATGGGTGGGGCGGCGCCCGTGTGCCCACAATGGATGGGCCACCCCTGCATCAAACCCTGGGGAGTAGGTTTGCTTCACTATTAATACAGCATATTTGCACTCATATATACACCATTTTATTCGTCTTTTATTTGTACTTTATCACTGACCATTTTGGACGGTGTATGGCTTCATAGATATGACTACACTTGTTAATCACAGGCTATTCACCTGTTTTGTATTATCTTTATCCAGAGGCATAACTATAACCTTCAGGGCCCCAGCGCAAGAAACCATGAAGGGCCCCTGACCCGCACTATGATGGGGGGGGGGTATTGTGAAAGGATGAGGGCCAGTATGACGGGGTATTTTGACAGGAGGGGGCAGTGTGACCAAAGAAGGGTATCTGGAAAGTGTGACCAGAGGGGGGAGTGTGATAAGAGGGGGCACTGTGAAAGAAGGGGGGCAGTGTGACAAGAAGGGGTAGTACGATGGGGGCAGTGTGACAGGAGAGGGCAGTATGACAGGGGGCAGTGTGACAGGGGGATATTGTGACAAGAGGGGGGCAGTGTGACATGAAAAGGATACCTGGGAAGTATTACAAGAGGGGGGCAGTGTAATGAGGGAGCACTGTGAAAGGAGGGGGACTGTTTAACAAGAGGGGGGTAGTGTGACAGGAGGGGGGTAAATATGACAGAAGGGGGCAGTGTGACGAGGGGGCAGAATGATGGAGGGGCAGTGTTACAGGAGGGGGCAGTGTTACAGGAGGGGGCAGTATGACAGGAATGTATTGTGCCAAGGGGGCAGTGTGACAGGGGACAGTGAGACAGGTGGGGGCAGTATAATGGGGAAATAGTATGACGTGGGCAGTGTGATAAAAGAGGGGCTATGTGGCAGGTGGGGGGGGCAGTGTGAGAGGGGACAGGTGGGGGGCAGTATGAGAGGGGACAGGTGGGGGCCAGTGTGAGAGGGGACAGGTGGCGGGCCAGTGTGAGAGGGGACAGGTGGCGGGCCAGTGTGAGAGGGGACAGGTGGGGGGCCAGTGTGAGAGGGGACAGGTGGGGGGCAGTGTGAGAGGGGACAGGTGGGGGGCCAGTGTGAGAGGGGACAGGTGGGGGCCAGTGTGAGGGGGGACAGGTGGGTGGCCAGTGTGAGAGGGGACAGGTGGGTGGCCAGTGTGAGAGGGGACAGGTGGGTGGCCAGTGTGAGAGGGGACAGGTGGGGGCCAGTGTGAGAGGGGACAGGTGGGGGGGGGCAGTGTGAAAGGGGACAGGTGGGGGGCAGTGTGAGAAGGGACAGGTGGGGGCCAGTGTGAGAGGGGACAGGTGGGGGGCAGTGTGAGAGGGGACAGGTGTGGGGGCCAGTGTGAGAGGGGACAGGTGGGGGCCAGTGTGAGAGGGGACAGGTGGGGGGGCAGTGTGAGAGGGGACAGGTGGGGGGCAGTGTGAGAGGGGACAGGTGGGGGGCCAGTGTGAGAGGGGACAGGTGGGGGGCCAGTGTGAGAGGGGACAGGTGGGGGGCCAGTGTGAGAGGGGACAGGTGTGGGGGCCAGTGTGAGAGGGGACAGGTGTGGGGGCCAGTGTGAGAGGGGACAGGTGGGGGCCAGTGTGAGAGGGGACAGGTGGGGGCCAGTGTGAGAGGGGACAGGTGGGGGGGCAGTGTTGTGCTTTACTTACATGAGAAGCACATATGGAAGAAGCAGCATGCTTCCTTGTGATGTCCGCAGGATGTCCCTCCAGGCAGCACACAGTTCACTTCCCGACTATCATTGTATCCAATGGAGAGGGGAGGGGCCTCTGACCCGAGCGTGTATCAGCAAGACTCAGAGTGTACAAGCAGAGGGACAAACTTGTGCACTGAATCTGAATGGTGTCTGCTCGGGTCAGAGGCCCCTCCCCTCTCCATTGTACTCACTGATATCCGGGAAGTGAACTGTGTGCAGCCTGGAGGGACATCACGCAGAGCGCAGACATCACATAGCTGCCAATCGCACCCTCCCGCCCCCCTCTCCTGTATAGTTAGATGCCAGCCAGGGGAGGTGCGGCGTCTTGGGGCCCCCCACACTGGCAGAATTCCAGGGCCCAGTCGCAAGTGCGACTGTTGCGACCCTGGAAATTCCGCCACTGTCTTTATCACAGATTAATTTTAGACAACATTGTTGTTATTTCACTTGTTTGTCACAGTTTTTGGTTTCATTTTCAGTTGCAGTACACTGCAATTTTTTTACTTTTACTTTATTGTTTATCTTTGCACAGCGCAGAAATTTTTATATATTGAAACTGTAACATAGATAGTTTGGTTAGATCTGATTTAAATCAGATGGGGCTCATGCCCATATTTAAGGTGCATAGAGCCCACTTATGTTAAAACTAAAAGAGTTCACTCACTCCAGCACAAGTAAGACTTATGCCCTGTACACACGGTCGGACATTGATCGGACATTCCGACAACAAAATCCTAGGATTTTTTCCGACGGATGTTGGCTCAAACTTGTTTTGCGTACACACGGTCACACAAAGTTGTTGGAATTTCCGATCGCCAAGAACGCGGTGACGCCAACCACATACAACGAGACTAGAAAAGGCCAGTTCAGAACCAAGCGCGGCACCCTTTGGGCTCCTTTTGCTAATCTCATGTTAGTAAAAGTTTGGTGAGAGACGATTCGCGCTTTTTCAGACTCGTGGCTTTCAGATCGTTTTCTGCGGTTCAGTTTGTGCTTGTGGGTTTGTATCTGCTCTTCAGTGCGTGCAAGCAAGCTACGCGTGACTTTCATTAGTTATTGTATTCTTGTTCGTTCATTACTGTTTTTCAGGTCGCTCTTCACAGGCCTTGCTGTTCTTCAGTGTGTTCTGTTACTTTGTTCTGAGCAGCCGACCGTTTTCTAGCCATGTTGCGTATACGTACTCCTCGTAGAGTTCGTGCTGTGCGGGGGCTTGGTGTTGGGGTCCTGACCTTGACACAAGTCCAGTCCATGAACAGGGTGGGGAGGAGTTCATGGACCAAGAATTGGTTGCTTCAGCGTGACCAGTTCTGTCATATGCCTTTGCTCTGTGAGATCCGTGAGAATAATCCTGATGATTTCAGGAACTTTCTCCGGATGACGGACCCCATGTTTCACCGTTTGTTGGCTTCGCTGACCCCCTATATCAGCAGGCAGGATACCCGCATGAGGCAAGCCATCACTCCGGAGCAGAGGCCAGTCTCCACCCTGCGGTACTTGGCGACGGGGAGAAGCCTGCAGGACTTGAAGTTCTCGACAGGCATCTCCCCCCAGGCTCTGGGGATCATTATCCCAGAGACCTGTTCTGCCATCATCCAGGTCCTGCAGAAGGAGTATATGAAGGTAAGATTTTTATCCTTTAATATCAGATTTTATTGTATTTAATGTTTGATATTGTATTTCTTTCCTCATTCCCTAATTACCATGATTGTAGTATGCTGTGAATGTCCCCTTTGTTCTCATGCATGCTAGATTTTTATGTAATTATTATTTTGCTCCTTCATACATATTTGCCTTCACTTACCTCCCCAGCATGGTCTACAGGCCCTATATTCACCTCATGTAGTCACTTAATGTATTTTGTCAGCTCCATAGTAGTGCTTTACCCCAAACACCCCCTAAAATGTTTTAAAATGTGATGGGTGCTTTAAATTCAGGCAGAGTGGCAGAGGCTTTTTTTTGGGTGTCCCCAAATCATTTTTAACCCTCCCTCCCCCCAACTGCTAAGTCAGCTGATACCAATTCTCCTTCTATCCTCAATCATCTATCTGCTGTTTGCCAAACCCATACACACTATAGCCATCTCTTTTGTGCTCAGATGTATGGATGAATTCCCCAAAGCATGTAGTGCAAGGGCCTACCTGTATACTTTCAAATGGTACTGTTTCAAGTTTTTGTATTCTATTATTATCTTGATAGGTAATAGCAGAATGTCCAAATGTGCTCAAATGTGTACAATGTGTATTTATATCTTTGTATTATGACACTTCTTACCTGTCCAGTGGGCTGCCAATAGTGTAACTAAGGAGGGGCTGGCCAAAGTAATACCCATTATTTAGGCATTCATCTCTCAATGAAGTGGAGAGGGTTACCTGTCCAAGAGTCCTCCCCCCTATAATGTTAGAAATGGCCCAGGAGAGGGGGGAGGAGGGGGAATATGATAGGTGTACCTTATACTTTGGTGTTGTAAAATTCCCATTAATAAATGTTATCTTGATGTTGGCCAAGAATGTTTGTGTCTAATCTGCTTTCCATGTTTTAATGTGCAAAAAGACACATTTTTTTTTTCCTCCACAGTTTCCTTCCACGCCACAAGAATGGCGGACTGTGGCCTCCCACTTTGCCCAGCGGTGGGACTTTCCTAACTGCGGAGGGGCAATTGATGGGAAACACGTCCACATCGTCCCACCACCCAACTCGGGTCATACTATTATAATTATAAAGGGTTCAATAGTATTGTGATGTTGGCAGTGGTGTCGGCTAATTATGAGTTCCTGTATGTGGACATGGGGAAGAATGGCCGGATGTCCGATGGTGGAGTCATCGCCTAGATGGAGTTTTACAGGCATCTCCAGAATGGCAGCTTGGACTTGCCACCTCCAGAAGACAATATGGAAGGACTCCCATTCTTCTTAGTTGCGGATGAAGCCTTTGTACTGGGGGACCACCTTATGCGGCCATTCCCGATGAGGACCCTCAACCCGGACCAGAGGGTTTTTAATTACCGTCTGGCCAGAGCCAGAAGAGTGGTGGAGAACACATTTGGAATCATGGCCAGCCGGTTCCACCTATTTCTTACACCCATCCATATGTGGGAAAATGCATATGGCCAAAACAATGGTGTTTTATAGGCCGAAAGAAAAATGTTTGATACGAATGAATAATGTGCCCATGAACATGAAAGTTGCCATTTTAAACTGTACAACACTTAACAAAAGCACATGGAGCAGCACGAACGCAATAAAGACAAAAAGAATAGGGACACAGCACAACTACTTACTTTTTTGCAGCACTCTCCGGATCTTTCTGTACTGCTCATGTTCTCGTAATTTCAGGTCCGACCACCGCTTCCTGAGCTGATCTTTCGATCGACGTACCCCGAAATTCCGGTGCAGACTTTTGACCACTTTCGCCATGACCTTTCAGACATTGGGGTTGGGGTAAGGTCCATACTTCCCGTCATGGTCGGCCTTCTTCAGGATGTCCACCATCTCCAACATCTCCCCAAAGGACATATTTGAGGACTTAAATCGTCTCCTTCTGGATCGGGACGTTTCTGGATCCGGGCTTTCCTCCTCCTCCTCGTTGCTATAATTAGCATGCACCTGGTGTGTCTCCGCCATGTGCTCTTCCCCCTCTGCGCCGAACGAAAAGGGGCGGAGAATAGACTAGAAAGAACGTCAGGGGCGGGCGGAGTTACACGCATGCGCAGTGTGTATAAAGCGTAACACACGTGCGTAGTACGTACGATCTGTGAGCGGAGGAAGGAGTATCGGAGGCGCCGATTGTGATAACGAAGGTAAGAGCCAAACTTGGGCCTATACTGCTTCTAGATTGAGGCCTATATTGTAACAAGATTAGGAGAGTTTTGCCTGACATTAGGGTTTGTCTTGTGTTGTGTCTTGCAGTGAAAATGGATATCTTTAAAGATACCGACTTTATGGCAATCTTCATAGATATGTTCAGGGAGCTGCCTTGTCTTTGGGAGATAAACCACCCACATTATAAGAACCAAACAAAGAGGAAGGCAGCGCTGGATCAATTGCTGGAATTTGTGAAGCAGGTGATCCCCACGGCAGACATCACCTATTTGAAGATCCTAATTGGTGGCCTGAGGAGCACATATCTAAGGGAGCACAAGAAGGTCCAGGATTCCCAGAGATCCGGAGCAGCAGATGACATCTATGTCCCCAGGATGTGGTACTATGACAGGCTGCATTTTCTGGCAGGTCAGACTGAACCCAGGTCATCACTCTCCAGTCTTTCTTCCACGCTTCCTTCCCCCCCAGCTGAGGCTTCTGACGCCCAACCTGGGCCTTCCAGGCAGCAACATGTGGAGGAGCCCAGCTTGAGCCAGGTATAGCATTCCTCTAAATATTTCTGGTTGTCCATACAATGATGTTAACTAGATGTTAGTTTGGAGTACTAATTTATGATTGTGATTGATGATGCAAAAACTAAAACCATGTCCCTTTTTCATACACAGGGAAGTCTTAGCCAGGAGGTGGCTGGGCCGATCAGGCTGCCTGATATGCAGGTCCCTCCCCTACACCTGCAAAGAGAAAGTGGCAGGAAGAGGAGTACCCTGGAGGAGGCTGCCATAGGCCTCTTTTGGAAGGCTACAGAGGCCCTGAGAGCACCACACACCGTGGAGGAGGACATTGCTGGCATAATTGCCTGCAAAATGCAGCGGATGGAGGAGGGCCGACAACTCATGTGTGAGTCCTTAATGTTGGAAGCTCTCAATAAGGGGTTGAGGGGCCAAATAACATCTGCTACCCACATTTGTGACCTCACACATGGTCCTCCTCCTCCTCCAGGTCCTACTACTCCTCCTCCTCCAGGTCCTACTAGTCCTCTTCCTCCTCCAGGTCCTACTAGTCCTCCTCCTGCCACATCTCCAACAGCAGAGCCACAGCCAGGAAGGAAGCGTGGAAAGAAGACCAGAGAGTGATGGCCCTGGGTTCAGTCTGGTCTGGCAAAAGATGCAGCCTCTTGTAGTACCACAGCCTGGGGTACAGATGTCACACAGATACACAACAGATGTCATCTGCTGCTTTCCGGATCTCTGGGACTTCTGGACCAGACTGCACTCCCTTACATATGGACTCCACAGGCCACCAATTTTGATGTTAAAGAATTGATGTCTGCCCTGGGGGTCCAAGGCTTCGCTAATTTCTGCTGTTTCTCCAGCGTTGCCTCCCTCTTTGTTTGGTTCTGAGCCCTTAATAAAGGAATTTTTGTTTCAATTATACTTGCCTATGTGTGTTTTCCTTCAAAAAAGGACAGTTTGTTTGTGAGGATTCAGGTACATTTCTAAAGTACAATGTGAAATTAACAAGGGACACCAACACCAAACAATCTCCTTGAGATTAAATAATACAAGATATCAATGGTGTTGTGGTAACTTGATACACAAAACACACACAAAAATATTCTGGAGTAAAACTAAAAATAAAATAAAACAAAGATCATCCTTGAAAAAAATACAAACCTAAAAAAAAAAATTCTGCCTTAAAAAAAAATAAAACAACACAAAAATAATTTTGTCAGATGTGACAAATCAAAATATATTGAGGGAATCCCGATAAATATTAAAGAAAGAAGTTTGTGAGAAGTGTGTGTGAATATGAGCAGCAAAACTACTTCATTCTTCTCACATTATAAAGAAGAAGAGAGTGCACTGTATTAAACCATTTTTAACATTGCACTGTGACGAAAGTGTTGTATCCAATGCGAACGCTAATTTTACCAGACCAAGCTGTTCCGTGTCGGAATTTCTTCTGAGCATGCGTGGCACTTTGTGCGTCGGAACAGGCCACACACGGTCGGAATTGACGCGATCGGATTTTGTTGTCGGAAAATTTTATAGCCTGCTTTCAAACTTTGTGTGTCGGAAAATCCGATGGAAAATGTCCGATGGTGCCCACACACGGTCTGAATTTCCGACAACACGCTCCGATCGGACATTTTCCATCGGAAAATACGACCGTGTGTACGGGGCATTACTCTATCAGTAATCTCTTCACTTGCTGGTTCTCATTTGTACTGTATGAGCTTGTCCGCCCCTTGTAGATTTATATATGTGGAAGGAGGGATCACCCAAAGATTACATAGCCCTCACTAGGGATGAGCTGAAAACCCCCCCGGTTTGGTTCACACCAGAACATGCGAACAGACAAATAATTTGTGCGAACATGCAAACACTGTTAAAGTCTATGGGACACGAATGTGAAAAATCAAAAGAGTTCATATTAAAGGCTTATATGCAAGTTGAATAAATTAATAAAGTACAGGGTGTAGAGCTTTTTTCTGTACTGGCATTGGTGCATGTCATGGACATCCAAGGCTGCATCTATGCTATAATATAGAGATATTAGCCTATCTTGATAGAGGATGCACTTTAATACCTACATATACTGTTTGTTTGTTGGGGGATAATTGCTGTCATGTCTATTTTTGTGTTTATAGTCTTTTATAATAAAAATCATAAATTTTACATCACTTTGTCAGTATTATTCCATGAGGAGGTTTTGGCACCTTAACCACTTGCCGACCGCCTCACGCCTATATACGTGAGCAGAATGGCACGGGCAGGCAAAATCACATACCTGGTACGTGATTGCCTTCCCGCGGGCGGGGGGTCCGATCGGACCCCCCCGGTGCCAGCGGTGGTCGGCATTTGTCTGGCAGCGATCAGAGATGAGGGGGAGGCCATCCGATCGTGGCCCCCCCCTCGCGATCGCTCCCAGCCAATGAGAAACATCCCCTGCCTCTGTATAGTACACAGAGGCAGAGGATGTGATGTCATCTCTCCTCGGCTCGGCAGTTTCCGTTCCGGCGCCGAGGAGAGAAGACATCTGAGTAAGTGTAAAACACACACACAGTAGAACATGCCAGGCACACTAAACACCCCTGATCCCCCCCCCGATCGCCCCCCCCCTGTCACAAACTGACACCAAGCTGTTTTTTTTTTTTTTTCCTGATTACTGCATGGTGTCAGTTTGTGACAGTTAGAAGTGTTAGGGCAGTTAGTGTTAGCCCCCTGTAGGTCTAGGGTACCCCCCTAACCCCCCCTAATAAAGTTTTAACCCCTTGATTACCCCCGTCACCAGTGTCGCTAAGCGATCATTTTTCTGATCGATGTATTAGTGTCGCTGGTGACGCTAGTTAGGGACGTAAATATTTAGGTTCGCCGTCAGCGTTTTATAGCGACAGGGACCCCCATATACTACCTAATAAATGTTTTAACCCCTTGATTGCCCCCTAGTTAACCCTTTCACCACTGATCACCGTATAACCGTTACGGGTGACGCTGGTTAGTTCGTTTATTTTTTATAGTGTCAGGGCACCCGCCGTTTATTACCAAATAAAGGTTTAGCCCCCTGATCGCCCGGCGGTGATATGCGTCGCCCCAGGCAGCGTCAGATTAGCGCCAGTACCGCTAACACCCACGCACGCAGCATACGCCTCCCCTAGTGGTATAGTATCTGAACGCATCAATATCTGATCCGATCAGATCTATACTAGCGTCCCCAGCAGTTTAGGGTTCCCAAAAACGCAGTGTTAGCGGGATCAGCCCAGATACCTGCTAGCACCTGTGCTTTGCCTTTCCGCCCGGCCCAGCCCAGCCCACCCAAGTGCAGTATCGATCGATCACTGTCACTTACAAAACACTTAACGCATAACTGCAGCGTTCGCAGAGTCAGGCCTGATCCCTGCGATCGCTAACAGTTTTTTTTGTAGCGTTTTGGTGAACTGGCAAGCGCCAGCGGCCTAGTACACCCCGGTCGTAGTCAAACCAGCACTGCAGTAACACTTTGTGACATGGCGAGTCCCATAAGTGCAGTTCAAGCTGGTGAGGTGACAAGCACAAGTAGTGTCCCGCTGCCACCAAGAAGACAAACAGGCCCGTCGTGCCCATAGTGCCCTTCCTGCTGCATTCGCCAATCCGAATTGGGAACCCACCGCTTCTGCAGCGCCCGTATATCCCCCATTCACATCCCCAACCAAATGCAGTCGGCTGCATGAGAGGCATTTTCTTTATGTCCTCCCGAGTACCCCTACCCAGCGAACCCCCCCAAAAAAGATGTCGTGTCTGCAGCAAGCGCAGATATAGGCGTGACACCCGCTATTATTGTCCCTCCTTTCCTGACAATCCTGGTCTTTGCATTGGAGAATGTTTTGAACGCTACCATTCACTAGTTGAGTATTAGCGTAGGGTACAGCATTGCACAGACTAGGCGCACTTTCACAGGGTCTCCCAAGATGCCATCGCATTTTGAGAGACTCGAACCTGGAAACGGTTGCAGTTATAAAAGTTACAGTTACAAACAAAAGTGTAAAAAAAAAAAAAAAACACAAACAAAAATAAAAAAAAATAGTTGTTGTTTTATTGTTCTCTCTCTCTCTATTCTCTCTCTATTGTTCTGCTCTTTTTTACTGTGTTCTATTCTGCAATGTTTTATTGTTATTATGTTTTATCATGTTTGTTTTTCAGGTATGCAATTTTTTATACTTTACTGCTCACTGTGCTTTATTGTTAACCATTTTTTTGTCTTCAGGTACGCCATTCACGGCTTTGAGTGGTTATACCAGAATGATGCCTGCAGGTTTAGATATCATCTTGGTATCATTCTTTTCAGCCAGCGGTCGGCTTTCATGTAAAAGCAATCCTAGCAGCTAATTAGCCTCTAGACTGCTTTTACAAGCAGTGGGAGGGAATGCCCCCCCCACCGTCTTCCGTGTTTTTCTCTGGCTCTCCTGTCTCAACAGGGAACCTGAGAATGCAGCCGGTGATTCAGCCAGCTGACCATAGAGCTGATCAGAGACCAGAGTGGCTCCAAACATCTCTATGGCCTAAGAAACCGGAAGCTACGAGCATTTTATGACTTAGATTTCGCCGGATGTAAACAGCGCCATTGGGAAATTGGGGAAGCATTTTATCACACCGATCTTGGTGTGGTCAGATGCTTTGAGGGCAGAGGAGAGATCTAGGGTCTAATAGACCCCAATTTTTTTTAAAAAGAGTACCTGTCACTACCTATTGCTATCATAGGGGATATTTACATTCCCTGAGATAACAATAAAAATGATTTAAAAAAAAAAATGAAAGGAACAGTTTAAAAATAAGATAAAAAAGCAAAAAAATATTAAAGAAAAAAAAAAAAAGAAAAAAAGCACCCCTGTCCCCCTGCTCTCGTGCTAAGGCGAACGCAAGCGTCGGTCTGGCGTCAAATGTAAACAGCAATTACACCATACATGTGAGGTATCATCGCGATGGTCAGATCGAGGGCAGTAATTTTAGCAGTAGACCTCCTCTGTAAATCTAAAGTGGTAACCTGTAAAGGCTTTTAAAGGCATTTAAAAATGTATTAATTTTGTTGCCACTGCACGTCTGTGCACAATTTTAAAGCATGTCATGTTTGGTATCCATGTACTCGGCCTAAGATCATCTTTTTTATTTCATCAAACATTTGGGCAATATAGTGTGTTTTAGTGCATTAAAATTTAAAAAAGTGTGTTTTTTCCACAAAAAATGCGTTTGAAAAATCGCTGCGCAAATACTGTGTGAAAAAAAAATGAAACACCCACCATTTTAATCTGTAGGACATTTGCTTTAAAAAAATATATAATGTTTGGGGGTTCAAAGTAATTTTCTTGCAAAAAAAAAAGGAAAATTTGTTATCAAATACTTACCGTAATTTTCCTTTCCTGATGGACTCCATGGCAGCCTACGTGTGGGTTAACCCCACCTCCTCTCCAATGCTATAGGACCCCATTCCCATAAATGAGTACTCACCACTAGCTACTGCGTTCCGTAACTAGCCTACTCGTTGACCAATGGGTGGGAACTCCGTCTGCCATGGAGTCCATCAGGAAAGGAACATTACGGTAAGTATTTGATAACAAATTTTCCTTTTTCCTGACAGACTCCATGGCAGCCTACGTGTGGGAAATAACTAGCCAACCACACGGGTGGGTATGCTGAACAAACATAAATTTTAATTTGTCCTATCGGTCGATAGGATTTGTAACCCAAAGTTTACAGAGGATAGTGAGGCAGGCTCTATATAATAATGCAACATGAAGGTATTAATAGAAGCCCATGAAGCTGCCTTGCAGATGGTATCTGGAGCCACGTGTCGAGCTGCTGCCCATGAGGCTGCCATTTCCCTGGTGGAATGGGCTGTCACCGCCTTTGGAGGAGCCAAGCCCTTAGCCCTGTATGCTTGTTGTATGGTCTGTACGATCCAGGACGCGATAGTCCTGGTTGAGGCTTTCTTCCCTATATTGCTGCCTGAATGAAGCACGAAGAGATGACTAGAACGTCTAAAGGGAGAAGTAACTTTGAGATATTCTTTAATAGCTTCGCCTACATCTAGAGGGTGATTTTCAGTGGACCCTGGGGTCCTAAATGTAGGTAAAACGATCTCTTGATTGACGTGGAATACCGAAGACACTTTCGGGTTGGAACCCAGCATAGGGATGAGGACTACCCGGTGTGGGAAAAACGTTAGGAAGGGTTCTTCATGACCAAGTGATGCAATCTCAGAGACCCTTTTGGCTGAGGTAATGGCTACTAAGAAGGCCACCTTTGCTGAAAAGACCTTGATAGAGAGCGGGGAGGGCCCCATAGTACTGAGTCCAGAGATCGAGTCGAGGACTAATGGAAGGTCCCATTTGGGGAACCTAGGCTTTCTTTGGGGCTTAAGCCTCGATGCACCTCGAAAAAATTGTCTAACCAAAGGATGAACTGCCCACGAAGTGCCGGAGAAGGCCGAAAGTGCCGAAACTTGAACCCTCAGAGAGCTGACAGATAGATGTAAATCTAGGCCCGTCTGGAGGAAACTGAGAACGTCCTGGAATTTTGGATGTCTAAAAGACCTGCCCTGGGGAGAGCAGAACTCCACGAATTCTTCCATAGACTTTATTTGTACTAGATCTTCTCGAGCTCATGAGAGTGGATATTACTTCTGAGGCACAACCTAGGGATTCCAGCCTCTCCCTCTCAAGAACCACACCATCAGTCTCAGCACTGCAGGACAAGGGTGCAGGACTGACCCTTGAGAAAGAAGGTCCGGTCTGAGAGGGAGAGGCACTGGGTCCCGACAACTGAGCTGGACCAGGAGAGGGAACCAAGGCCTGTTCGGCCAGTAGGGAGCTATTGTCACCACCTCCACTGGCTCTGCTTGGAGCCTCTGCAGGAATCTCAGCATGACTGGCAGTGGCGGAAAGGCGTATGCACGCTTGAACCTCCATTGATCCGTCAGGGCATCTGTCCCGATGGCTTGACTGCAGAGACCCCTGGTGTAGAATTTCTTCAGCTTGCAATTGCAGGGGAAAGCAAACAGATCCACCTCTGGATCGGTCTTGAACGACAAGATCCACCTGAACGTCTCTATGTGAAGAGACCATTCGTTGTTGTCCAACTTGGTCCGTGATAGGAAGTCCGCTTGAGTGTTTTGGACCCCTGGGACAAAGACTGCCGAAATGTTGGAAAGGTTTTTCTGCGCCCAAGATAGGATGGGCTCGACTTCCCGCAGGAGAGTGGGACTCCGAGTGCCCCCCTGCCTCTTCACATACGACACCGCTGTGGTGTTGTCCATCCTTAACAGTACTGACTCCCCTATGAGGAGATGAGAGAAGGACTGAAGGGCACACCAGGCCGCTCGAAGTTCCAGGATGTTCGACCCTGGGTTGGGAAGACATGCACCCCACTTGCCCTGAGCCAGATTCGACCCGCAGAGGGCTCCCCAACCAGTACCGCTGGCATCGGTCGTGACCGTCACCCAAGAGATGGGAGCGATAGAATGGCAGGTCAGAAGGTTCTTGCGCTGAAGCCACCAGAAGAGGCTGTTCCTCATTGTAGAAGTTATGCGGATGACCTGATTCTTGTCTCCAGACTTCCATTGTCGAAGGAGACCTGGAAGGGTCGCAGTCTCCATAAGGCCCATTTTACCATGGGAGTCGTGGAAACCATCGTGCCGACGACTTTCAGGCACTGAGAGGCTTTCATTTGCCGGACATGTAGGGCCCGAGAGACTCTGTCTCGAACCGTAGGAATTTTCTGTAATGGAAGGGAGATAGTGTTTGCTACTGTATCGAACTGAGCTCCCAGATATATTAGACGCTGAGTTGGGGTCAGTTGACTCTTTTCTAAGTTTAGGAGCCACCCGAAGTTGGACAGCGTGGAAATCACTTGTTCCCGATGGACCAGCAACTGCTCCCTGTTCTGAGATAGCACCAGCAGGTCGTCGAGGTAGTGGTAAAGACGTACCCCTCCTAATCTTATGAGTGCCACCGTAGCCAAAAGGACCTTCGAAAAAACTCGAGGGGATGTCATCAGGCCGAAGGGGAGGCAGATAAATTGAAGATGATCCGACCCTATTTGGAAACGGAGGTATTTGTGTAAATCTTTCTCCACTGGGACGTGGAAGTACGCATCCTTCAGGTCGATCGATAACATCCAGTCGCCTGGCTGTATAGCTTTCTGAATGGTCATCAAGGTTTCCATTTTGAACCTTCCGTTCTCTATGAATTTGTTGAGATATGTGAGGTCTATGACTGGGCGCCAAGAGCCCCCCTTTTTCTGCACTAGGAAGAGAGGGGAGTATATCCCCTGGAACCATTTGTCCTGTGGGACATGTACCACTGCTCCTTGAGTTTTCAGGAGGTCCACATAGGACAGCAAAATTTGTTTCTGATCCTCTGCCCGAGGGAGAAGAGTGGAGACGAACCTTGGGTGAGGAGTACTGGAAAAGGCCCATCTGTGGCCTGACGAGACCGTCCTTATGACCCAGAAGTCTGAGATCGAGGCCACCCAGACGTGCCGGAAGAGGAGCAGACGAGCCCCCACCCGGCCCGCCTGGGCGGGCGTAATCTCAAAAAGATTTAGCCTGATCACGAGCACTGGACGTTTGATTTTTAACAGGTTTGCGGAAGGATGTCTGCCCTCTGCTCCAATTCTTCCTAAAGTCCCGGCCAGGCTTGTAGGAGCGTGCTTCCCTGGAGCGCTCCGGGCTTCGTCTTCTGAACTGGGGCTTCTTTCGACCCAGCATGCGCCTGTCCTGGGGGAGAAAACCCGATTTACCCCCTGTGGCCCGCGTAATGGCAACGTCAAACTTATTGCCAAACAGTGAGGACCCCTCAAACGGAATTTTACACCATGCTTGCTTAGAACCTGGGTCAGCAAGCCAGGGACGCAACCAGAGGGCTCTCTTGGCCATAACTGAGGACAGCATAATACGAGCCAGAAGGCGGATCAAGTCAATGGACGCCTCCCCCAGGAAGACCGCTGCAAGCTTCAGCTCTGCGGCTGCTGAACTTCCGGCCAGCTCTTCTGATACGCCCTTAAGGAAGGACTCAGCGTTCTCCGTCCAGGCCTCCATGGCCTTGGACATGGCCGCTAGTGCCAGGGCTGGTTTACAGGCCATACCAGCGAGCCCATAGATTCTTTTTAGATCTAGATCTATCTTCCTCTCGAGCCCATCTTTGAAAGATACTGCGTCTTCTAGAGGAAGAGTCACATGTTTGGCCAGACGCATAAGAGCTGCGTCCACAAGGGGAGTAGTCTCCAAACTCTTTACTTCTTCCGACTTGAAGGGGTACAATCTGGAGGTTTTATTAGACATGGAAGACTTTTTCTCTGTTTTACTCCATTCTTCCTCAATGATTTCCTTTAGCTCCGGAAGGAGCGGAAAGTTTGCACGTTCTTTCCCCAGGTGCTTGAAGAATTTTTTCTGCTTGGCTGGGGGAGTGGAAGGGTCTTCCCACTTCAAGGCTTCCTTGATCGCTTTGATTAAAGGGGAAACCATCGCGAAGTCGAACCCTCCAATGACCTCCTCATTAATAGACTCGTCCTCTGAGGAGTCAGGAGAGGCAACATAGGCCTGAGAAGTACCCGGATCATCATGGGCCTCTTCAGCCGGCGGGCCAGACACGGTGGTAGACTGACTCAATGTGCGAGGTGCCTCCCTCTCCATTAGGGATTGCTGCACCACTCGTTTCACAAGAGACTCTAAACGCTGGTTTTCCGTCTTTTTCCCCAACCGCACGGGCAAAACAACGGTCACATAAGGACTTGCCCTCCGGGACTCGTGTCCTACATGCCCAGCAGGCTCTGTGGTCTGAGCGGCTGTCATGGCGGTGGGAGCGGTGTCTTGAGGAGGAACGAGAGCGTCTCCCCTGGTGAGATCCGGACTGGGAGTCTCGTCTGGATGAAGATGATTTATATTGTGGCTTGGCAAGGTCATTGGCATTCTGGACCACGTTTAGTGGGTCCGACCTAGAAGGGCTGGAGAAAAAAGAATAGGAGAAGGGGAGAGAAGAAAAGCAGAACATGGTATCAGCACGACAATATTTGTGCATAAATCTCATCCCCTCCCCTCACGAGCACATACCTTGTGCGTGAGGGCTGGCCACTTAAAGGCGGTGAATTGTCCATAACCTAGGACGCGAATGTCACTTTAAATAGTCTGCAGGGATAATGGTCTAAGAAAACCTAGACACCAAACATGAGAAGGTTTTTAGGAAAAAACTCTGCTTTTAAAAATGCACAAAGCATGTATCAACACATATTCAAGGCAAAAAGAAACAACTTCCTGCCGCATATATATATATATATATATATATATATATATATATAATGATATTTATGAAAGAATACTTTCCATTATATTCTACAAAAATTTATTATTTATATATATATATATTTTTTTTTTAAATATTATTTCCAAAAAAAAAAAAATCAATCAATCATTAGTCTATTCATATATAAATATATACCCTTTTTTTTTTTTTTTTTAAGATAAGCAGAGGTTTCAGCCACTCACCTGGAGACCAGCAGGGATCCGCTCCTCCTTTCCCTACCAAGGGAGATCCCAACACAGCAGGACAGGAGGGCGGAATTTAAATTCCCCGCTCGTGACGTCATTATCTCCTACTGCGCACGCGCAGTGGGAGACCACCGTACGGCGCCTGCGCGGACGACGAACGAACCGCCATACTGCGCATGCGCGAGCCAAGCCTCGCTCTCAAGGTGGCTACAGCGCAGGTGCTAGCGGCGGAGACTGCCGCAACCCGGAAGTGCCGTGGCGGGCTGGAACGCATGCGAACCAGCCGCCATGAGGGGGACAGGACACACTGGACCACCAGGGAAACACAAACTACACATAAAAACACTGCCATGGAGTATGAAATACAGCCACAGACCTTGCCAGCCGTTGACGAAACTGTCCGCCGGGCATACAGAGGCGACCACCCATCCACCAAGGGGAAACATTCAAGCCTCTTTAAGCTACTTGCCCGCCCATGGCTGGGCTTTTTGAGCTGCACCGCATAAGTATGCCAATCCTGGATCCATTCAATCCTGATGCGAACAGCATGTGTAGGTCCATAGAGGAGGACAAAAAAGGAACGCAGTAGCTAGTGGTGAGTACTCATTTATGGGAATGGGGTCCTATAGCATTGGAGAGGAGGCGGGGTTAACCCACACGTAGGCTGCCATGGAGTCTGTCAGGAAATAATTTTTTCATGTAATCAAAAAGTGTCAGAAAGGGCTTTGTCTTCAAGTAGTTAGAAGAGTGGGTGATGTGTGACATAAGCTTCTAAATGTTGTGCATAAAATGCCAGGACAGTTCAAAACCCCCCCAAGTGACCCCATTTTGGAAAGTAGACACCCCAAGCTATTTGCTGAGAGGCATGTCGAGTCCATGGAATATTTTATATTGTGACACAAGCTGCAGGAAAGAGACAAATTTTTTTTTTTTTGCACAAAGTTGTCACTAAATGATATATTGCTCAAACATGCCATGGGGATAAGTGAAATTACACCCCAAAATAAATTCTGTTACTTCTCCTGAGTATGGGGATACCACACGTGTGGGACTTTTTGGGAGCCTAGCCGCGTACAGGACCCCGAAAACCAATCACCTCCTTCAGGCTTTCTAAGGGCGTAAATTTTTGATTTCACTCTTCACTGCCTATCACAGTTTCGGAGGCCATGGAATGCCCAGGTGGCACAAACCCCCCCCCCCCAAATGACCCCATTTTGGAAAGTAGACACCTCAAGCTATTTGCTGAGAGGTATAGTGAGTATTTTGCAGACCTCACTTTTTGTCACAAAGTTTTGAAAATTGAAAAAAGAAAAAAAAAATGTTTCTGGTCTTTCTTCATTTTCAAAAACAAATGAGAGCTGCAAAATACTCACCATGCCTCTCAGCAAATAGCTTGGGCTGTCTACTTTCCAAAATGGGGTCATTTGGGGGGGGGGGGGTTGTGCCATCTTGGCATTTTATGGCCTTCAAAACTGTGATAGGTAGTGAGGAGTGAAATCAAAAATTTATGCCCTTAGAAATCCTGAAGGCGGTGCTTGGTTTTCGGGGCCCCGTACGCGGCTAGGCTCCCAAAAAGTCCCACACATGTGGTATCCCCGTACTCAGGAGAAGCAGCTGAATGTATTTTGGGGTGCAATTCCACATATGCCCATGGCCTGTGTGAGCAATATATCATTTAGTGACAACTTTTTGTACATTTTTTTTTTGTCATTATTCAATCACTTGGGACAAAAAAAATAAATATTCAATGGGCTCAACATGCCTCTCAGCAATTTCCTTGGGGTGTCTACTTTCCAAAATGGGGTCATTTGGGGGGGTTTTGTACTGCCCTGCCATTTTAGCACCTCAAGAAATGACATAGGCAGTCATAAACTAAAAGCTGTGTAAATTCCAGAAAATGTACCCTAGTTTGTAGATGCTATAACATTTGCGCAAACCAATAAATATACGCTTATTGACATTTTTTTACCAAAGATATGTGGCCGAATACATTTTGGCCTAAATGTATGACTAAAATTGAGTTTATTGGATTTTTTTTATAACAAAAAGTAGAAAATATAATTTTTTTTCAAAATTTTCGGTCTTTTTCCGTTTATAGCGCAAAAAATAAAAACGGCAGAGGTGATCAAGTACCATCAAAAGAAAGCTCTATTTGTGGGAAGAAAAGGACGCAAATTTCGTTTGGGTACAGCATTGCATGACGCGCAATTAGCAGTTAAAGCGACGCAGTGCTGAATTGTAAAAAGTGCTCTGGTCAGGAAGGGGGTAAAACCTTCCGGGGCTGAAGTGGTTAAAAGTCCCACTATCCAAACAATTTTTGTTCTAGCTTATATGCAATTTATTGCCATGAAAAGTATTTGGGGACCCGGGTCCTGCCCCAGGGGACATGGATCAATGCAAAAAAAAGTTTTTTCAGGAGCAGTGATTTTAATAATGCTTAAAGTGAAACAATAAAAATGAAATATTCCTTTACATATCGTGCCTGTGGGGTCCCCTTAGTCTGCCTGTAAAGTAGCGCATCGCTCTGCCACAGCAAAAGAACATTTCTAAAGGAAAAAATGTCATTTCAAATTGCTTGCGGCTGTAATGTATTGTTGGATCCCAGGAATATACATAAAAAATCATTGGAAAAAAAAACAGAGTAGGTCCCCCCTAGTCCATTACCAGGCCTATTGGGTCTGATTTGGATATCAAGGGGAACTCCACACCAACATTTTTTTTTTTAAATGGCGTGGGGGGCATCAGGTCTGGTATGGATTTTAAGGGGAACCCTGTGCCAAAATTTTAAAAAGCAAATGGTGTGGGGGTCCCCCACAAAATCCATACCAGACCAAAGCATGCAACCTGTCAGGCCACAGGAAAAGAGGGGGGACGAGAGAGTGCCTGCCCCCCTCCTGAACCGTACCAGGCCACATGCCCTCAACATGGGGAGGGTGCTTTGGGTTCCCCCCCACAACCCTTGCCTTATCCCCACACCCTTGCCGGTGGTTGTGGGGGTCTCGCATGATGTCAGAAAGGGCGGGGTCACTCAGTTCCATCACCGAGTGGCCCCGCACTTGCCTAAATAACAGCTGTCAAAGCGAAAAGACAGCAG
Organism: Aquarana catesbeiana; assembly: GCA_037953035.1. NCBI lineage: Eukaryota > Metazoa > Chordata > Amphibia > Anura > Ranidae > Aquarana > Aquarana catesbeiana. The sequence continues at coordinate 895,203 of JBBHAA010001247.1, read as the reverse complement.
TCGCGGGGAAGCCTCCCATGGAGGCAGAGTTTTTCCGTCTTTTTTTCTTTCTATTTTTCAGCTCCGTCTACGGCGTGATTGAAGATGGATGGATATCACGGGACACTTCTTTTTTTTTTTTTTAAATAAAGGAATTGTCAAAAACTGTCTCCTGTCATTTTTACTTTTTTGACACTTTTTTGGTGAATAGATAGAGGTACAATGTACCCGATACCCATGCACATGGGGGGGGCGGGATCTGGGGGCTCCCATGTTAAAGGGGGCTTCCAGATTCCGATAAGCCCCCCGCCCGCAGACCCCCACAACCACCAAGCAAGGGTTGAGGGCATGTGGCCTGGTACAGTTCAGGAGGGGGGGCGTGCTCTCGTCCCCCCCTTTCCAGCAGCCTGCCAGGTTGCATGCTCGTATAAGGGTCTGGTACGCCATTTTTAAAAAAAAAGTGACTTAACCACTTCAATACACTGTGTTATATAAACTACACTGCCTGCATTGACTGAATATACTCTACACAAAATGCAGAGTATATATATATATATATATATATATATATATATATATATATATAAAAAAATATATATATATATATAGATATATATATCTATATATATATATGCTTGGTGGTATATATATATATATGCTTTGGCCAATCATCATACAGCAACGCACTGCGATCTCACAGTGCATTATGGGGTGTTCCGCGATGCTCGAATTTCCCGCAAACGCCCTATAGTATCCGATGTTCGAGTCAAATTGAGCTTATTCCTACCCAACACCAACGTTCATTTAGTCTAGGTTCACATTTGTGGATCATATAGCACTCATTTAATTTCAATGGGCTACTGTACCTGTGGGAGACGTGGGAAAAATGTCCGCGACCCTTTTTAAAAATCATGGCTGCATGGGATTATGCATGGGTTCCCGACCTGTACAGATATGAGCCTTCCCTTAAGAAGTGAATTCCAGTTTCTAAACATTTCATGAAATGTGAATGTCACGTGGAGTGTACTTTAACTCCAAAGATATGCTGGCAGGTTAATTGGCTCCTGTCTAAATTAGCCCTCGTGTGTGTATGTATGAATGTGAGATAGGGACCTTAGATTGTAAGCTCGAGGGCATGATGTGAATGTACAATATATATGTAAAGCGCTTTGTAAATATGTGGTGCTATATAAGTACCTATAATCAGGGCCGGCGCTACCACTAGACAAACCAGGCAGTCGCCTAGGGTGCAGCCAGAGCTCTGCATCCATGATCGTAACCGAGGAGGAGGGGGAGATTTGGAGTCACTCAATCAGCTTCCTCTCCTCTGAGTGTTGCCGGTGTCCAAGCAGTAGCCCTGTCAGTTCTTTTCCCGTCTCCCTCCCTGGGCCATGTGCAGTCATTGGAGGAGCAGGGCAGGTGACATTGTGGATGGAGACAACTGGGATGGATTCACCAGGCCGGGACTGGCCATAGAGCACATGCTGGGCATCTTCCTGGACATCACCTAGCCCCCCTACAATGCCCAAATGACACAAAACTGGTCTTGTTGGTTAGTGCTACGTTTGTGCTGTTTTGTGCTGCTAAAAATTCCGTTCTATCTTTTATCATTTTTGCGTTATTAATGATTTATTAAAGGTCACCAAAGGTCAGTCAGCCCCCCTACAACGCCCAAATGACACAAAACTGGTCTCGTTGGTTAGTGCTACGTTTGTGCTGTTTTGTGCTGCTAAAATGTCTGTTCTACCTTTTATCGTTTTTGCGTTATTAATGATTTATTAAAGGTCACCGAAGGTCACTCAGCCCCCCTACAACACCCAAATGACGCAAAACTGGTCTCGTTGGTTAGTGCTATGTTTGTGCTGTTTTGTGCTGCTAAAAATTCCGTTCTATCTTTTATTGTTTACGCGTTATTAATGATTTATTAAAGGTCACCAAAAGTCAGTCAGCCCCCCTACGACACCCAAATGACACAAAACTGGTCTCGTTGGTTAGTGCCTCATTTGTGCTGGTTTGTGCTGCTAAAATTTTTATTTGTGCTGTTATGATTTTTTAGTTATAACAGCTTGTTTTTATATTTGTGCTTTTTTGTGTCATAATAATAAAAATTTGTACTGCTTTTATTTTTAAGATAATAGCAATTTGTTTTTTCCAGATGATGACATCACCCCGCTCTCCTGTCACATACCTGGTTAGTGAGCTCCTGGTTAGAAAGCAGCTATGGGAGCACAGTGAGGTATGAGTGCCTGTGATCCGTCCAGTAGACTGCGTGGTGGAAGCAGTCAGCAGGTGGATGTGGCGGCAGAACCAGCTGGTGGCAGATGAGCTGGCACTGAGCTTGGCTGGTGGCAGACTGTGGGTAAGCAGCTGGAAGCAGGAGACAGATGAGACCTCGCTGGGCTGAAGAGCTGTAGCAGGCTGGATGAGCAGGATGCAGGGTCAGATGAGCCGGATCCATAATGGTCAGGCAGATCAGGCATAGACGGCACACAACAGGATAATCGGGTCACAAACCAAGTCAGCAACAGGAGGTAGATCAGGCAAGAAGAGAAGGCAGAAGCAGAATCCAGAGACAAGCCAAGGTCAGGGCAGGTAGCAGTCAAACGGAGGTCAGGAGCAAGCTGGGTTAGGATCAGAGGTCAAACACAGGAATCAGGAATGAACACACAGAAGCGGCACATCAAATTGCAGCCTGTTTAAATAGTCTGTCTGGTGCCAGCATTGGTGACAGGCCCACGCTCATCTGCCCAGCCAGTTGCAAGTCTGCGCATGCGCATATGTATGTACAGGGAGACATCATTTGTGCTATGCGAAAGCCTTCCCTGACACCCCCTACAACAGCCAAACAAAATGAAAACGGGCTGGTTGGTTAGTGCCACGTTTGTGTTGGTTTGTGCCTATTTACTTTCCATTCTATCTCCTTTTGTTTTTCAGTTATTGTTGATTTATTAAAGGTCACCAAAGGTTACCCAGCCCCCTACAAGAGACAAAGGGCATGAAACTGGGCTGGTTGGTGCCTCCTTTGTGCTGGTTTGTGCTGTTTAAATATCAGTTCTACCACTTTTTGTTTTTTGGTTATTTACTATTTAACGCGTTTAACAGCGTCTCGTGTGCATGAGGCCTTATAGTATCTAATAACATGGGATGCCAAGTGGGTGGGGTTTGATCAAATAAAAACAAACTTTTACAATTAAGAAATCAAAGCAGCACACATAATAATTTTAACAGCACAAACGCAGCTCTAACCAACCAACCCAGTTTCATGTGTAGGGGGGGCTGAGTGACCTTTGGTGACCTTTAATAAATAGTAAATAACTGAAAAACGAAAAGCGGTAGAACTGATATTTAAACAGCACAAACCAGCACAAAGGAGGCACCAACCAGCCCAGTCTCATGCCTTTTGTCCCTTGTAGGGGGGCTGGGTAACCTTTGGTGACCTTTATTAAAAAACGGAATAACTTGGGGGTTCAAACAATAACTGAAAAACAAAAGGAGATAGAATGGAAAGAAAATAGGCACAAACCAACACAAACGTGACACTAACCAACCAGCCTGTTTTCATTTTGTTTGGCTGTTGTAGGGGTGTCAGGGAAGGCTTTTGCATAGCACAAATGATGTATCCCTGTACATACATATGCGCATGCACAGACTGGCAACTGGCTGGGCAGATGAGCGTGAGCCTGTCACCAATGCTGGCACCAGACAGACTATTTAAACAGGCTGCAATTTGGTGTGCCGCTTCTGTGTGTTCATTCCTGATTCCTGTGTTTGACCTCTGATCCTAACCCAGCTTGCTCCTGAACTCCGTTTGACTGCTACCTGCCCTGACCTTGGCTTGTCTCTGGATTCTGCTTCTGCCTTCTCTTCTTGCCTGATCTACCTCCTGTTGCTGACTTGGTTTGTGACCCGATTATCCTGTTGTGTGCCGTCTATGCCTGATCTGCCTGACCATTATGGATCCGGCTCATCTGACCCTGCATCCTGCTCATCCAGCCTACTACAGCTCTTCAGCCCAGCAAGGTCTCATCTGTCTCCTGCTTCCAGCTGCTTACCCACAGTCTGCCACCAGCCAAGCTCAGTGCCAGCTCATCTGCCACCAGCTGGTTCTGCCGCCACATCCACCTGCTGACTGCTTCCACCACGCAGTCTACTGGACTGATCACAGGCACTCATACCTCACTGTGCACCCATGGCTGCTTTCTAACCAGGAGCTCACTAACCAGGTATGTGACAGGAGAGCGGGGTGATGTCATCATCTGGAAAAAACAAATTGCTATTATCTTAAAAATAAAAGCAGTACAAATTTTTATTATTATGACACAAAAAAACACAAATATGAAAACAAGCTGTTATAACTAAAAAACCATAACAGCACAAATAAAAATTTTAGCAGCACAAACCAGCACAAATGAGGCACTAACCAACGAGACCAGTTTTGTGTCATTTGGGTGTCGTAGGGGGGCTGACTGACTTTTGGTGACCTTTAATAAATCATTAATAACGCGAAAACGATAAATAATAGAACGGAAATTTTAGCAGCACAAAAGAGCACAAACATAGCACTAACCAACGAGACCAGTTTTGTGTCATTTGGGTGTTGTAGGGGGGCTGAGTGACCTTTGGTGACCTTTAATAAATCATTAATAACGCAAAAACGATAAAAGGTAGAACAGAAATTTTAGCAGCACAAAACAGCACAAATGTAACACTAAAGAGACACACTTGAGTTTTTATATGTGCTGATTGTAGGGTGGGCAAAGTGAGTGGGGTTTGAAAAAAAAAAAAAAACTGTTATAACTTAAAAACCATAACAGCACAAATAAAAATTTTACCAGCACAAACCAGCACAAACGTAGCACTAACCAACGAGACCAGTTTCGTGTCATTTGAGCGTTGTAGGGGGGCTGACTGACCTTTGGTGACCTTTAATAAATCATTAATAACGCAAAAATGATAAAAGATAAAACGGAAATTTTAGCAGCACAAAACAGCACAAACGTAGCACTAACCAACGAGACCAGTTTTGTGTCATTTGGACATTATAGGGGGGCTGAGTGACCTTTGGTGACCTTTAATAAATCATTAATAACGCAGAAACGATAATAGATAAAACGGAAATGTTAGCAGCACAAAGTAGCACTAACCAACGAGACCAGTTTTGTGTCATTTGGGCGTTGTAGGGGGGCTGACTGATCTTTGGTGACCTTTAATAAATAATTAATAACACAAAACGATAAAAGGTAGAACGGAAATTTTAGCAGCACAAAACAGCACAAATGTAGCACTAAAGAAACACACTTGAGTTTTTATTTGTGCTGATTGTAGGGTGGGCAAAGTGAGTGGGGTTTGAAAAAAAAAAAAAAACTGTTATAACTTAAAAACCATAACAGCACAAATAAAAATTTTAGCAGCACAAACCAGCACAAACGTAGCACTAACCAACGAGACCAGTTTCGTGTCATTTGGGCATTGTAGGGGGGCTGACTGACCTTTGGTGACCTTTAATAAATCATTAATAACACAAAAATGATAAAAGATAGAACAGAAATTTTATCAGCACAAACGTAGCACTAACCAACGAGACCAGTTTTGTGTCATTTGGGCATTATAGGGGGGCTGAGTGACCTTTGGTGACCTTTAATAAATCATTAATAACGCAAAAACGATAATAGATAGAACGGAAATGTTAGCAGCACAAAACAGCACAAACGTAGCACTAACCAACGAGACCAGTTTTGTGTCATTTGGGCGTTGTAGGGGGGCTGACTGACCTTTGGTGACCTTTAATAAATCATTAATAACGCAAAAACGATAAAAGATAGAACGGAAATGTTAGCAGCACAAAACAGCACAAACGTAGCACTAACCAACAAGACCAGTTTTGTGTCATTTGGGCGTTGTAGGGGGGCTGACTGACCTTTGGTGACCTTTAATAAATCATTAATAATGCAAAAACGATAAAAGATAGAACGGAATTTTTAGCAGCACAAAACAGCACAAACGTAGCACTAACCAACGAGACCAGTTTTGTGTCATTTGGGCGTTGTAGGGGGGCTAGGTGATGTCATAGCCTGGAAAAAACAATTGCTAATATCTTAAAAATAAAAGCAGCACAAATGTAAATTTTTACGGCACAAAACAGCACAAACGTAGCACTAAAGAAACACACTTGAGTTTTTATTTGTGCTGATTGTAGGGGGGCCAGCTTCGCTGAGCTTAGCACCGGCCCTGCCTGTAATAAATACAATAAAACATTTTGTAGCGAGTTGTGGTTTTGTATATTATTACAATGTTTCATTCAATTGCTCCCTCTAGTGGATACTATGTTGCAATCATGTATAGTTTAAGCTATGCGATGCCTGAGTGCTAGTTCACACCAGATGCAGTTCCATTTAGTTTTGTGTGCTTTTTTCTGCACAAAATGCATGCACAGTGTTTCCCATGTATTCCAATGGCTCTAGTTCACACCATGCAGTCAGTTTCCGGTCAGTTTCTGCACCGGAAACTGACTGCATGGTGTGAACTAGAGCCATTGCAATACATGGAAAACACTGTGCATGCATTTTTAGAGAAGAAAAAAAGCGCACGGAACTGCATCTGGTGTGGACTGGCCCTGAATGAATGCTCCCTCTGGTGGTTACTACAGTATATTGATAATGTTACATAGTTTGTTATGTGGGAGTATTTAAAGGGCTAGTTTACACTTGCTTCAAAACAAGGCTTCGGACAGGCTTTGTTAAAGCTTTTTGAATGGCAGTCAAAGCTCCTGTCACCAAATAAAATGCTTAGCTTACAGTCCTGTTTACACCTTGCTTTTGCTTGGTGCTACGGTGAGGCTTTGTGGGGCTTCAGTAAGGCTTCAAGCGAGCTTTGTCATAGACTTCTATGGAGGCTTTGAAGACGCTTTGAAGCACCACTAAAGCTACATGGGGTATAATTTTTGAAGCAAAGCAAAAGCAAAGCAAAAGCAAAAGCAAGGTGTAAAGAGGACTGTAAGCGAACCATTTTATTTAGTGACAGGGGCTTTGATTGGCGTTCAGAGAGCTTAACCACTTGCCGTCTGCCCACCGTCCTTATACGTTGGCTGTTTGAAGTGGAATATCGTTGTTATAGCAGCAGTTAGCTACCATAACGCCGGTATCCACTTCTTCAGCGGGTGGTCGGCTTTCAGATAAAAGTGGTCTCAGCAGCGGATTCGCCACAAGACCACTTTTAATCAGTGGCGCCGTCCTCTGGTGATTTCCGCGATCAAGTCTGCTCACGTCTGTGGTATGAGTGAGGGGAAGATGGCTCCCACCCATCTCCATACCATTGCAGGGCGGAAGTGACGTCAATACGTATTGCATGTTAGTATAAATGTGAGATTTGAGGTCTTTTTGACCCCAGATCTCATATTTAAGAGGTCCTGTCATGCTTTTTTTCTATCACAAGGGATGTTTACATTCCTTGCAATAGGAATAAAAGTGACTTTTTTTTTTAAAGAACAGTATAAAAATAAAAAATAAAAAGTAAAATAAATAAGAAAAAACGTTTTTTTTTAACGCGCTCCGTCCCACCGAGCTTGCGTGCAGAAGCAAGCGTATACGTGAGTAGCGCCCGCATATGAAAATGGTGTTCAAACCACACATGTGAGGTATTGCCGAGCGAGAGCAATAATTCTAGCCCTAGACCTCCTCTGTAACTCAAAACATGCAACCTGTAGACTTTTTTAAACATCACCTATGGAGATTTTTAAGGGTTAGGCCTCATGCACACTGACGTTTAAATAACGTTATAAAAATGGCAGTAGCTTTGCAGTGAGTTTTTCAACTTTTTTTCAGCTTTTTTCAACTTTTTTGCAATAGCATTTTTTTAGCATCTATTAGCGTTTTTTAGCGTTTTTCCGCGTTAGCGTTTTTTAGAGTTTTTTTTTTTAAGAAAAATTTTTTTTTTAATTTATTTATTTTTTTCATTGGATCAAAAACATTAAAACACGCTGGTGAGCGATGTTTTTGAGCATTTATCAACGTTTATCAGCGTTTAAGCATTTTTACAGCTGAAAACATCTCTCAGAACCCACTAGTTTTGTTTTTTTTTTACTGCTCAAAAACGCTACTCCCCAAAACTGCTGATAACAGCCTATGTGTGCATGGACACATAGGATAACATTATCTTTCACAAAATAAAAACAAATTGGGCTAACTTTATTGCTGTCTTATTTTTTAATACAAAAAAGTGTATTTTTTCCCAAAAAAGTGCGCTTGTAAGACCGCTCTGCAAATATAGTGTGACAGAAAGTATTGCAACAACCGCCATTTTATTCTCTAGGGTGTTAGAAAAAAATATATATACCGTACATATATAATGTTTGGGGGTTCTAAATAATGTTCTAGCAAAAAAAAAACTGATTTTAACTTGTAAACACCAAATTTCAAAACGAGGCTCGGTCCTTAACCGCTTCAGCCCCGGAAGATTTTACCCCCTTCCTGACCAGAGCACTTTTTGCGATTCGGCATTGCGTCACTTTAACTGACAATTCACGCGGTCATGCGATTTGCACCCAAACAAAATTGACGTCCTTTTTTCCCACAAATAGAGCTTTCTTTTGGTGGTATTTGATCATCTCTGCAGTCTTTATTTTTTGCGCTATAAACAAAAAAAGAGCGACAATTTGGAAAAAAGCAATATTTTTTACTTTTTGTTATAATGAATATCCCCCAAAAATAGTTTAGGCCGATATGTATTCTTCTACATAATTTTGGTAAAAAAAATAGCAATAAGCGTATATTGATTGGTTTGCACAAAAGTTATAGCGCCTACAAAATAGGGGATAGATTTATGGCATTTTTATTATTAATTTTTTTTTTTTGTAGTAATGGCGGGAATCTGCGATTTTTATCGTGACTGTGACATTATGGCGGACACATCGGACACTTTTGACACTATTTTGGGACCATTGTCATTTATACAGCGATCAGTGCTATAAAAATGCACAGATTATTGTGTAAATGACACTGGCAGGGAAGGGGTTAAACACTAGGGGGCGATCAAGGGGTTAAGTGTGTCCTAGGGAGCGATTCTAACTGTGGGGGGATGGGCTACCACTGACATGACAGCGATCACTGCTCCTGATTAAGGATGAGCTCTGGCGTGTTCGCACACTCCATGTGTAGAGCCCACCAGCAAGTCGGCACGGCGCTGCGCTAATCACAGGTAGACTTTTCCCCATCTCTGCAGCCGCACATGGGGAAAATGTCTCACTGCCTGTGATTAGCACAGCGCCGACTTCCTGGTGGGCTCTGCACGTGGAGTGTGCAAACACAGCGGAGCTCATCCTTACTCCCGATAGGCAGAATGGTGAAATGCCTTGTTTACGGCATCTCCCCGTTCTGTGGCTCCGTGACACGATCGCGGTCACCCGGCGGACATCGAGTCCGCGGACACGGTCACGGAGCACGCTGTCTCCTTTAATTGATTAGCCCCGCCAATTAAAGGGGACATACGGGTACACTCATTTGCCCATCGCTGCCATTGTGCCGACGTATATCGGCGTGCAGCGGTCGGCAAGTGGTTAAACAAAACGTCTCCGAAGCCATGTTTTGAAGCAAGTGTAAACTGTAAGCTGTTAATTGGTGTTGAAGCCGAAGCAAATGTAAATGAGCCCAACGAGTAATTCCGCTTTAGTTGAGAAAACAAAACAATCTTCTCTGGGTAATCAATGTAGATTGCAGGGATTTTAACAAACGTTTTAGCAGATTGCAACTCTACTTCCTTTCAGATGACCATGCAGATTTACCTCTATATAAATGATGGCAGCTATATCAGATCGGACTACAGATGGGTCCAAATACTCCAGTGGGTGTGACTGTGATTGGAGGCTACAGGGAAGTAACTAACCATAGCTTGTCAATCATTGTAACATGCATGCCTATGCCCTGCCCATCCACTGTATGTATGCTAAGATGCAGTGTCCTATGGGAGAAGCAGCAGCTAGCACAGTACTTAGATATGATGTGCTAACTCTACATAACTCCTCCCAAGATCACTACAGGATTCTTTAGCAAGGAAGCAAAGCACTGATGACGCAAAATGCTGAGATCCTAGGATCTGGAACTTTCTTATGGTTTACTGGTAAATAAATAAATGAACACATTCTTCTTTTAGTCGCACTTTAACCACTTGCCGAGCGCCTACTGCATATTTACTGGTAGGGCAGCTCTATTGCGTGAAATCAAGTATCTGTACGTTATGTCGTGCAATAGCCACACGGGGCGCGTGCGCAACCGCCGGAGGCCCCATCACACGTCGATTGGACACAGGGGATGCAAGTCAGCAGGTCCAGTGGACCCCATGTCCGCTACCCACCCGTGATCATTCCCCAGAGAGGCAGAACGGCAATCTGTCTATGTAAACAAGGCAGATCGCTGTTCTGACAGGAGAGCAGATTGAGGTTTTGTGTTCCTGCTAAGCAGGAACACAGATCTCTGTTTTCACCCAGTCAGAGCACCTCCCCCACACAGTTAGCAAGCACTCCCTAGGGACACACTAAAGTCTTTGATCGCCCCTGGTGTTAACCCCTTCCCAGCCAGTGTCATTAGTACAGTGACAGTGCATATTTTTAGCACTGATCACTGTTCTATTTTTAGCACTGATCACTGTAATATTGTCACTGATCCCCCAAAAAAAGTGTCAAAAGTGTCAGTTAGGTGTTTGATTTGTCCGCCGTAATGTCGCAGTCCCATTAAAAATCGCTGATCACCGCCATTACTAGTAAAAAAAATGTATAAATAAAAATATTCCATAGTTTGTAGATGCTATAACTTTTGCGCAAATCAATCATTATACGCTTATTGGGATTTTTTTAACCAAAAAGATGTAGCATAATACCGATTGGCCTAAATTGATGATGAAATTTGAGGTTTTAATTTTTTTTATTGAACGCTTTATGGCAGAAAGTAAAAAATATAGTTTTTTTTTCAAAATTGTCGCTCTTTTTTTGTTTATAGCGCAAAAAATAAAAACCACAGAGGTGATCAAATACCACCAAAAGAAAGCTCTATTTGTGGGGAAAAAAGGACATCAATTTTGTTTGGGTACAGCATCACACGACCGCGAAATTGTCAGTTAACCAGATGCCGACCAGCCGCAGTCGTTATTCGATGGCGGGTTGGCTCCCCTGCGTGAATCTCGGTAGCTGTATGGTGAGTGCTTTAAGGGGTATAGGGGGTGTGCGCCCACAGTGTGACGTAGGAGCTGATGTACATGCCCAGTGGCCGCAATGTCCGCCAGGCACCCGCGATCGCTCCTGAGAGAGAAAGAACAGAGGTCTGTCAATGTAAACAGACAGATCTTCGTTCTGTCAGAGGAGAGGAGACAGATCTGCTGTTCATACTGGTTATGAACAGCGATCGGTCTCCTCCTCCAGGCAGTCCCATCCCCCCCCCTCAGTTAGAAACACTCCCTAGGACACACATTTAACCCCTTGATCGCCCCCTAGTGTTAACCCCTTCCCTGCCAATGACCTTTATACAGTACTCAGTGGCTATTTTTAGCTCTGCTCGCTGTATAAATGTCAATGGTCCCAAAAATGTGTCAAAAGTGTCCGATCTGTCCGCTGCAATGTCGCAGTCCTGCTAAAAATCGCAGATCACCTCCATTGCTAGTATAAAAAATAAAAATGCCATAAATCTATCCCCTATTTTGTAGACACTATAACTTTTGCGCAAACCAATCAATATACGCTTGCGATTTTTTTTCCCCCCAAAACTATGTAGAAGAATACATATCGGCTTAAACTGATGAAATTTTTTTTGGGGGGGGGGCATATTTATTATAGTAGAAAGTAAAAAAAATATAGTTTTTTTTTTTTCCAAATTCTCGCTCTTTTTTTGTTTATAGCGCAAAAAATAAAAAACTGCAGAGGTGATCAAATACCACCAAAAGAAAGCTCTATTTGTGTGAAAAAAAAAAGACATCAATTTTGTTTGGGTACAGCATCGCGCGACCGCGCAATTGTCAGTTAAAGCGGTGCAGTGCCGTATCGCAAAAAATGGCCTGTTCGTGAAAGTAGGCAAATCCTTCCGGGGGTGAAATGGTTAAAGTAACGCAGTGCCGTATCACAAAAAATGGCCTCATCGTGAAGTGGGTAAAATCTTCCGGAGCTGAAGTGGTTAAATAGTAAATAGTATTTGACTGGGCAGCAGCCTCTAGATATAAGAGATATCAGTGGTTGTAAACCTCTGACATGAAATGAACAAAGCATATCCCTCTATAGTGTGTAACTGTCTCAATCCAGAGCACTAAAGCCTAGTACACACTACTAGTTTTTTCTTCGTTCAACCCAGCGGGTCGGAGCCGCTGTACTAACAATCCAATGTTAGTACAGCAATTTTCCCTGCTAACAATTGTGTTCTGACAGGGGGACGGCCCCCTTGCAAGAACACTCCAGTCATCTCTTTCAGCCATTGGTCTAAAGCTGCTGGTTTTCCAGTAGGCTCGTCCGACAGAAGCAAGCTGAATGGCCGGAATCTGTCAGACCGGCTGCCATACACACAGGCCGAATGTTGGGACGGTTTTTATTAAACCCGGCCGATGTCAACTGTGTACTAGACTTTAGTGTCATTTCTGTCTGCTGCCTCTTTCCTCTGCTATCTGTTTGAGTCACTTCTGACAAGATTTCCTGACACTAATGCCCCGTACACACGGTCGGACATTGATCGGACATTCCGACAACAAAATCCATGGATTTTTTCCAACAGATGTTGGCAAAAACTTGTCTTGCGTACACACGGTCACAAAAAGTTGGTTGGAAATTCCGAACGTCAAGAACGCGGTGACGTACAACACGTACGACGAGCCGAGAAAAACGAAGTTCAATAGCCAGTGCGGCTCTTCTGCTTGATTCCGAGCACGCGGGACACTTTGTGCGTCGGGATTGTGTACACACGATCGTAATTTACGCGAATTAATTTTGTTGTCGGAAAATTTTAGAGCCTGCTCTCAAACTTTGTGTGTCGGAATTTCCGGAAAAAGTCTGATGTAGCCCACACACGGTCAGAATTTCCGACAAGCTCCGATCGCACATTTTCTGTCGGAAAGTCCGATCGTATGTACAGGGCATTAGTCCTGATTCACACCTATGGCATTTTTAGTGCTTTTTGCATTTTGCAGATTTGCCCTACAGACTGTGTTCCATAGGAAACCATGTTGAATGGACTGTAGTGCAAATCTGCAAAATGGAAAAAGCACTAAAAATGCATAGGTGTGATTCAGGTCTAAGGCTCCATTCACAACGCGTTTTTTGATGCATTTTGCAGAAATGCACGGGAATTTTTTAACATGGGTTCCTATGGAACATGTTCACATCAATGCATTTTTGGTGCCTCTGCGTTTTTGGAAAGGGTCAGGGACTTTTTTTCATGCAAAATGCAGCGTTTTGCATGTAATAGAATTCAATGGACCAGCATCAAAAACGCAAGTACAGCGTTTTTACAGCGTTTTTGCGGCGTTTTTGCCGCATTTTGCGTTTTTTTTCTTTCTTTTTTTTTACACTGTATACAGTATAAAAAAAAAATAAAAATAAACGCAAAATGTGACAAAAACGCAGCAAAACGCTGCAAAAACGCATGTTCAAAAACGCGGCAAACACAGCAAAAAACACTGCAGAAACCCTCAAACGCAACATGCATAGATGTGAATCTAGCCTTACACACTGCAGAGCTAAAAAGGTGACAGAGGAGCGACCTCCATCTGATTGACAGCTTAAGCTCTGTTCCTGAGTGCTATGTGAAGGGAGGGTGTCTCTTTCCTCCAATCAGCTCTCCTTACTGAGTGTAACTTCAGCTCCTCCCCCACACTCGAAAAGCTCAGACAAGCTGTATAAATTCTGCACTTTGACTGGCTGTATAGAAGAGAAGACTGTAAACAGGTACAACTTATATATGATTTGTTACATCTCTATGTATTACCTGAGGCCAGTCACATCACTGAGTATTATACAGGCCTTGAAAAAAGTATTCATACCCCTTGACATTTTCCACATTTTGTCATGTTACATCCAAAAACGTAAATGTATTTTTTGGGATTTTATGTGATAGACCAACACAAAGTGGCACATAATTGTGAAGTGGAAGAAAAATGATAAATGGTTTTCAATTTTTTTTACAAATAAATATGTGAAAAGTGTGGCGTGCATTTGTATTCAGCCCCCTTTACTCTGATAGCCCTAACTAAAATCTAGTGGAACCAATTGCCTTCATAAGTCACCTAATCAGTAAATAGAGTCCACCTGTGTGTAATTTAATCTCAGTATAAATACAGCTGTTCTGTGAAGCCCTCAGAGGCTTGTTAGAGAACATTAGTGAACAAAACAGCATCATGAAGGCCAAGGAACACACCAGACAGGTCAAGGATAAAGTTGTGGAGAAGTTTAACCGCTTTAACCCCCGGAATATTTGGCTGCTGAATGACCAGGCGATTTTTTGCGATTCGGCATTGTGTCGCTTTAACTGACAATTGCACAGTCGTGCGGCGCTGCACCCAAACAAAATTGACGTCCTTTTTTTTTTTACCACAAATGAGAAGGCCTGGCTCACAGGCTCCACTTAAATTTATCCCAATAGTGTTCTATTGGGTTGAGGTCAGGACTCTGTTCAGGGAAGTCAAGTTCCTCCACCCCACACTCGCTCATCCTTGTCTTTATGGACCCAATATTGAACCCTATGGACTAAGACTGGGATGCCATTAACCACTTCAACCCTGGAAGGATTTACCCCCTTCCTGACCAGAGCACTTTTTGTGATTCGGAATTGCATCGCTAACTGACAATTGCACGGTCGTGCGTCGCTGCACCCAAACAAAATTGACGCCCTTTTTTTTACCACAAATAGAGCTTTCTTTTGGTGGTATTTGATAATTTCTGCGGTTTTTATTTTTTGCGCTATGAACAAAAAAAAAATAGCGACAATTTTGAAAAGAAAACACAATATTTTGTACTTTTTGCTATAACAAATATCCCCATTTTTAAAAAATAAAAGCTAAATTTTTTCTCAGTTTAGGCTATATGTATTCTTCTACATATTTTTGGTAATAAAAATCGCAATAAGTGTATATTGATTGGTTTGCACAAAAGTTATAGTGTCTACAAATAGGGAATAGATTTATAGCATTTTTATTATTATTATTTTTTTTACTAGTAATGCGGCAATCTGCCATTTTTATTGTGACTGCGACATTATGGCGCACACATCGGACACTTTTGAAACATTTTTGGGACCATTGGCATTTATACAGCGATCAGTGCTATAAAAATGCACTGATTACTGTAAAAATGTCACTGGCAGGGAAGGGGTTAACACTAGGGGGCGATCAAGGGGTTAACTGTGTTCCCTCTCTGTGTTCTAACTGAAGGGGGATGGGACTTTCTAGGGGAGATGACAGATCGCTGTTCATACTTTGTATGAACACCTGATCAGTCTCTCTCCCCACAGAGAACCTCGGTGTCTGACGGCTACTCGCATCAGCATAACTTCGTTTCGCCCAGCTGTGTCATTCTGCCGCAGTAAAACTGGTTGGCAAGTGGTAAAAGCAGGGTTAGGTTTTAAAAAAGTATCCCAAGCTTTGAACATCTCATGGCGCACTGTTCAATCCATCATCCGAAAATGGAAAGAGTATGGCACAACTGCAAACCTACCAAGACATGGCAGTCCACCTAAACTGACAGGCAAGGAGAGCATTAATCAGAGAAGCTGCCAAGAGGCCCATGGTAACTCTGGAGGAGCTGCAGAGATCCACAGCTCAGGTGGGAGAATCTGTCCACAGGACAACTATTAGTCAGGCACTCCACAAATCTGACCTTTATGGAAGAGTGACAAGAAGAAAGACATTGTTGAAAGAAAGCCATAAGAAGTCCCATTTGCAGTTTGCGAGAAGCCATGTTGGGGACACAGCAAACATGTGGAAGAAGGTGCTCTGGTCAAATGAGACCAAAATTGAACTTTTTGGCCTAAAAGCAAAATGCTATATGTGGTGGAAAACTAACACAGCACATCACCCTGAACACACCATCCCCACCGTGAAACATGGTGGTGGCAGCATCACGTTGTGGGGATTCTTTTCTTCAGCAGGGACAGGGAAGCTGGTCAGAGTTGATGGGAAGATGGATGGAGCCAAATACAGGGCAATTTTAGAAGAAAACCTGTTAGAGTCTGCAAAAGACTTGAGACTGGGGCGGAGGTTCACCTTCCAGCAGGACAACAACCCCAAATATACAGCCAGAGCTACAATGGAATGGTTTAGATCAAAGCATATTCATGTGTTAGAATGGCCCTGTCAAAGTCCAGACCTAAATCTAATTGAGGATCTGTGGCAAGACTTGAAAATTGCTGCTCACAGACGCTCAGGGCCGTCTTTATTATTGATTGGACCCTGGGCAAACATTTCCTTTGGGCCCCCCAGCTTCCCCCAGCCCCCCTCACTCTGAGACATACAATAAATATCAGCTAGACTCAAAATCAGGTCAGGCAGCAATTGCGATTGGTTGCCAGAGGTTACAGCATATCAGTACTGCTCATTAACTGGATGCTAGAGGTTACAGCACACGTTACGACTCATTGATTAGTTCTTAAAGGTTACAGCACATCATTTCTGCTAACCAGTTGGTTGTTAGAGGTTAATGCACATCCTTACCGCTCACTGATTGGTTACTAGAGATTACATGCTTACCGATCACTGATTGGTTACTAGAGATTACATGCTTACTGCTCACTGATTGGTTGCTAGAGGTTACATGCCTCCCGCTCACTGATTGGTTGTAAGAGGTTACTGCACATTTTTACCGCTCAGTGATTGGTTTCTAGAGGTTACTGTGCATCATTACCACTTATGGTTGCTAGAAGTTACTGTGCATCATTACCACTTGCTTATTGGTTGCTAGAGGTCACAGCACATCATAACAGCTCACTGATTGGTTGCTGAAGGTTACAGCACATCATCTTCTCACTGCCTGCACACCATGTACTGGGGAGGTGAGGGGATCCGTCAACAGACAGAAAACTCCAAGAACTTGTTACTAGCAATGAGCACAGCAAAACACACACAGCTATGAAGGTTAACTGAGTGCAGCTAACCCCAGGTTAAGGGTGAGCTGTGTACGGAGCGCAGGTTTTAGGGGTGAGCTGTGTACGGAGCGCAGGGTTTAGGGGTGAGCTGTGTATGGAGCGCAGGGTTTAGGGGTGAGCTGTGTACAGAGTGCAGGGTTTAGGGGTGAGCTGTGTACGGAGAGCAGGGTTTAGAAGTGAGCGGTGTATGGAGTGCAGGGTTTAAGGGTGAGCTGTGTATGGAGTGCAAGGTTTAGGTGTGAGCTGTGTAGGGAGTGCAGGGTTTAGGGGTGAGCTGTGTATGGAGTGCCGGGTTTAGGGGTGAGCTGTGTACAGAGTGCAGTGTTTAGAGGTGAGCTGTGTACATCCAAGTTGTACCCCCCTTCCCAAGTACAGAGCTCTCCTCCCCCAGATTCCAGTTTGGAGCTCACCCCCATCAATACACAGCATTCCTCTGGCATCAATCCCCCCTCCTCCCCTTTCCAATACTGAGCATTCTGACCACCTAAATAACATCAGAGTGGGGCTGCAGAAGAGAAGCTATAACTTACTGCATGTCCGTGGACCAACTTCTGCCTGTGTACATCCCCCCACCTCCTCCCTCCTGTGCTCACTCCTCTGTCTCTGCTCTCGTATAGAGACAGACAATGTGTTTTGTAGAGCAGGGAGGGTTCTAAACAGCCACCGGGAGAAGATTGCTGTCACTTGTAAATACAGAAGCATTGCTTCTGTATTTACAAGTGACAGTAGCGAGGAGCTCAGCAGCCAGTGCCAGATCATGGTGGTGGAGGAGCTTGGCTGAAAAACGCCAGCGGGCAGCAAGGACTCCAGACGCAGCTGCTTTGGGCCCCCAACAATGGTGGGGCCCTGGGCACATGCCCCGTTTGCCTTGCATTAAAGACGGCCCTGCAGAAACTCTCCATCCAATCTGACAGAGCTTGAGCTATTTTGCAAAGAAGAATGGGCAAAAATGTCCCTCTCTAGATGTGCAAAGCTGGTAGAGATATCCCCAAAAAGACTTGCAGCTGTAATTGCAGAGAAAGGTGGTTCTACAAAGTATTGACTCAGGGGGGCGCTATACAAATGTACCCCACACTTTTCACATATTTATTTGTAAAAAATGTTGAAAACCATTTATCATTTTCCTTCCACTTCACAATTATGTGCCACTTTTTGTTGGTCTATCACATAAAATCCGTTTTACGTTTTTGGTTGTAACATGACAAAATGTGGAAAATTTCAAGGGGTATGAATACTTTTTTAAGGCACTGTATATACAATACTCAAAATCAGTGCAGTGCTATTTCAACAAAACTCCTGAAATTATAAAACAAATCCATATACAAAATATGCGTACTGTCTCCACTCCTTGACATATATGCTTAAACTGTAAACTTCCAATCTGCTTTCTTCCACTGCAACTTGTAAAAAATTCCCACAAAACTCCAAATCATAAAAGACAAAAATTGCATAAAATATAAACAAAACAATTTATCAAAAATGTGTATGTATAAAATGAAGACAAAAAAACTTCAGACAATGTCCACCTAATCTTTCAGGAAAAAAATTCACAAAAATGTGACACACCATCAATAAGTGTGTTCCTTTCTTTCGCCACGTGCCAACCCAAACACTCTCACCTTAAAGTGGTTGTAAACCCTTACAATCCACTTTAGACTACAGGTAAACCTATAATAAGGCTCAACTGTAGCTATCCCGGATATCTCCTAAACCTGCACGATTTAGGAGATATCCCCTGTATCTGCATGTGCCGACGTCATCGGCACATGCGCACTAAACAATGGCACGTACGTGCCATTGCTTCGGTTAGTGTGCTGTTACTGGCGACTCCTGCCCGCATGCGCGGGAGTGACATCATCGCGGCTCCGGCCAATCACAGCGCCGGAGCCTGCGATCCAGAAGGAACTCCGGGTGCGATGTCTCTGGCCGAAAAAGTGTACGGGGACCGCAGCAGGGGCTTCGATCTAAGGTGAGTATATCATAATGAGCTAGTATGCTATGCATACTAGCTCATTATGCCCTTGTCTTGCAGGTTTTTTTTTTTGTTTTTTTGGGGGGTTTACAACCACTTTAAGAGTAGACCCAAGGATAAGTTTATTTAGGATACTCTTCTGTACCTACAAATCAAACAATTGTTTATACAACCACTAGGGGGTGACATTTTATAACTTTATTAAAACCAGCATAAGGTATTTTAAGAGCAAATGGCATTGTTTGAAGCAAGCAATATGTTTATAAATGAGCATAGCCTCCTGTGAAATGAGCCAGAACCGGTACTGTTTGGATGCTCTTTGAAGAGTTGTTTGTAATGATACATGACTAGAAAGTGATATGTTATGTTATGTTATGGTCAAACAATTTTAGCTGTGTTTATAGCCTAAAAAAAAGTATCAAAGACAATATTAAAGATGAACTCCAGGGATAGGATTTATTGCATAGTTACATTGCTCCACCTTGGGCCAATCTATGGTGCCCAAGAGGGACAATGGAGCTTGGGATTTGTATGGCGGGGGTTTGGCAGGGTATGGCGGCACCTTGAAGTATAAGTGAAAGTAATCAGGTGGCTTTACAACTGCCCAAATCACTTCCACTAGAAAGCTGACAGTAAGCTGAAAACATGCAAATAGACTCTCGAACACTATAGGAGTCAGGGGTCAGTTTACTGGGCTGTGCTGCCATGGACATGCTGGCACAGTTATAGTAATTATGCCAACAATAACGAAAGAGTTAAATCCTTCATCAATCTGGGGGTGAAGCACAATTTTTAAGATTTATGAATTGGAGGGAGTTCTGTGTTAATCACTCATGCTACCATATACACTAAATGACCAAAAGCATTGGGACACACGCACATGAACTTTAATGGCATCCAAGTCTTTGTAGGGTTCAATATTGAGTTGGCCCACCCTTTGCAGCTATAACAGCTTCAACTCTTCTGGGAAGGCCATCCACAAGGTTTTGGAGTGTGTCTATGGGAATGTTTGACCATTCTTCCAGAAGTGCATTTGTGAGGTCAGGTACTGATGTGGATGAGAAGGCCTGGCTCACAGTCTCCGCTCTAATTCATCTCAAAGGTGTTCTATTGGGTTGAGGTCAGGACTCTGTGCAGGCCAGTCAAGTTTCTCCAGTCCCAAACTTGCTCATCCATGTCTTAATGGACCCAATATTGAAACCTACGGATTAAGACTGGGATGCCATTAAAGTTCATGTGCATTCAAAGACAGGCGTCCCAATCCTTTTGGTAATATAGAACCCCTTCTTTTAGCCCTGGTATCTTTTCTTCACCCACATCTGATGCCCTCTTGTTCTTTGGACAGTCCTTGGAATAAACTATTCCTGTGCCAAATTAATGGTAAAACTCATCCGCAGCCAGGCACATTTTATGTTAAAATGAATGGAAACCATGGCACCATTGAACAGGCACATCTCTGAAAATTTTGGGTGGAAGTTGTTCAGGAAACAAAGAGGTTCTCAGAACAGCGTTAAATTTAACCAGCCTTGGGTAGGGCACTACACTTACTGTATATGACTTAAAAAATATTTAATATGAAATTTACCCAAATCTGAATAGTTTCCCTTTAAGAATCTTATGATACCCCCATTCCTCCTGTCCCCGGGGTTCTGCTTGTAATGCTTGATCTTTATGGCCTTATGGTCTCATAAGTCTTATGAGGCCTATGGTCTTGATTCCAGGTGAATCCTAATAGAATTATTTCCACCTAGATATAACTTGGGAAAGTAAAGCCTCGTACACACGATCAGACTTTCCGACGGGAATTGTGTGATGATAGGCTGTTGGCGGAAAATCCGACCGTTTGTATGCTACATCGGACAATTGTTGTTGGATTTTCTGCGGACAAATGTTGGATGGAAGGCTTTAAAATTATCCGCGGACAACTATCTGTTATTGGATTTTCCAAGCGTGTGTACACAAGTCCGTCAGACAAAAGTCCAAAGTAGGGATGAGCCAAACACCCACCCCCCCCCCGGTTCGGTTCGCACCAGAACCTGCGAACGGACCGAAAGTTTGCACAAACTATAGAACCCCATTAAAGTCTATGGGACTCGAACATTTGAAATCAAAAGTGCTAATTTTAAAGGCTAATATGCAAGTTATTGTCCTAAAAAGGGTTTGGGGACCTGGGTCCTGCCCCAGGGGACATGGATCAATGCAAAAAAAGTCCGTTTTTTCGGGATCAGTGATTTTAATGATGCTTAAAGTGAAAAAAAAAAGTGAAATATTCCTTTAAATATCATACCTGGGGGGTGTCTATAGTATGCCTGTAAAGTGGCGCGTGTTTCCCGTGCTTAGAACAGTCCCTGCACAAAATGATATTTTTATAGGAATAAAAATCATTTAAAACTGCTTGCGGCTTTAATGTAATGTCGGGTCCTGGCAATATGGATGAAAATCAGTGAGACAAACGTCATGGGTAACCCCCCCAGTCCATTGAGTCTTGTATGGATATTAAGGGGAACCCCGCACCCAAATTAAATAAAGGAAAAGCGTGGGGGCCCCCAGGTTCTATATACTGTGAACAGCAGTATACAGGCGGTGCAAACAAGACAGGGACTGTAGGTTTGTTGTTAAGTAGAATCTGTTTGTAATTTTGAACTGCTACATTTTAAAGTGTAGCTCCAGCCAAAAAATCAATTTTTAAGCTTTTTGGAAAACATAGGGAAGGGTTATCACCCCTGTAACATTTGTTTTGCTGTCTGTGCACCTCTTCAGAAGATTTCACCTCACTTTCTGTCCCAATGACAAATGTTTTTTGAAAATTTGGGGTTTTTAGTGAAACATAGATTGGTGGTAAAGCATCAGTGGAGAGGAGACATGTTTTTCCCATATTCCCATATCCCATATAATTTCCCTTCCTAGGGGTAGATTTCATCTCACTTCCTGTTGTCTCCTTCCGTCTGCAAGTAGGAGTCGTTTGTAAGTTGGATGTTTGAAAGTAGGGGCCTGCCCTATATACTCTGCAGAAATTGGGGCCTTAGGTGTTGGTGTTGCCACAACACTGTAAGTCCTCACAGTTACTCTTGGTGGGCGCTGGAACGGGCCCTGCTGTGAAATATTATATTGTAATTATATGCCCCTGTTAAACAGGGGCTGAAAATTTGGGCCTTGGGCACTGGTGCTGGTGCCACAACACTGCAACCCCTCACAGATACTCTAGTTGGAGCGCAGGAATGAGCCCTGCTGCAAAGTATTGCATCAAAAATTGTAATTACACACCCCTGTTAAACAGGGGCAGAAAAATTGGGTCTTGGCCACTGATGGCGGTGCCCAGAACCAAAAATTTTCTTACAAGCTATTAGCATGAACATTGAGGAGGAAGAGGATTGTCACTCAGCATAACAGGATAGTCACTCAGCATCAGCATAGGCAGTCTTAAAGGGATCTCACATTAAAAAAAAATCAATCGGTTACATCAGCATCAGGTGCTTGGTAGCTGGTGATCCAAGACTGGTTCATTTTTATGAAGGTCAGCCGATCGTCCGATTCGGTGGACAGGCGCACCCTGTGATCGGTTACAAAGCCTCCAGCAGCATTGAATGTGCGTTCTGAAAGAACGCTGGATGCAGGACAGGCCAGTAGCTCTATTGCATACTGTGCAAGCTCTGGCCAGTGATCCATCCTCAAGACCCAGTAACCCAGAGGATTTTCAGTGGGAAAGGTGTCCAAGTCTGATCTTGCCCCTAGGTAATCCTGCACCATGTGAATCAGACGCTGACGATGGTTGCTGGAACCGATCAGACCTTGGGGCTGCGGACTACAAAATTTTCTGAACACATCGGTCAGAGGGCCACCTTCTCCACCGCTCCTTCTGTGACTGACCGAATCCTCAGCAACACGTTGTACAGGAGGTCCAGGAAATTGTAACCTCCCAGGCTCTGGAAACGCGTTGCACAAACCTATCTGCAAGACCTCCCGAAGATGTTTCATCCTCTGCTCCTTCTGCGACGACAAGATAAGGTCTGCAACCTTACCCTTGTAACGTGGATCAAGGAAGGTTGCCAGCCAGTAATCATCCCTCCCCTTGATACCATGAATACGAGGATCCTTCCGCAGGCTTTGCAAGATCAGGGAGGCCATGCAGCGTAGGTTTGCTGAGGCATTCGGTCCAGAGTCCTCTGGGTCACTAAGGGTGACATGATCTGCAGCCACCTCCTCCCAGCCACGTACAAGTCCATGGGTTTCTTCGGACTGTAAATGATCCCTTGAAGACTGCTGCTGATGCTGAGTGCCAGGCTTCACCTTCATGCTGACACAATCCTCCTCCTCCTCATCCTCTTCCTGCACGCAGGAACACTGTCTGGTTAAAGGGGGCCTTGAGAGGTAATGAAGTCCTCCTCTTCCTCCCTCTGTTCTGCCTCAAGTGCCCTGTCCATTATTCCATGCAGCGTGTGCTCCAACAGGTGGACAAGAGGGACAATGTCACTGATGCATGCACTGTCACTGCTTACCATCCTCGTGGCCTCCTAAAATAGTGACAGGACAGTGCATGCATCCCTGATCATAGCCCACTGGCGAGGGGGAAAAAAATCAAGGTCCCCTGACCCTGTCCTGGTACCATAGTGGCCCTCTGCTGCGTGTGCAGCCGCTGCAGCATGGCCAACGTTGAGTTCCACCTGGTGGGCATGTCACAGATTAGGTGGTTCTTTGGCAGGTTAAATTCCTTTTGGGGGTCAGCCAGCCGAGCCCTGGCATTATATGACCTGCGGAAATGCACACAGACTTAAGGACGTGAGCCAAATAGGGCACATTGGTCAGTTGTCCCTGTCGGGGGGCAGAGAGGGGGTTGGCGCCATTGTCGCAAACCACCATACCTGGCTTAAGCTGGCATGGCGTCAACCACCTCTGAACCTGCCCCTGCAGAGCTGACAGAATCTCTGCCCCAGTGTGGCTCCTGTCCCCCAAGCACACCAGCTCAAGCACCTCATGGCATCTTTTTGCCTGCGTGCTTGCGTAGCCCCTTGAACGCCTACGGAGCACCGCTGGTTCTGAGGACAAATCAGCACAGGAAAAGGCCATTGAGGAAGAAGAAGAGGAGGGGGTTGAGGAGAGAGGTGTGGCAGAATCACCACTAGTAGAATTTTGGAGGCATGGTGGTGGAACAACCTCCAACAATACTGCACCCTGTCCTGCATCCTTCCCAGCTGCCAGAAGAGTCACCCAGCGCACGGTGAAAGATAGGTAACGTCCCTGTCCATGCCTGCTGGACCATGAGTCAGCGGTAATATGCACCTTACCGCTGACTGCCCTGTCCAGCGAGACCAAGACATTGCCTTCCACATGCCAGTAGAGAGCCGGAATCGCCTTCCGTGAGAAAAAGTGGGAACCTGCCACTGAGGAGCCGCACATTCCACAAACTCATGGAAGGGGGCAGAGTCTACCAACTGAAAAGGCAGCAGTTGTATTGCTAGCAATTTAGCCAAGCTAGCATTCAACCGCTGGGCATGTGGATGGCTGTGAGTGAACATCTTTCAGCGGTGCAGCAGCTGGGGCAGGGAAATTTGCCTGGTACAATCTGACGTCGGTGTACCGATAGCAGATTGCCCGCAAGTACTTGGCTGTGACAAACCTAATTCTACACCTTCATTCCTCTCAGTGCAGGTTTCAGAGAGGACTGAAGGTATAGTGGGTTTGGAGATCCCAGCTGATGAGGAGCAAGGAGAGGTCCGCTTTGTTCTTTGGTGTGGGTCTTTTAGGTACGCTTGCCAACGAACTGCATGGCAGGTCGACATAAGTCTGGTCAAGCATGTGGTGCCCAAGCGGGTGATGTTTTGGCCACGCGAGATACGCTTGAGACATATGTTGCAAAGAGAAGCAGTGGGATCTCATCTCAAAAAAGGCCCACACCAAAGAACTTTTGGAATAACGCGAGACAGCAGCGCCCTGCACATGCGGAGCTCTGCGGCGTGATGCAGTCGGTGTGCTGCCCTTAAGCTGACCGCTGGAGGGCATCCTGCCTCGTTGGAGATATGCCTCCTCCTCCTTCTCCTATCAGGCACCCATGTGGAGTCAGTGACCTCATCATCCCCTCCCTCCTCATCACTGGAACAAAGCTGGCAGTATGCTGCAGCTGGGGGAACATGACTGCCAGATTGCTGTCCTTCTTGGGCACCTCCTCTCTCTGGGATCACGTTACTGCCTTCCTCTAGCTGAGTACCATCATCGGAGCCTTCAAAACGCTGGGCATCCTCCTGGAGCATGTACCCAACACTGTGGTCAAACAGTTCAGGTGACACGTACCTCGTATGTGAGCCTGACGTGCAGAGGGAGACCTCTCGTACAGCCCTGGTTCCCAGATCACTGGAGTTGAGGACAGTGACCGTAGGAGCACAGCGGGGTATGAGTGCCTGGTGGATTCTCTGGAACTGGAGATGATGTCCACTGGGAGACACTAGAACTGGCTGGAGTGCCGGGTGCAGGTAAGCTGGATACAAGTCAGCAGGTAAGCTGGATGCAGGTCAGCAGGATGCAGGTAAGCTGGATGCAGGTCAGCAGGATGCAGGTAAGCTGGATGCAGGTCAGCAGGGTGCAGGTGAGCTGGATGCAGGTCAGCAGGCTGCAGGTAAGCTGGATGCAGGTCAGCAGGATGCAGGTAAGCTGGATGCAGGTCAGCAGGATGCAGGTAAGCTGCATGCAGGTCAGCAAGGTGCACACAGCAGGCAGAAGCAAGGTCAGACAAGCCAGGTCATACACAGTGGATCAGTTCAACAGAATCGGCAGGCAAGGAATAGTCAAGTTCGGGCTGGTTTCTGGTAACAGGAGATCAGACAGGCAGGTAAACAGAATCAGAGTCAGGGAAAGCCAAGGTTCAGGATTGGAGACAGCAGCGTGGTCAGAGAGCCAGGTCAGGTGATCGGATGCTGATTACAGGAACAGGTCACAGGTGAAGCTGCAGATCAAACAGCAAGAGCTGAATGGTGGAAGCCCCTCTTAAAGGCCACTGGGTGCCAAAGCCGAATCACTGTGCGTGCGATCTCTGCGATCGGCACATGCGCATTGGCGCACGCCTGTTCGTTACTGGGAACCTGTTGGTGGGGATGCGCCTGAGCCCTGTTGCAGGTCTGGAAGTAGTATGTCCATGACATTGCCCCCCCCTTAAGGGCAACCTCCGGGTGCCCAAAAGAGCTCTTTTCTGAGGATGTCTGCGGAAGAAGGCCTGGATCAGTTCTTGAGCATGCACATTTTGCTTAGGTTCCCATGAGTTCTCCTCTGGTCCATAACCCTTCCATTTGATTAAAAATTGAATTTGATTACCTCTCCTCCTGCAGTCTACGACAGCCTCCACCTCATACTCCTCATCCTTATTAATTATAACGGGTCCGGGTGGCCCCGTTCCTCTGTCCGGGAAAGGATCGGGTACTGTGGGTTTAAGCAGAGACACGTGAAACACCGGGTGCACTTTGAGCGACTCAGGCAGGGTAAGTTCATAGGAGACCTCATTCAATTTCCTTTTAACTGGGAAAGGGCCAATGAATCTGGGTGCCAGCTTCTTTGAAGGGCAAGCCATCTTGAGGTTGGTGGTAGATAACCACACCTGATCACCTGGTTGGAGACGTAATTCACCTCTTCTCTTCCTGTCATAAAGCCTCTTGTTGGTTGCCTGTGCCTTGGCCATAGCTTCTTGCAACAACTTGTTGTTGCGACCCAGGAACTCGGCAGTGCTTTGTACTGCTGGAACAGGAGATTCTGGAATAATGTTAGGCAGGAAGACAGGATGGAACCCATAGTTCCCAAAGAACGGTGACTGACCTGTGGCTGAATGGCTGGCATTGTTGAAAGCAAATTCCGCTAGAGGCAACAGTGCTACCCAATCATCTTGGACAAATGAGGTAAAGCAACGGATGTACTGTTCCAGGGTTTGGTTCTTCCTTTCAGTTTGTCCGTTAGTCTGGGGGTGGAAAGCAGATGACATGGAAAGTTCAATTTTCAGAATTTGGCATAGTGACCTCCAGAAGCGGGAGGTGAACTGGACTCCCCTGTCAGATACAATGTTGGTCTCCCTGATGAACACCCGGGCGGTTTCCAAAGCAGACGGCGTACTCTTTAGGGGTATGAAGTGGGCCATCTTAGACAGACGGTCAACCACTACAAAGATAGCTGTATGTCCTTCAGAAGGGGGTAGTTCCACTACAAAGTCCATGGCAATCATGCTCCAGGGCCTGTCAGGAATTGGTAGTGGTCTGAGGAGGCCCCAGGACTTGGTCCTGGCAGACTTGCTTTGGGTACAGATGACACATGACTTAACATAGTCCTTGCAATCTTCCTCAAGCTTCGGCCACCAAAACATCCGCTGGATTAGTTCACGAGTCTTGTGAACCCCAAAATGTCCGGCCAGCGGGTGATCGTGACACAGGCTCAACACTTCTGTCCGGCAACTTTCTGGCACAAAAATTTTGCTGTCCTTCCAAAGCATCCCATCCCTGGGTATCAAGATTGATCCTGGAGGACCGGACACCCCCTCTGAGGCTTGTTTTAGACCGGACATCAGGTCTGTCTGGAAAAGCAGAAAGTTGCCCTCAGATAAGATGGTGTCCGGAACTGAAGTTTCTTTGGGGTCATCGTACATCCGAGAGAGAGCATCAGGCTTGATGTTCTTTGATCCTGGCCTGTAGGTGATGTGAAATGAAAATCTGGAAAAGAATAACGCCCATCGTGCCTGACGCGGCTTCAAACGTCTGGCAGTTCGTAAATATTCCAGATCCGTATAAGCTGGATGCAGGTCAGCAGGATGCAGGTAAGCTGGATGCAGGTCAGCAGGGTGCAGGTGAGCTAGATGCAGGTCAGCAGGCTGCAGGTAAGCTGGATGCAGGTCAGCAGGATGCAGGTAAGCTGGATGCAGGTCAGCAGGATGCAGGTAAGCTGGATGCAGGTCAGCAGGATGCAGGTAAGCTGGATGCAGGTCAGCAAGGTGCACACAGCAGGCAGAAGCAAGGTCAGACAAGCCGGGTCATACACAGTGGATCAGTTCAACAGAATCGGCAGGCAAGGAATAGTCAAGTTCGGGCTGGTTTCTGGTAACAGGAGATCAGACAGGCAGGTAAACAGAATCAGAGTCAGGGAAAGCCAAGGTTCAGGATTGGAGACAGCAGCGTGGTCAGAGAGCCAGGTCAGGTGATCGGATGCTGATTACAGGAACAGGTCACAGGTGAAGCTGCAGATCAAACAGCAAGAGCTGAATGGTGGAAGCCCCTCTTTAAGGCCACTGGGCGCCAAAGCCGAATCACTGTGCGTGCGATCTCTGCGATCGGCACATGCGCATTGGCGCACGCCTGTTCGTTACTGGGAACCTGTTGGTGGGGATGCGCCTGAGCCCTGTTGCAGGTCTGGAAGTAGTATGTCCATGACATCAGGGGACTCCTCAGGAGGACATGGTGGAGCTAGGGAAGGAGTGACTGATGCCATTGAGCCGAGGGAAGAGGCCACGTTGGCAGCTGCTTTGCCAGACAAAGTACCCTGAGCCTGGGTGAGAGAGGATGAGGAGGATGAGGACGGCTTGGTCATCCACTCTACCAAGTCTTCCGCATGTTGCGGCTCAACACGGCCAGCTGCCGAAAAAAAGGACAAGCCACATGCTGATGAGGATGCACCATCTCCACGACCAGCACTGTTGCCTCAAGACACAGAGCCTGCTTGCCCTCTTTTATTGGCTTGTGACTGTCTGCCTCTCCTTGTTGGCCTTCCAGACATACTAATGGCCTGCAGTGAGATGTAGCTGCACAAAGCTGGGATGTATATATGTACTGATACTGCAGCTAGCAGAATCAACTGCCTGCCTGTATTATTATTAGTATAAGAACACCAGCAATTGTGTTCAGGTAGCTTTAGGTGCACACTGTACAGAGGACACAGTACACTAACTATAAATACTGCAGCTGCCTGCCTGTGGTACTAATAGGATCAGAAGAACACCACCAATTTTCTTCAGGTAGCTTTAGGTGCACACTGTGCAGAGGACACAGTACACTAACTGTAAATACTGAAGCTGCCTGCCTGTGGTACTAAAAGGATCAGAAGAACACCACCAATTTTCTCCAGGTAGCTTTAGGTGCACACTGTGCAGAGGACACAGTACACTAACTGTAAATACTGCAGCTGCTTGCCTGTGGTATTAATAGGATCAGGACAACAGCAATTGTCTTCAGGTAGCTTTAGGTGCACACTGTGCAGAGGACACAGTACACTAACTGTAAATACTGCAGCTGCCTGCCTGTGGTACTAATAGGATCAGAAGAACACCAGCAATTGTCTTCAGGTAGCTTTAGGTGCACACCGTGCAGAGGACACAGTACACTAACTGTAACTACTGTAGCTGCCTGTCTGTGGTACTAATAGGGTCAGAAGAACGCCACCAATTTTTTTCAGGTAGCTTTAGGTGCACACTGTGCAGAGGACACAATACACTAACTGTAAATACTGCAGCTGCCTGCCTGTGGTATTAATAGGATCAGAAGAACACCACCAATTTTCTTCAGGTAGCTTTAGGTGCACACTGTGCAGAGGACACAGTACACTAACTGTAAATACTGTAGCTGCCTGCCTGTGGTAATAATAGGATCAGAAGAACACCAGAAATTTTCTTCAGGTAGCTGTAAATACTGTAAAAACGCCTGCCTGTCAGTAGGAAGAAAATAACAGGAATGGATCTAGCTAAACTGAATACAGTGTGTATATATATATATATATATATATATATATATATATACACACACACACACACACACACACACACACACACACACACACACACACACAAACACAACACCTAGGATGTATATATACACACAATACACTGTAAGTGCAGCTAACTGACTCGCCTGCCTACTCTATCTAACTTAATTAAAATAACACTGTCTCTTTGTCTATCTCTCCGCCGCCGCAACACACTACACAAGGCCGCCATGCAGGCGGCCTTATATGGTGTGGGGCGTGTACTAAACCCCCTGAGCCATAATTGGCCAAAGCCACCCTGGCTTTGGCCAATTACGGCTCTCTGTACAGACGGCGCTGTGATTGGCCAAGCATGCGGGTCATAGTTCATGCTTGGCCAATCATCAGCCAGCAATGCACTGCGATGCCGCAGTGAATTATGGGCTGTGACGCTCCACTCGAATTTGGCGCGAATGGCCCATAACGTTTGCAATTCGACGAACGGACGAACAGGCGATGTTCGAGTCGAACATGGGTTCGACTCGAACTTGAAGCTCATCCCTAGTCCATAGTACAAACACGAATGCTCGGAAGCAAGGGCGAGCCAGAAGCGGTCGGTCTTGTAAATTAGCGTTCGTAATGCAGAATTAACATTCGTGACGTGGCAAATTATGAAATCTCGAAATGCAGGGCACAATTCTCTTCTTCTTTAATGGGATAATAATGAAGCTGCTTTACTGGTCATACTGATGGAGTTCTGCCAAAGGTACTTTAAAAGGCTTTTATTTTTTAGTGATATCAACAATAATATTATTATGCTTGTTTTTTTTTTTTTTTGGTTACCACAACACCATTATCCTGTAGTTTTTAGGATCAAAGATACAACTATGTTGGTGTCCCTTGTTAATTTTACATTGTATTTTTTTAAATGTAAATGCCTACTCCCAAACTGTCATTTGAAGTAAAACACATAGCCAAGTATTATTCTCCACAATTTTTTTATTGTGCATTAAAAAAAGGAAAAAAAATAAAGTTACGCATGCTATCTGCCAATAGAACTTAACCAAAAAGTGCATTCTATGCATCCAAAATTATAGAAAATCTACTAAATCAAATCCTTATTCAACCAAAAAATAAAATAAAAGCCTCATGCATGTGTCCTGCTTCTTAATATAGGGGGTCAGCAATGTCAAGAGTTGGTGAAAACAGGGGTCAGTCATCTGGAGATAATTCAAAAAATCATCCGGAATATTCTCCTGGAGCTCCTGCAGCAAAGGCACATGACATAATTAATCACGATTAATAAAGCAACCAATTTTTGGTCCAAGAAATCCTCCTCTCCTGTTCCTGGACTGGACTTGGGTCAAAGCAATAACTCCAAGGCCAATAATAAATAACATGTTATCTCCTCCGATTCCGCAACATGGCCGGTTGACGAACGGCCATTCAGAAACGAACTGAAAAGCATGAAATGCGCAAATCAACACTCACCAAACTTCTACTAACACGAAATTAGCAGAAGGAGCCCAAAGGGTGGCGCCTGACAATTGAACTTCCCCTTTTTTGGCTCATAGTACGTCTAGTATGTCACTATGTTCGTGTTTTTTGGATGACAATTGTGTACCGTTTGTATGCAAGACAAAATCCAGGCACACGCCTTCAGACAAAAGTCCGAGGTTTTGTCTGCGGAAAATCCGATCGTGTGTACAAGGCTTTAGGCTTAATGTACACAGGACGTTTTACAACCTCTCCTGAACAATTTAACTTGACAGATAGTAACCGACATTTAAAAAAGTCAGTTTTCCCGCGTTTAGCTGCATTTGCGCTTAGAAGCGTTTTTTTCCTCAAATAGTCAAAAATGAAAAACGCCTGTAAACGAAACACGGCTAAACGCGAGTTACCATGTTTACAACCTGTTACAGGCATTTGGTGCTTCAAATGCCTCTGAACATCTGTCCTGAACGCATTTTTTTGCTTTCCAAAAAATGCTTCTAAACTCAACTACCTAGAAATGACTATAAACAACCTGTGTACATGTACTGATAAGATAACATAGAGGAGAGTACAGGGGCAGCTGAAAAAAAAAAGCTCCTAAATGTCCGTTTACCAGCAGCAGTGTACATGAGACCTACAGTGGTCACTGGGTGATGTTGACCACGCCCCCTAAAACGTCACAGTCCCAGCATGCCCAGGGACTGTGACATCAAAAGGGGGCGGGGTCTCCACCTATATAAGTCACAACGCAGCCCTCGGAGAGCAGTCCAGCAGGAGAGAGCGTCGTGTCAACATCTGGGGAAGAGAAGCCCAGAAGCCCAGAAGCCCAGAAGCCCAGAAGTCCGGACCTCTGCTGGCAAGAGAGCTAATTGAAGACAGCAGAGGAGACGGCCGAAGAACAGGAACACCGGGAGAAGAGAGCGGAGAAGAACCAACCGGACGCCGGGAGAAGATGAAGCGGAGGGACCCCCGAAGCCGGAAGAAGACCCCCGAAGCCGGAGGAAGATCCCCCCCCCCCGAGCTGTTTAATAAAATATTTTAAAAACCTGTGTAGTGTGTTTTATTACTTACACTTTTTTCCTAGGTAAATGGGTAGGGGTACCATGTACCCCATACTCATTTACATAGGGTGGGGGGCCGGGATCTGGGGGCCCCCTTATTAAAGGGGGCTCCCAGATTCCGATAAGCCCCCGCCCGCAGACCCCGACAACCAACGGCCAGGGTTGTCGGGAAGAGGCCCTTGTCCTCATCAACATGGGGACAAGGTGCTTTGGGGGGGGGGCGCAGGGCGCCCCCCTCCCCCAAAGCACCCACCCCCATGTTGAGGGCATGCGGCCTGGTACGGTTCAGGAGGGGGGGGGCGCTCGCTCGTCCCCACCCCCTTTCCTGACCGGCCAGGCTGCGTGCTCGGATCGGGGTCTGGTATGGATTTTAGGGGGACCCCACGCCGTTTTTTCGGCGTAGCGGGGTTCCCCTTTATAATCCATACCAGACCTAAGGGCCTGGTATGCCCCGCGACGGGGCTAGTAAGGTGTCAATCTCGCCGATAAAAGCGGCAAGATTGACATCCTTTTCTAGTCCCGTCGCACCTGAGTCACGTTCAAAATGAACGGACTTGTCCGTGTGTGGGCAAGTCCGTTCATTCTGAAAGTCCGCCGGAACTCCGGCGAAAGTCCGTCGGAAAGACGGGCGGACTTAGCCCGCCGGAAAGTCCCGGCGTGTGTGGGCAAGTCCGTCCGTTTTAAAGTCCGGCGCACCTGGCGGACAAAGTCCGTCGGAAAGTGTGCCGGACCAAGTAGGATAGAAAGTCCGCTCGTGTGTACGCGGCATAAAAGTGCAATTTCATCCAGCAATTAGACTAGGTCCATGACTCTAATGCCCCGTACACACGGTCAGATTTTCCGACGGAAAATGTATGATAGAACCTTGTTGTCGGAAATTCTGACCGTGTGTGGGCTCCATCACACATTTTCCATCGGATTTTCCGACACACAAAGTTTGAGAGCAGGATATAAAATTTTCCGACAACAAAATCCGTTGTCGGAAATTCCGATCGTGTGTACACAAATCCGACGGACAAAGTGCCATGCATGCTCAGAATAAATAAAGAGATGAAAGCTATTGGTCACTGCCCCGTTTATAGTCCCGACGTACGTGTTTTATGTCACCGCGTTCAGAACGATCGGATTTTCCGACAACTTTGTGTGACCGTGTGTATGCAAGACAAGTTTGAGCCAACATCCGTCGGAAAAAATCCTAGGATTTTGTTGTCGGAATGTCCGAACAAAGTCCGACCGTGTGTACAGGGCATAAGCCCCTCCACAATAATAGCATTTATAGCAATCTTTTTTTTTTTTTTTTGCAGAGGCCATTTTTTTTCCTATCAGCTCTGCCCCCACCATTCTCGCCTAGCTGAGAATTACAGCATCTCACAAAAGTGAGTACGCCCCTCACATTTTTGTAAATATTTTATTATATCTTTTGTGACAACACTGAAGAAATGACACTTTGCTACAATGTAAAGTAGTGACAGTGTGGCACTGGAGGGGGGAGGAAGCAGAATAGCAGAAGTTCCATTTTTGGGTGGAAGTCTGCTTTAAGGTAAAAAATGTTTAGGCTTTACAACCACTTTAATCAGTGTTAATAAGCAACAATGCTCCAGACACAATTATACAAATATACAAAGTTACATATTGCTACTTGTATCTTTCTGTTCATTCATCTGCAGATCAAAGGGATGAACTTAGACTTGCAAATGATGTCAGTTAAAGCAACCTGACATGTAAAAAAAGTATTTTGTTTTTTTAACCCTCTGTTGTTAGGGCCCTTTCACACTGGGGCGGGGGGCGGCATCGGCGGTAAAGCGCCGCTATTGTAAGCAGCGCTTTACCGTCAGTATTCAGCCACTAGCGGGGCGGTTTTACCTCCGCTAGCGGCCGAGAAAGGGTTAAAAACCACCGCAAAGCGCCTCTACAGAGGCGCTTTGCCGGCGGTATAGCTGCGCTGTCCCATTGATTTCAATGGGCAGGAGCAGTGAAGGAGCGGTATACACACCGCTCCGAAGATGCTGCTAGCAGGACTTTTTTTCCCGTTCTGCCAGCACATCGCTCCATTGTGAAAGCCCTCAGGGCTTTCACACTGGAGACAAAGCAGCGGCACTTTAGGGTCGGTTTGCAGGCGCTATTATTAGCGCAATAGCGACTGCAAACCGCCCCAGTGTGAAAGGGCCCTTATAGTTTACTATAATCAGTGCTAATTAACTCCATAGTCTCCTCCTCTCTTCAATTATTATTTTCCTGCTGATTTTTTTGTTTTTTTCCTATTTTATTAACTATTAATATTTAAACTTTTTTCGATTTTGCTTTGTTTGTTAATATATTTACACATTTAAGATATATTTACACATTTCCCATTTAAAAAAGTGAAAAATTGAAAAAAAAATGAATTTATGAATAACTTTGCAATGCTTTGTACTAGAGGCATACTTTTATTGTCATTTTACAAGTTACAGAATAAAATGTGCACATTTTATGTGCAGTAAAACTATTTTTATACTAATACTGCTAAAAAAAAGTGTGTTTTGTTTAGTTTTGTTGTGTTTTTTATTGTCTAAGGATTGTGGGGGAAAAATCATTGTTACATCATGATATCATGAAAAGAAAGCCTTGTTTGTCCTTAAAAAGAAAAAATACTATGGGGTTATTTACATAAGGCAAATCCACTTTGCACTGCAAGTGCACTTAAAAGTGCACTGAAAGTGCACCTGGAAGTGCAGTCGCTCTAAATATAAGGGGTAGATCTGAAATGAGTGGAAGCTCTGCTGATTTTATCATCCAATCATGTGCAAGCTAAAATGCTGTTTTTTATTTTCTTTGCATGTCCCCCTCGGATCTACAGCGACTGCACCTTCAAGTGCGCTTGCAGTTAAAGGTGGATTTTCCTTTAGTAAATAACCCCCTATATGTATTACCCTTGTTACCTTTAGTAATGACGAAGTTATTGCTGAAAAAACAGGGGAAGTGGTTAAAGGGAGCATGAAAAGTATTTTTTTTTGTCTGTGATTAGCTGGTAAAGAGTCGTTTTAGTTTCTACCTTTCCCTATTGTCAACAGAAAGACAGAACTAGCAAGATACTAAGATACTTACTCAATACTTATTTGCATCTCATTAACTGGATTGCTTTGGATGAGAAGAGTTTGCTCCGTGACCAGTGGACCGGTCACAGAGCAAACGCTCTGTGAACTGAAAAATTCTGAAAAAAAACCATCAATTGCAGCCTCACTGTGCCTCAAACGCAGCCACTGTGCCATCCATTGCAGCCGCTGTGCCCATCAATTGCAGCCACTGTGCCCATCAAATGCAGCCACTGTGCCCATCAATTGCAGCCACTGTGCTCATCAAACTCTGCCACTGTGCCCATCAAACGCTGCCACTGTGCCCATCAAGTGCTGCTAATGTCCCCATCTAATTCAGCCACTGTGCCCATCAAATGCTGCCACTGTGCCCATCAAATGCTGCCACTGTGCCATCAAATGCTGCCACTGTGCCCATCGAATGTCACCACTGTGACATCAAATGCTGCCACTGTGTTTATCGAATGCCACCACTGTGCCCATGGAATGCCGCCACTGTGCCATCAAATGCTGCCACTGTGCTATTGAATGCCGCCACTGTGACCCCCCCCATGGCAGCAAGCGGTGTTCTCCATGCATCTCCTCCCCTCCTCTGCTCCCGTCTTCTCCTCCTGATAGGTGTCCAATCAGAGCGCCTGTCATTTCAGCCAATCAGGTGATGGGTAACAGACCCATGCACCTGATTGGTGGAGAGGCGGTTCAGATTTTAGGAACACACCTGGTTGGACTGCGAGCACCAAGCATGGCGCTTGCAGGTCACCTTTTTTGACGCCTATTAGAGCCAATTGGTCATAAAGGGGGGTGGCTGGAGAGGGGGTGGCGCCCATGCGCCCTTATGG
Source organism: Aquarana catesbeiana (assembly GCA_037953035.1). NCBI lineage: Eukaryota > Metazoa > Chordata > Amphibia > Anura > Ranidae > Aquarana > Aquarana catesbeiana. The sequence continues at coordinate 858,999 of JBBHAA010001247.1, read as the reverse complement.
ACACACTGCCACTGTCTGTGACCATGATTGTCCTGTGTTTGTCCAGTTTGCTGTTGGTTGATAGGATTAAGCTGTCAATCAGTTGAAGGTAGTATGCATTTTTATTCATAATAAATGTAGTAATGAAGTAGGAACGGGGGTCAGTTTATATGGCCATAGTTATGTGTGTAGTAAGACTGATTTAGAATTTCAGCTAAGAATCATATTTCTTGTATTTCATGTGGAAGCTATTTGTGACTTCCCCATTACAGGAATCTGCTACATTCCTCTTTCTGTGCAAAAAGCTTGCTTGCTGACATCATTTAGGACAGATGAAGGAACCGCAATAGCATATTGCAGAGAGACGAGTTTTGTATAAAGCTAAAAATATATATGGTTTTGCGGAACTCGTCTGGTTTTAGGATGCATAGGTTGATTTTTAAAAGGTTAGAATGTCTGTTAAAACAGAAGTGTACCGCCTGTTCGCTTGTGACGCAATATGCTGAAAATATATATCTACACTGTATTCACTGTATCTGACACTCTTGACGTGTAGACGCTAGTCGGGTCAGGAGCTTCCATTCTTTTCTGGCCAGAAAGATGGAATAAAATCTCCCATACCAGAGTTCTTTGTCCAACTGTCATTTACTGATATTCTGCTACTTTAGTAACATCATTTAGCCAGATCTGATACTTTAACCACCTAAGGACAGAGCTTCGTCTGAGATTTGGTGTTTACAAGTTAAAATCATTTTTTTTTGCTAGAAAACTACTTAGAACCCCCAAACATATTTTTTTTCAGACACCCTAGATAATAAAATGGCGGTCATTGCAATACTTTATGTCACACTGTATTTGCGCAACGGTCTTACAAGCGTAATTTTTTGGGGGAAAGAATACACTTTTTTAAATAAAAAATAAGACAACAGTAAAGTTAGCCCAATTTTTTTCTATATTGTGAAAGATAATGTTACACCAAGTAAATTGATACCCAACATGTCACGCTTCAAAATTGCGCCCGGTCGTGGAATGGCGACAAACTTTGGCACTTCACTTAAAAGTCTCCATTGGCGATGTTTAAAAATGTCTACAGTTTACCAGTTTTAAATTACAGAGGGGATCTAGTGGTAGAATTATTGCTGTCGCGCTACCAATCGTGGTAATACTGCACATGTGTGGTTTAAACACCGCTTTCATATGCGGGCGCGACTTATGTATGCGTTCGCTTCTGCGTGCAAGCTCTTCGGGATGGGGCACTTTAATTTTTTTTTTAGACTTTTTTCGTTTTACTTTTTTTTTTTCACACTGTCCTTAAAATAAAAAAAAATTGGGTCACTTTTATTCCTATTACAAGAAATGTAAACATCCCTTGTAATAGAAAGAAGCATGACAAGACCTCTTAAATGTAAGATTTGGGGTCAAAAAGACCTCAGATCTCATATTTACACTAAAATGCAATAAAAAAAAATGAAATGCCATTTTTATTTTTGAAAAAAAAGAAAAAAATTCCCCTTTAAGACCATTGGGCGGAAGTGACGTTTGACATCGCTTCTGCCATCTAATGTTATGGAGTCGAGTGGGGGCCATCTTTCCCTCACTCGGCATCCAGACTCAGAGGGGAAAGGGTGCGATCGTCTCCGCTGCTACTGACGGCTCTGGTAAGCGGCAGAGTTGACCGGAGCGAGGCGGGAGGAGGGCTTCACCCACCCCCAATAAAAGTGATCTCGCGGCGAATCCACCATAGAGACTACTTTTATCATAAAGAGAACCGCACGCCGTTTCTGAAAATACAGTTAGTGTCAAAGTACCGACGTACAGATACAGCGACTTGCGTGAAGTGGTTAATTGAATAAGCTGAAGTTAGAAGCTGAATTGCCACCATGCACGGTTGCACCATATTTTGCACTCTCTTTAGTTTTAGTAAATCAACCCCTGTGTTAATTAGATTGCGACAATCTGTGCTGGAAGCTCTGAGTCTCAAACTAACGGTTGGAGAATGTGAAAACCCACCAAAAGCTGTTTCTTGTCTGTGTTGGTGAAAAGTTACATTGTAAATTTTTCTCCTTATTAGAGGAGAAGGTTGTGAAAAAAAATCTATTGAAATAATAAATAGATCAGGGCTTGATCTAGTTTAGTGAGTCAGTTAGTGTCAGTGGCAGTAACAGGGTAAGTGTGTTTTAGGTAGGAAAAAAAAGTTTTTCTCATTTAGTGTTTTAAAGACTGAAAAAAAGCAAAATGCATACTATTGTTAGACCAAAAAACACATGCAGCATCTCACAAAAGTGAGTCCATCCCTCACATTTTTGTAAATATTTTATTCTTTCATTTCATGTGACAACACTGAAGAAATGACACTTTGCTACAATGTAAAGTAGTGAGTGTACAGCTTGTATAACAGTGTAAATTTGCTGTCCCCTCAAAATAACACACAGCCATTAATGTCTAAACCGCTTGCAACAGAAGTGAGTACACCCCTAAGTGAAAATGTCCAAATTGGGCCCAAAGTGTCAATATTTTGTGTGGCCACCATTATTTTCCAGCACTACCTTAACCCTCTTCCACCTTCCGCTTGAGGATGCCTCACAGGTTCTCAATAGGGTTTAGGTCTGGGGACATGCTTGGCCAGTCCATCACCTTTACCCTCACCTTCTTTAGCAAGGCAGTGGTCGTCCTGGAGGTGTGTTTGGGGTCATTATCATGTTGGAATACTGCCCTGCGGCCCAGTCTCTGAAGGGAGGGGATCATGCTCTGCTTCAGTATGTCACAGTACATGTTGGCATTCATGGTTCTCTCAATGACCTGTAGCTCCCCAGTGTCGGCAGCATTCATGCAGCCCCAGACCATGACACTCCCACCACCATGCTTGACTTTAGGCAAGACACACTTGTCTTTGTACTCCTCACCTGGTTGCCGCCACACACGCTTGACACCATCTGAACTAAATACGTTTATATTGGTCTAATCAGACCACAGGACATGGTTCCAGCAATCCATGTCCTTAGTCTGCTTGTCTTCAGCACACTGTTTACGGGACTTCTTGTGCATCGTCTTTCGAAAAGGCTTCCTTTTGGGACAACAGCCTTGCAGACCAATTTGATGCAGTGTGCAGCGTATGGTCTGAACACTGACGAGCTGACCCCCCACCCCTTCAACCTCTGCAGAAATTCTGTTATACATGTTTTCTATGGATAACCCCACTATTGGGAAAATTGTTAGGGCTTGGGGTTCTCTTTTTTTTGGGGGGGATGTTGGTTTATTTTTGGGAACCCTATAAAACTTTTAATAAAAACTGATCCAAACAAATATTGTAGGGTAGGAACACAGGAGTAGGAGGTGTTTGGTGTAGTTCTCCAAATTGGCCACTACATATGACCATATATAAGGCTGTGAGTAGACAGTATACAGTAAGTTCCTAGGTAACCGCTAGGGATGAGCTTTGAGTTCGAGTTGAACTCATGTTTGACTCGAATATCGGCTGTTCGCCAGTTTGCCAAACAGCGAACATTTTGGGGTGTTCAAATTCGAAAGCCGCGGAACACCCTTTAAAAGTCTATGGGAGAAATCAAAAGTGCTAATTTTAAAGTCTTATATGCATGGTATTGTCATAAAAAGTGTTTGGGGACCTGGGTCCTGCCCCAGGGGACATGGATCAATGCAAAAAAAAGTTTTAAAAACGGCAGTTTTTTCGGGAGCAGTGATTTTAATAATGCTTAAAGTAAAACAATAAAAGTGTAATATTCCTTTAAATTTCATACCTGGGGGGTGTCTATAGTATGCCTGTAAAGGGGCACATGTTTCCCGTGTTTAGAACAGTCTGACAGCAAAATGACATTTCAAAGGAAAAAATGTCATTTAAAAACTACTCGCGGCTATTAATGCATTGCTGGTCCGACAATACACATAGAAGTTCATTGATAAAAACGGCATGGGAATTTCCCACAGGGGAACCCCGAACCAAAATTTTTTAAAAAATGACGTGGGGGTCCCCCTAAATTCCATACCAGGCCCTTCAGGTCTGGTATGGATATTAAGGGGAACCCTGGCCAAAATTTTTTAAAAAATGGCGTGGGGGTCCCCCTCAAAATCTATACCAGACCCTTCAGGTCTGGTATGGATTTTAAGGGGAACCCCGTGCCAAAAAAAAAAAAATGGCATGGGGTCCCCCCAAAAATCCATACCAGACCCTTATCTGAGCACGCAACCTGGCAGGCCGCAGGAAAAGAGGGGGGGACGAGAGAGCGCCCCCCCTCCTGAACTGTACCAGGCCACATGCCCTCAACATTGGGAGTGTGCTTTGGGGTAGCCCCCCAAAGCACCTTGTCCCCATGTTGATAGGGACAAGGGCCTCATCCCCACAACCCTTGCCCGGTGGTTGTGGGGGTCTGCGGGTGGGGGGCTTATCGGAATCTGGAAGCCACCTTTAACTAGGGGACCCCCATATCCTGCCCCCCCGTGAAATGGTAAGGGGGTACAGAAGTACCCCTACCATTTCACAAAAAAACTGTCAAAAATGTTAAAAATGCAAAGAGACAGTTTTTGACAATTCTTTTATTTAAAGTCTTCTTCTTTTCTATCTTATTTCTTCTATCTTCTTTCTTCTATGTTCCTTCGGTTTCTTCCTCCATCTTCTTCTTCCTCTGGTTCTTCCTCCAATCCTCTGCTTCTTGCTCCGGTGTTAGATAAGAGGGCTCTATTTACTGTGTGTAGTCAGGTGTGAGTCTGCCCTGGGTAGAGTTGGTCATGGGAAGCAGTGCAAGGAAGGTTCGCATAGGATTAGTGCACAGATCCTAAATAAATACACAAAGCATGCTGAGTTGCAGGTACATTCTTCTTATATTTAGACAATATCAGTGAGTCTTGCAGGTTGGGTGTTTAGATCATGCATAGGTGTGTGACATGCCTAAGAAAGAAGGACAGAGGAGAGCAGCCAGGCAAGCCCGGCACCATCCTAATCTCAGGAGGAGTTTGGCAGAGTAGGCACAAAATCCAATGTGGTGGATCACTTAATTCCCAAGGAAAGGTCATTGGCGGTGTCTACTCCAACTCATAGGCATGATGATTTTTATCGGTTTGGTACTCCATAGGAGTATGTGTATATATATATATATATATATATATATATATATATATATATATATATTTATGGTTGGAGCCCTATGTCCGATATGGACATAGATAACATTTATAGTTAACATAAGACTTACCATCAGAAATAGACCTGGAAGTGTGGACTTACCATATGAAATGGACCTGAAAGTGTGCCTTGGTCTAATGGCCGGTATGCCAAAATAAGGTGGCATACCCTGGTTTAAGAAATGATTATTCTGTAAAGAGAAATGAATAGTTGAGAAATGCTGTGAAATGGGGATGGGAGGGTGGGTATCGCGCACAGGAAACCTACAAGCACCACAGGTGAGCGGGCTGGTTAAATACCCCCCGGGCTCCTCCCATAAATTCAGGCCACCATACTGGCCTTCCTACTTATGGTTGGAGCCCTATGTCCGATATGGACATAGATAACATTTATAGTTAACATAAGACTTACCATCAGAAATAGACCTGGAAGTGTGGACTTACCATATGAAATGGACCTGAAAGTGTGCCTTGGTCTAATGGCCGGTATGCCAAAATAAGGGGGCAAAAACATTCAGGTAGGGGTATAATATTTATTGGTTTTCAGTTATTCATTGAGCCAATTTTGAAAATGCCTGTGCCATCTCTACTTGAGGATTGGGGATATACCGGGCGAAGCAGGCTGATTTCCACCTGCCTAATCTTTTGATGACGTGGTCTGGGACCCCATGGCGGGATGCTGCGGAGGCTGCTCCGATACGAAAGGAGTGTCCGGAATACTGACTGGGGTTAAGGTGAAGATTGCGGAGAAGTATCCTTATGTGTTTCACAAACTGACAGGCACTTAAAGGTTTAACTGGGAATGGTAGAAGAGGACAGGTGTCCGGTTGTTCAGGCAGGAGTGACAGGAGACGGTTAAGTACGGTGACTGGACACCAGCTGTTATTGGTTTTGTAGAGGTGAATGTCTACTCCAGAGCCTGTTTGCTGGGTTTTAGAAACCTCGAGGTGAAGGATGAAATGGTCTTGGTAGCGAAGCAAGTGCCGTCTGCATAGTACTTGGTCTGTGGGGTTGTTACAGGTGAACTCTCCAGGTCGTAAGAACCCATAGTAAGCCAAATATATGGCTGCTTGTAGGACCGTGCTGGGGAGCAGACTGAATGGAGAAGTAGCCAGAATAGACGACATCTCCCTGAAGATGGGCCCCGTAATGGGTAAGCGCTTGCTGCTGATCACTGATTGTTGTTTCTGAATGCCCCTAAGGATGGCTCGTATAGCGTGTGATGAGAACAGTGAAGATTTTGTGGGTGTCTTCAAGAGTCAAGAAATGTATGCCGGCTAGATATAGCCGAATGGTATTGTAAGATAAGGCCAGCTGAGTATGGCAGTATGAAGTGAAGGCCAGTACCTGTTTGACATCTGTTGGTCCTTTACAGCAGGATGTGAGGAATTTATCGAACGCCCTCCAAGCTGTCTGGTAGGCTTTGAGTGTGTTATGAGAGAGTGAGTGATTGATGAGCTGCGTTGCTCCTTGTAAATGTTGAGCTAGTCCAGGGTCAGCTGTGACCAGACGGGGATAGGGGCCGACACTGGATCGGCTCCGGGAACCTGTATGAAAAAGGAGGTGTAGTTAAAACGTGACAGTGCGTCAGCAGCTAAATTGTATCTGCCTGGAATAAATGCACAGTGAATGTTAAACTGATGCTGTAAAGACAGTTGTACCAATCTGCGCAGGAAGGACATGACTGCTAGGGACTTGGACCTGCCTTTGTTGATGATGTCTGCCGTGGCCTGATTGTCAGTGGTGAAGACCACGGTTTGCCCTGTCCAATGGTGACCCCAGAGTTGTGCAGCTGCCACTATGGGATAGAGTTCGAAGAGGGAAGATGTTCGGGTAAAGCCGGGTATCAACAGTATCTGTTGAGGCCAGGGTCCTGAAAACCATTGGTGGCCAAAAATTGCCACGAAACCTGTGGAAGCTGCAGCGTCTGTCACCACCTGAGGTGAAAGGGCTGACACCGTGGGTATAAATATGGATATGCCATTCCAGGCGGACAGGAACTCCTCCCACATAGATAGGTCCGCTATTTCTGCGGAGTCTAGATTCAGGATCTGATCGGGGTCTTGTGTTTCTGACAGGAATCTCAACAGACGTGACACGAAGGTGTGGCCTTGTGGAATAATTTGCATGGCGAAATTAAGCATTCCCAGGAGAGATTGCAACTGCTTTTTGGTACACCCTTTGGTGTGGGTGAATTTGTGAAGGACCGCCCTGATGCGGGTTAGTTTGTCGAGGGGGAGACTGGCTTGCATAGTGCAGGTGTCTAAGTTGACTCCAAGAAAGGTGATGTTGTGTGCTGGGCTGTCGACTTTGTGCTCGGCGATGGGAACATTGAGATTTCCGAATACCACTCTGAGTTTGTCGAGGTCTCCTGGGGACTTGCTGGGAGGTTCTATTAGTAGGAAGTCGTCCAGGTAATGGATGACTTCTTGGCACTGAGCCTTGTGTACCAGTATCCAAGCGAGGGATTGAGCGAATGTGTCGAAGAGCCAAGGGCTACTCTTCGAACCAAACGTTAGTTTTGTGGCAAAATAATATGCCTCCTTCCACTTGATGCCGTGCCAGCCCCAAAGGGATGGGTGAATAGGCAGGAGCTTGAAGGCATCCGAGATGTCGGCTTTGGAAAGCCAGGCACCTTTACCTGCTTTGATGACTGCTTGGATTGCCATGTCCACGGAGGAATATTTTAGGGAGAATTCTTCGGAGGGGATCAGGGAATTGAGACTGGGGATGTGGGAAGAATGAGGCGCAGACAGGTCGTACACCAAACGTAATTTATTTGTGAATTTGCCCTTGACAAGCCCAATAGGGCTGACTCTCCAAGGGGCCTATGACGTACTCTCGGTCTACTTCTGCTTGTAAGAGCCGATCTATGGCTTGTTCATCAATGGCCGCTGAACGAAGATTCCCACATTCGTAAGTACTGTGGGGTAGTGAAATGAGGCCGGTGTGAAACCCTACTGTGAACCCCTGGATAAGGTAGGTGGCCAGGGAGGGGGTGGGGTGTGAGGTGAGGTAGAGTCCTAGCCATATGACATTGATCCGGCTTAGTCATGCCCTCTTCTGTTGTTTGACTTCGCACAAGTTCCTTGGGTGCGCTCTTTGGCATAAGGTGCAGATGTGGAGTAGGCGACACTGACTGAAGTTGCAGGACCCGTAATTGTAATTATTGCAGATGGCTGCCCCTCCCACGGTTCGGACTGGGCGTCCGAATTTGTCCACCTGGGGTGTTTGTTCAGGGACCGACTAACCCTGGAATGCACCGGAGGTAGAGGGAAATTCGAAGGGACGTCTGATTGCCGCATTGGCGCACCAGGTGGCAGTGTGGGTGGAGGACTGGCAAATCGCACACAGGGGTGAGCGTAAGCCGGCAAAATGGCGGCAGAACAGCTCTGTGTCCATGAGACTCCAATTTGTTGTCGTTTGGAACTGTGTGAGTCTGGCTGCCGCCTTTGCGGAAAAGGAACGATGGTAGTCGTAGAAGGAAAATCCTCCATACTTGTATCCCAGGTCTACTACCGTATGGAGGTACAAGTCCAGCTCTTCCCTTCTGCTGGGGGCAGCTGAGCATAGGACGTCTCTCATCATGCCAAAGGCCAAGGTGAACTCTGGGACAGATAACTTCCGGTTCAGTCTGGGCATCAGTCCTTCCTGATGCTGGTTGGAACCAAATGGGAGGGGTAGACAATGGGGCTCCAGCCTGTGGTACCTGCAGGAAGGGGTGTTAAGGTTTGGGTTGCGGTTGGGTCGGGGGTAGCCGCGGCCGGTCGAGCCTCCAGTAGTGCCACCCTGGTTTGTACGTCTGTGACCGAGGTAGACAAGGAAGACACCATTGCGTGCAGTTGTGAGATTTATTTATTTTTATTATTTATTTCAGGTACTTATATAGCGCCGTCAATTTACGCAGCGCTTTACATATATATATTATACATTCATATCAGTCCCTATACCCTCAAGGAGCTTACAATCTAAGGTCCCTAACTCACATTCATACCTATACTAGGGCCGATTTAGACAGGATCCAGTTAACCTACCAGCATGTCTTTGGAGTGTGGGAGGAAACCGGAGTACCCGGAGGAAACCCACGCAGACACAGGGAGAACATGCAAACTCCAGGCAGGTAGTGTCATGGTCGGGATTCGAACCAGCGACCCTTCTTACTGCTAGGCGAGAGTGCTACCCACTGCGCCACTGTGCCGCCCACAGTGGCTGAAGATATCGACTGGAGGGATGCCTGTTGGGTACTGGGCCCTGCTGCTGTTGTGGGGAAGAGGAGTTTGAACAACTCGCCTTTCCTCGCTGTGGCGGGGAAGGGCACGCCTCTGCGTCTTAGCTCTGCCGTCAGTTTGGGGATGGTCCATCCCCTGAGGGACTTCACGCTGCCACTCTCTGAGACCGGGGAAGGTGTCAGAGGGGCCGTGAAGTCTTCGCTGCCGGCCTGAGACATGGTTGATCTGTTGAGGATATCCTGTCTTTGAGCTGGTATTTTTTTGGTTGACTGTAACCTATTGAGGGTGACATGAATTTCAAGTTTTGGTTTGATTCCCTGAGTCATACTTACACGACTTGTTTTCTCCCATTTTTTTCCCTTTTTTTTTTTTTTTTTTTTTTTACCTGGGGGGATATCGTCCAACCTGGTGCAGGGTGGACCTACTGAACTTTGACTGACCTGGAGGAAAATGAAAGGTGACAATTCGTGAAGGTTTTGCTGGCTAACTAGAAGCAATGACTTGTATGGTGCTTGCAATCTTGTGACAATGAAATGATTTGAAATGTTTGCATTGATTATGAAATGAGTGAATTTCCTTGTCATGACAGAGGTCCGGCTTGGTCGTGCCGTGACTGAGCCGACCGTGAACCGGGCTCTGGAGCATGTACTGAAATGAGGCAACTGAAAAACATTGTTGCACACCGGGACGAATCGGTGCATGTTTGATGCATCTGGATTCGAATCGGAGCGCAGTATGAAACGAAATGAGAGAAATGTTTTACCTAAACTGAGGCTCGAATTGGTTGTGCCGCATTATGCGACTGGCAACGAACCGAGCTCTGGTATGGGTATGGATACGGCCGAAACAACTGAGGCATTCCGTGACGAATCAGTGCATCTCGGATGCGACTGGTTTCGAAACGGTGATGCCCTGTGGGAGTGAAATGGTAGCGATTCCATGACAGAGATGCGGACCGGTCGCCCGATATCTGCGACTAGCTGTGATCCAGACTCTGGAGCATGTTTCAGAAATGAGGCCGAGCCCTGGGGCACGCCGTAACGAATCGGTGCATGGAAGATGCGACTGGATTCGAAGCGGAGCGCGGTAAGTGCAGGTGTAACATTTTGTTGCCATGACAGAGGCGCGAATCGGTCGTGCCGCTATAGTGACTGACTGCGAATCGGACTCTGGAGCATGTACTGAAATCTAGGCAAATACCTGGGGCACGCCGAGACGAATCGGTGCATTTCCATGCGACTAAATTCGTGTCGGAGCGTGGTACGTGACAATGAAATGATAAGCATGACAGAGGTACGAATCGATGAGTCGAAAGCGACTAAAAATGACGTGACTCTGGAGCATGTACTGAAATGAGGCCGTAACTACTGGGGCACACCGGAGCGAATCGGTGCATCTTTAGGTGCGACTGGATTCGGATCGGAGCGCAGTATGTGACTGAAATGAGAAATGATTCGAAATGGTTTGAAATGTTAGAAATGTATTTAGAAACTTTCAGAAATGAGAAATGATTGGTATCGAACTGACGTGATTCGATAAGATTTGCGAATCGCAATGGCTGTCTACTGACACATGTTTAACAACTTAGACATGCCTGAAATGAAGCGACGCCTGCGTCGCGGTGGTTTCTGAGATAACGCGAAATGGTAACATAACGATAGTACGAGTGATATACATTGCGGTACGTTTGTGAAATTTGCGAGTGATTCGTAAGTTTGATATCACGGTTTAGTGACATGCTATCTATAATGCGTAAAAACAAAAGTCCGACGGGACCCTACCTGCGACATCCAAGCCAGACGCGTGGTATGAACGTGCGACTCGGTAAACGCGGGCTTCAAAACTCTCGAGCAGAGAAATTGCGAGTGCGGGAACTTGCACGATAAGAACTGCGGACGCTGGTATACGAATAGTCGGCCTAGTGACGTGTATCGCGCACAGGAAACCGACAAGCACCACAGGTGAGCGGGCTGGTTAAATACCCCCCGGGCTCCTCCCATAAATTCAGGCCACCATACTGGCCTTCCTACATATATATATATATATATATATATATATATATATATATACTCATGGGAGTATAGTTTGTTGGTGAATGCCTTACTTTTCATGTCTCATGTATTTCTGTTGTTTCTCTTTCAGTGGATTACTTTGAATTTGCTGCCCTCATGGTCCAGACTCAGAAGCCAACAGGGGAATATGTATTTGATTACAGTGGCAATGAGCTGTACCATGTGGATCTGAATAGTAAGCAGGTAGTATGGACTCTCCCTGGCTAAGAGAAATGCATGACATATGATGTACAGAATGCTCTGCAAAATATGAAAGCAGGAAGCCACAACTTGGATATAATGGTGCGCTCAAACCACACGCCAGCAATCAGCGGTAAGGACTGCTTTTTTTTTTTGCAATTTTCAGCAAATATTTGGAATGTTCTACTATTTTTTTTATTACAAGTATTTATATAGTGCCAACAATTTATGAAGTGATTTACATATATATTGTACATTCACATCAGTCCCTGCCCTCAAGGAGCCTAAGGATACCTCACATTCATACATGCACATCAGTGGCAGCTGGTGTCTTTTTTTTTTTTTGGAGGGACGGCAAACAACCACCCCCTCGGTCGGCCAGTGGCACCACCCTCACGCTCAGGTCACCCCCCCCGGGGGTCTTGTGGTCGGTCGGTCAGTCGGTCACCCAGCACTTACCCCATCTAGGTTCCGGGTGGGCAGCGCCTACGTTTGACAGGCGGGCGCCTCCTCCTCCTCTGCATCACGGCGGCTTTCCCTCCTCCTCCTAGGCGTCCAATAGGATCACCTGTCCTTTCAGCCAATCCAGTGACGGGTCTCACGACACACTTCCTGATTGGCCCGGGAGGAGGATCAGTGTGAGAATAGTGAATATTTATTTGCTATGGTCACACAACTGGGTGGGCTCAGAGTGCTCCTTTTTTGAAGCCTATTAGAGTCTCTGACTCTAATCACATGCTTCAAAACCCCCCCATTGGAGTCCATGTATCCGGTACCCCGAATGTAGATTAGGGGGCCAGAGGCATGGATAGGGGGCGGCGCCCGTGCACCCCTAATGGGCGGGGCGCCACTGATACACATACTAGGGCCAGTTTAGACAGAAGCCAGAGGAAATTGGAGTACCCAGAGGAAACCCACACAGGCACAGGGAGAACATGCAAGCTCCAGGCAAGTAGTGTCCTGGTTGGGATTTGAACCGATGACCTCAGTGCTGCCAGGCGGAAGCGCCCCTCTGACTTGTGCATAATATTGTGTTTGTCATTGTTTGCTTTGTATGTATGGTTTACCTAGAAATTATCACCAAATAATAAACAAAAAGAATACTAATGGGGTTAGGATTTGAAATATACAGTATTTATGGGTATTAAACAAAATAACTGTACAGTCTACATAAATTATGTAATCACCTTCACTGTAAAATGTCCCAGATCTAAATTCAGTCCTAACTGTGTTATTGTATATGAAATATGACTTTTTTTGTCGCCAAACTAAATTATCAGTAAGATGCATCTCAGATGCATTTATGAAAAGTTTATACATTTATAAAAATTACTTTTTATGTAATTATTTTTTTTCCAGAACATCGTTATTTTACAAATACACTTTTCATCCAGGATGTATTTGGGACACTTAATTTGCAAAGCATGATGGGCTTTCTGGTAAGGAAGCTCAGCACTGCCTGCATACATGTTGTCAATCTGTGTATAACTGACTAATTCAGATCTCTTCTAGGAGAGAGGTTGGGGGGGGGGGTTTCCCCCCCTCCGTATCTAACTGCAGTCTATGTAATATTATATCTTCTCCAATTTACACCTGTTTCACAGGAAGCTGTATTATGGACTTACAGAAAGTTGATCTTCTGAGCTCACCACAAGTGCCAAATAGGGAATATTGATAGACCTTCACCTGACTGAAAATAACATACACATATCTCATTTAAACTGTCATTTTAGAGGGAAACCCAGGAAAGCTCCCCATAGATCCCTGGATAATGGAGAATTAAACATGATAATAATCTAAAACCTGTAACCAGCATACTGAGCTTGGAGCAATGCCAGTATGTACTGTATATACGGTAAGTCATATCATATAAGGATTGTATTTTAAAATAAACGAGTAACATTGCAGATTACTTTTTTTTTCATTAACCACATCCCTCCTGGCCATTGTATATAGTTGGCAGGAACTTTTTTGACCTATCAGGATGTACATATGTTCCACCACGGGGCGCAAGGGCATGACCTGCGATCACCGTGTCCCTTGGAAATTAGGGTACAGAGCCAACAAAAATTGGCTCTGTACCATGTGATCACTGTGACCAATCACAGTGATCACAGAGCTAAACAAAGGTTGTGTGTTGCGGCAATCAGCTCTCCTTCCTCTCAAACAGAGAGCATGTATGAGAGGAAGAGGAGCCGATCTGTGAGAGTACTGTGATTTTGCACTTAAAATACCAGTGTCACACACAAGTGCAGCCATCTACAGTGCTCTGATTGCTATCCGCACCAGTGTAACCTGCCACATACCAGTGCAACCATCCACTGTGTCCCTGATTGCTAGCCACACCTGTACCAGTGTCACCAGTGCAACCATCAACATCTGTACCTCATCATCATCACATTAGTAACCTATCAACATCACACTGGTACAGTGTCGTCTGTGCAGCCATCAAAATCTGTACCTGAACATCATCACACCAGTCATTAATCACCTTCACACCAGTACAGTGTCACCAGTGCAACCAGCAACATCTGTGCCTGATCACCTTCACACCAGTACAGTGTCACCAGTGCAACCAGCAACATCTGTGCCTGATCACCTTCACACCAGTACAGTGTCACCAGTGCAACCAGCAACATCTGTGCTTGATCACCTTCACACCAGTACAGTGTCACCAGTGCAACCAGCAACATCTGTACCAGTGTCACCAGTGCAGCCAGCAACATCTGTACCAGATTATTGCCACACCAATACTTTATATAACCACCACGCCAGTACATTTTTACTGGTGCAGCCAGCAACATCTGTACCATGGTCGCCAGTGCATCCAGCAACATCTGTACCAGATTACTGCCACACCAGTACCTGATAACCACCACACCAGTACAGTGTCACTGGTGCAGCCAGAAACAGCTGTACCATTGTCGTCAGCAACATCTTTACCTGATCACTGACACACCAGTACAGTGACACCATGCAGCCAGGAACATCTGTACCAGTGTGACCAGTGCAGCCAGTAACATCTGTACCGGATTGCTGCCACACCAGTACCTGATAACCACCAGTACAGTGTCACTGGCGCAGCCAGAAACATCTATATCATTGTCACCAGTGCAGCCAGCAACATCTTTACCTGATCACTGACACACCAGTACCTGATCACTGTCACACCAGTACAGTGTCATCATTGCAGCCAGCAACATCTGTACCAGTGTCACCATTGCAGCAAGCCACATCTGTACTAGTGCAGCAAGCCACATCTGTACCAGTATCAGACCAGTGTACAACAGCAACTGTGCTACCATTATGGATACCATCTCTGTGGACAATTTCCTAGCCTGCCATTATCTTGATATATTAGTTTGCAGCAAACTGTAGCTTGTGGTACAGTGCGAGCAAATCACAAGGCCTTCCCACAAAGTCTGTGGTCACCACAAAGATGAAAAGGGGGAGTCAGAAAGTTTTTGCAACAAAGAAATTCCTAAATGGAAGGAAGTTCTCTGTCCTCTCCTCCATTCACAAAGACACCTCAGTGGAAATCTAGGGAAGGCAAAGTCTGCTCCAAAAACCACTTTGTGTGCATGACTACAATAAATTCATGGTAGGTGTAGATTATAATGGCCAAATGAGGCAACCAGATGATCCACCCACTGGTATAAAAAAGTGTCCATCTACCCTTCCATGGGGCCACAGGAAGTGCTAGCTCCTTTCTAAATTACCAAGAAAAGTTTATAACCCTTAGCCCTTATTTACCAGCAACATTTAAACATTTGCTCTGATGCAGTCAGCAGATTGTATGAGAGACACTTCCCTACTATGTTCCCTTTGTACCAAAAAAAGGCTGAACCCCCTACAAATTCTGTGTATGCACCAAAGATGGAGTAAGACATGACACACTTTACTATTGTTCCCAATGTCCCTCTCAACCTGGCCTCTGCATAGTAGACTACTTCTGTTGCTACCATACCTCACTACGGTCTTAGTGAAGGTATAGTGAAGGTGTTTCTCCTATGTCTAACTACCTGCATTTTGCCTGTATCCAATGTCATGTGTACTGACCATTTGCCTGTTTTATCAACCATGTTTCTGCCTGCTGCCTGGACAGACCATTTTGCCTGTATCCTGAACTTGTCTCTGCCTGCCACCTGAATTGAAACTGGCCTGTTAATCGACCACGTTTCTGCCTACCACCTGGACTGATACTTTACTTGCATACTAACCATGTCCC
Source organism: Aquarana catesbeiana (assembly GCA_037953035.1). Lineage (NCBI taxonomy): Eukaryota > Metazoa > Chordata > Amphibia > Anura > Ranidae > Aquarana > Aquarana catesbeiana. The sequence continues at coordinate 843,178 of JBBHAA010001247.1, read as the reverse complement.
TGCGTTCCACCTAAACTGACCCCGTTTTTTTTTAACAACCACGTATTTGCTTGCCACCTGCACTGACCTTTTTCTTGCATACTAACAACACCTCTGCCTGCCCCCTGAACTGACCCCAGTCTGTTAATTGACCATGTTTTTGTGTGCTGCCTGGACCAATCTTTTGTCTATTTGCTGTCCAGACCTCCGCCTGCTGCCTGTGCTGACCCTGGCCTGTTTATCAACCGTGTTCTTGCCTGCTGCCTGGATTAATCCTGGATAAATCCTATGCCTATTTTCTGAACACATCTGTCTAGCACCAGTACTGATGTTGGCAACTTCCAAACAATTATCATATCCTGAGGGCCAGTGTAGACGAGCTTTGATGGGCAAATGGAACGTGCTTTTGTCATCAGTTTGAGAAACTTCTGAGATTAGTCAGAATTCATTGCAAGCACAATTGACCCATAGCTCTCAACTGTCCCTAATTTTGAGAGACTGTCCCTGATTTGGAACAATGTCCCTCTGTTCCTCTTTCTTCCTCCTTTGTTCCTCATTTTGGTCTGATCTGTATAGTTGTATATAAAATGCACTTTTTATCTTTCAAAAAGTGTTTCCCAGTGCTAAATATTTCATACAATTTCTACATTTCTGCATTTGTATATTTTAAAGGTCAGTATGAAGGAATAGTATTGGTAAAAAAAAAAAAGCGCTTGTGGGTTTAACTAATCCCACACCAGATTTTGCGCACTCCAGTTTTAGTACATCAACCCCAATGTCTTAACCCCAAAAACTATATGGAAGTCTTGCCATGCAGATGTTTCAAACGTAGAAGAAGGATTCGATCGTCCAGGTTAATAATTTTTGTGTCGAGGTCACTGACTAGTTGTAGCGCCACACTGGCTGAGCCGTTTCATTGGGACAGCACTTTCCTCTGAGGAGGTAGTCATTGCAGGGGATTTATGGAAAAATAGACTGCAGTCAGCTTTAATTAAAAAACATTTGAACTCAACTTTTCAAATTGCATTAACATTTGAAAGCTTTCATGAGATTTTAGTGATTGGGTTTAGATTTACCTTAAGCATATTCTTACTTAATTTACATTACTACAACTAATTTTTATTTGCACACTATTGACATTGAAGCTCAGTTAATTAAATGTCTATACCATGGGGTGTCCAATCTTTTGACCTTCCTGGACCACATTGAACGAAGAGGATTTGTCATGAGCTGCACATAAAATACACTTACAGGACTGTGTTTAGGCTCCATCACACATTTTCCATCGGATTTTCCGACACACAAAGTTTGAGAGCAGGCTATAAAATTTTCCGACAACAAAATCCGCTGTCGGAATTTCTGATCGTGTGTACACAAATCCGATGCACAAAGTGCCACGCATGCTCAGAATAAATAAAGAGATGAAAGCTATTGGCTACTGCCCCGTTTATAGTCCCGACTTACGTGTTTTACGTCACCACGTTCAGAATGATCGGATTTTCCGACAACTTTGTGTGACCGTGTGTATGCAAGAAAAGTTTGAGCTAACATCCGTCGGAAAAAATCCATGGATTTTGTTGTCGGAATGTCCGATCAAGGTGCTCATCTGATATTTTGGTACTAATTTTGCACTTCCCATGTTTCATCCTTGAAAATAATTGCTCACAAAGGTGAGCTGCTGAAAACTGATAACATGAATAAGGTGTGATTGTAAAGAATGGGATGTTTTTCTTTGGGAAGATAAAACCATATAAATTCCAGTAAAGACACACTGACAAATTTATCTTTGGAAGCATGTGTTCGCTAAGTGTAAACACATTTTTACAAAAAATTCCCCCAAAAAATCTGCATTTTTAAGTAAGTTTACGATTTTGTGTGGGGCTGCATTTATAGCCGTCTTGGGCCACATGTGGCCCGTGGGCCCCGCAGGTTGAAAACCCCAGGTCGACACTGTTATTAACAAAGCCTACTGATTTTTTTTTTTGAAACTTCACACACAGCAAAATATTATTGACTGTCTCATGCTTGGTACCACTATTACTGTACCCGCCTGTTGAAGACTTTTGTAGCACAGAGCTCCATATGCTCTCTTATTCTCCTCTGCGAAATAGATATGCAGATATCAGACCTTGTTCACTGAAATTCATAGCTACATGCTGATCAGGCTGCCTACAGCTGCTGCTTCTTCCTGGAAGCTGGTAACCCTGGGGCAATTCCTGGATCCAGACTATAATGGCGAGCTCAGTTGATGAGTGGCAGTGGCAGTTTTTTTACTTATCATGCATGTCACTAACATGTTATTTAAAAGAAATACATACATACTAACCTAGATACATACTAACCTAAATACATACATACTAACCTAGGTGGATGCAGCATCAGTCTGATGCTGCATCTGTCCCCTTTCACCTCTAAGACCAAGAACTGAGTGATCAAAGACCACTGATTGCTCATTTCTCAGTCTTCAGTGAGCAGAGGGTGGTGACTGTCCACCTGCCCTCTGCTCTGCCCCATCCAGCACTCACTGGAGCGCTGAGCTGTAAAGGGGGCTACAGTGGCTGCCTCAGGCTCTTAGTGGTGCACTGAGAAGCTAAGCCAGCTTCCAGTCAGGCATCTAGGTGGATCCCGACATTAAAGCAGGAATCCCTCCAGAGTCTGGACCGGCTGAATATGGATCACAAGAGTACAGAACTATGTGCACCCCTGTGACCTAAAGGACAAGTATGATCAAAATAGCTTTGGCTATACTTCTCCTTAAATAAACATAGTATGTCTATGTTTGCTACTATTGACTACAGAGTGGCCAGACCACATATGGCAATCTACCTGTAATGATGGAAAACATGTAGGTAGGCCAATGTGTAGCCAGCCGGCATCTGTGCTGTATGCCATACATGACTTTGTCTAATTCTTCCCAGTTATACCCAGAGTGAGAATATACACAGAACATCCTGTAGTGCTTGGAGAGCCAAACATCTTGATCTGCTCAGTGACAAACATCTTTCCTCCGGTAATAAACATGACTTGGCTGAAAAATGGAGAGGAGATAGACCGGGGGGTTACTGAAACCCTCTTCTTACCACATCAGGAGGATCACTCTTTCTTCAAGTTTCTCTATCTGGCTTTCTTTCCAAGTAAGAATGACATTTATGCCCCATACACACGGTCGGACTTTGTTCGGACATTCCGACAACAAAATCCTAGGATTTTTTCCGACGGATGTTGGCTCAAAAATGTCTTCCATACACACGGTCACACAAGGTTGTCGGAAAATCCGATTGTTCTAAACGCGGTGACATAAAACACGTACCTCGGGACTATAAACGGGGCAGTGGCCAATAGCTTTCATCTCTTTATTTATTCTGAGCATGCGTACTGAGCATACTTTGTCCGTCGGATTTGTGTACACACGATCGGAATTTCCGACAACGGATTTTGTTGTCTGAAAATTTTATATCTTGCTCTCAAACTTTGTGTGTTGGAAAATCCGATGGAAAATGTGTGATGGAGCCTACACATGGTCGGAATTTCCGACAACAAGGTCCTATCACACATTTTCCGTCGGAAAATCCGACCGTGTGTACAGGGCATTACACATATGAAGTGAAGCACTGAGGCCTGGATAAAGCACAAAGGATCTTCTGGGGTAAGTCTAGGGACAAAGATGTAAATATTGTGGATGTATTATGTGCTTTCCATAAGAATGTGTGAAATGATATAATCAATTGACAAAATTATTCAAAAATGTTTTATATTTATGAATCTGTATTTTCTCCACTTTGCCTATAAATCCTTCAAATACTCTATGGAACGTCTAGATAGTTAAAAGGTAAGGAATAAAGATTTTGGAATTTCCTGAGCTGTGAAGATTCACAAGCCTACCTACTGCACCTTCAGAGGGAATGTGGAGAATTGCTAACACTAAAAAATGTGACCATATGAGTGGAAACATCGGTACATGTGACTAAAAAGGGAACAGTGCACATAAATAAGCGAACTGGTGACTGAAAGAAACCAGTACACATAAAAAATAATGTGCTGAAAATACAATCAAACACATAAGTTGAGTGTGAAAAATATGAATAAATATGACTCGAACTGTGTTGGTGAAACACAGTAAATAACACGAATAGTGTATCAATGTCCAAACACATGCGTAGAAATAGAAAAGTTCTTTCTCCCCAGTTTCCGAGTTTGGACATAAGATCCGGATGGACTGGTTAGTACGCCTGTAGACAATTCAAAGGAATTCACAAATAAAAAGTTGGGTACTCTCACCAGATAAGATGGACACACATGCCATACTGCAGTGAGTCAAACAAACTCATAATCCTTGATTCCTGGTAGTGCGAAGATGCCATGCTGGAAACGCTGATCAGTTGGCGGCTCCGGATCATGTGGCCAAACAGCAATAAAACCCCGACAGCCAAGCCAATCCAAGGAATGATGGTGTGAGAGAATGGTCACCAGTACCCAAATATAAAATGAAAGAGAAAAATGGGCTCCATATGGCGCAGGTCAACCAAATATGGTTTATTGAAGTGAAATGAAATGAACAAATAAAAGCAATGTGAAAGCAAGGAGATGCTGGCCCAGCATCTCCTTGCTTCTCACATTGCTTTTATTTGTTCATTTCATTTTTGTGATCACTTTTACATCCTATATCCTGCTATATCTCGCTGTAAGATATTTTATACTTCATTAAACCATATTTGGTTGACCTGCGCCATATGGAGCCCATTTTTCCCTTTCATTTTATATTTGGGTACTGGTGACCATTCTCTCACACCATCATTCCTTGGATTGGCTTGGCTGTCGGGGTTTTATTGCTGTTTGGCCACATGATCCGGAGTCGTCAACTGATCAGCGTATCCAGCGTGGCATCTTCGCACTACCAGGAACCAAGGATTATGAGCTTGTTTCACTCACTGCCGTATGGCATGTGTTTCCATCTTATCTGGTAAGAGTACCCAACTTCTTATTTGTGAATTCCTTTGAAGTGTCTACAGGCGTACTAACCAGTCCATCCGGATCTTATGTCCAAACTCTATTTGGAAACTGGGGAGAAAGAACTTTTCTATTTCTATGCATGTGTTTGGACATTGATACACTATTCGTGTTATTTACTGTGTTTCACCAGCACAGTTCCTGTCATATTTATTCATATTTTTACACACTCAACTTACGTGTTTGATTGTATTTTCAGCACATTATTTTTTATGTGTACTGATTTCTTTCAGTCACCAGTTCGCTTATTTATGTGCACTGTTCCCTTTTTAGTCACATGTACAGCTGTTTCCACTCATATGGTCACATTTTTTAGCGCTACACTAATTTTTTGCATATTGATTTGGACCTTGTTTGTCTGAGTGTTAGCGGCTATTTGTATTTTATTTTTGGTTTAGCGCAGTATTTTCCCCTTCCTTTTCACGAGAATTGCTAACACACTGTACATTGCTTTTGCCAGTTGTCAACCTTCTTGATAATGTGGCTCCTGGCATCACCAAATGACCACGCTAATAATAGGTATATAATTCTAATAAAACAAACATTCAACAGGTGATAAAAACAAAAGAAAAAAGGGGGTGCACCAGACAAAATATACTGGATCATACATGCATAATTGAACCAAGAAATAAACCACAATCTGTGAAAAATATGATTTACTCTCAATAGCCATAATCAATGATTAAATACAATTATTTAAAACATGAGATTGGTGAAACCCTTCTGGGGTCCAAGCTTGGCTTTTATCCCATCCGCACAACGATTTCTTCTTTGTCCCCATTCATTTCCCCTCCCCTTTACTTTTTTCTGTCTACTTCCTCTACTAGCAAACTTTTTCTCTAGCCCATTTAACTTCCACTTTTAACTTATCCACTTACACCTGGATATCCAGCCATGATGGTAATTTCCTCCTTTTAGGGAAGGAGCAGAAGCAGCCCATTCCAATGCTGGCTACTTAATGCACTCCAAGACCCACATGGAGAACCCTGTGACACACTCGATGTGAGATTCTGGAAACCAGGATCTACCATGTCCACCCTCCACAGGTGCCAGATAAATATTATAGGTCTCCTTTTTATACTGTTCTACTCTACACATGGAGTGATCTCACCTTTCTGATCTTCACACTGGGAATGTTTTCTGGAATTTACATGATATAGTCTTTTTTATGTCTGTACCAGTGGCGGCTGGTGCTCAAAACAAACTAAAGAATTCTGAAAAATCAACTGCAGCCTCACTGTGCCCATCAATTGCAGCCACTGTGCCCATCAAACATCGCCAGTGTGCCCATCAAATGCTGCCACTGTGACCCCCCGCCCACTCGCCGCCTGCCCGGCACTTACCCTATCTCAGTGAGGCAGCGGGTGACGGCGTCTAGCGGTGTAATCCATGCGTCTCCTCCCGTCCTCTCCTCCTGATAGGCGTCCAATCACAGCACCTGTCATTTCAGCCAATTGGGTGACGGGTAACAGACCCACGCACCTGATTGGGGAGAGACGGTTCAGTATTAGGAAAGCGAATATTCATTTGTTTTTCTAACACACCTGGGTGGACTGCAAGCACAATGCTTTGCGCTCGCAGTTCACCTTTTTTGAAGCCTATTGGAGCCTATGGCTCTAATCAGGCGCTTCAAAAACACCTCCCGCTGCTGTAATTCAAGCGCCCAGCCCTTTAGTAGTTATTAACGGACTCAGTTACATATACTAATACAATTTTTTTTTACAGTTGTTATGCTGCATATGGCCAATGGGGGACTTCAGGGGACACTCTCTTTTCACACATTTTTCTGCCATGTTCGCCCTCCGCCTGGTCTCTGGATGTGTTGGGTCCTGCTTCTTCAGCTCCCGGTTGGAATGCCTTTCGCTGCTGCCGTGTGGGGGGTAACACTCGGACCCAATCTTCCGATGTAAGTATGGGATGTCCTAGTAGGCCCTCTGCTTTTTGTCTGACCACAACCAATTTTGTATGCCCTATCTCGTTGATATTTATGTTACAGACAAATTTGCATAAACAGACATCAACTCCTGAAGAAGCAAGCTGAGCTCACAAAATGCGTTGAGTATACAGATGTACATGCACATGTTTTGTATTTTTTGTTTACAACTTGCACTATGAGTTTACTATTCATATCTATGTATATATTTTTTACGCCAATAAATTCTGAGATTTTACTTGCTCAACTTACTCCATTTACTCCATTTAATTTGACCATTAAAGTCCCATGGACAACATTTTGTTGTATTGCATGTTATTTGGGGATGGAGGTGTGTCATAACAAAGAGAAAGCTTTCAGGCTGCTTCTTTTCTAATTAGTAAATAAAGTTCACCTGAGTGTAAGTTATTCTCCGTATAAATACAACTGTTCTGTGAAGCCCTCAGAGGTTTGCTAGAGAACCTTACTGAACAAAGAGCAACATAAAGGCCAAGGAACACACCAGACAGTTCAGGGATAAAGTTGTGGAGAAGTTTAAACAAGGTTAGGTTATTATGGCTTTCTTTCAACAATGACTTTCTTCTTGTCACTCTTCCATAAAGGCCAGATATGTGGAGAGCTCGACTAATAGTTGTCCTGTGGACAGATTCTCCCACCTGAGCTGTGGATCTCTGCAGCTCCTCCAGAGTTACCATGGGCCTCTTGGCTGCTTCGCTGAATAATGCTCTCCTTGCCCAGCCTATCAGTTTAGGTGGACGGCCATCTTGGTAGGTTTGCAGTTGTTCCTTACTTTGAACAAGCTTTGAACATCTCACGGAGCTCTGTTCAATCCATCATCCAAAAATGGAAAGAGTATGGGCACAACTGCAAACCTACCAAGACATGGCCGTCCACCTAAACTGACAGGCTGGGCAAGGAGAGCATTATTCAGCGAAGCAGACAAGAGGCCCATGGTAACTCTGGAGGAGCTGCAGAGATCCACAGCTCAGGTGGGAGAAACTGTCCACAGGACAACTATTAGTCGAGCACTCCACAAATCTGGCCTTTATGGAAGAGTGACAAGAAGAAAGTCATTGTTGAAAGAAAGCCATAAGAAGTTCTGTTTGCAGTTTGCAAGAAGCCGTCTGGGGGACACAGCAAACTTTAACTTTTTGGCCTAAAAGTAAACCGCTATGTGTGGTGGAAAACTAACACTGCACATCACCCTGAACACACCAATGGTTTAGATCAGGGGTCCTCAAACTTTTTAGACAGGGGGCCAGTTCACGGTCCCTCAGACTGTTGGGGGGCCGCACTATAGTTAAAAAAAATATGAACCAATTCCTAAATTCCTATGCACACATCTTTTTTGTAGTGCACAAGAATAAAAGAATGAATAATAAATAATATATATAGGGGATGGACAGGGGGACAGAGGGATGGACAGGGGGACAGTGGGATGGACAGAGGGGTGGACAGGGGGACAGGGGGACAGAGGGACAGAGGGGGGGCAGGGGGACAGAGGGGTGGACAGGGGGACAGTGGGGTGGACAGGGGGACAGTGGGATGGACAGGGGGACAGAGGGGGGGACAGGGGGACAGAGTGGGGGACAGGGGGACAGAGGGGGGGGGACAGGGGGACAGTGGGGTGGACAGGGGGACAGAGGGGGGGACAGTGGGGTGGACAGGGGGACAGAGGGGGGGACAGGGGGACAGAGGGGGGGGACAGGGGGACAGTGGGGTGGACAGGGGGACAGTGAGGTGGACAGGGGGACAGTGGGACAGTGGGGTGGACAGGGGGACAGTGGGATGGACAGGGGGACAGTGGGATGGACAAGGGGACAGTGGGGTGGACAGGGGGACAGTGGGGTGGACAGGGGGACAGTGGGGTGGACAGGGGGACAGAGGGGTGGACAGGGGGACAGAGGGGTGGACAGGGGGACAGAGGGGTGGACAGGGGGACAGTGGGATGGACAGGGGGACAGAGGGGTGGACAGGGGGACAGAGGGGGGGACAGGGGGACAGTGGGGTGGACAGTGGGGTGGACAGGGGGACAGTGGGATGGACAGTGGGGTGGACAGGGGGACAGTGGGATGGACAGGGGGACAGTGGGATGGACAGGGGGACAGTGGGATGGACAGGGGGACAGTGGGGGACAGTGGGGTGGACAGGGGGACAGAGGGGGGGGGACAGGGGGACAGTGGGGTGGACAGGGGGACAGTGGGGTGGACAGGGGGACAGTGGGATGGACAGTGGGGTGGACAGGGGGACAGTGGGATGGACAGTGGGGTGGACAGGGGGACAGTGGGATGGACAGGGGCACAGTGGGATGGACAGGGGGACAGTGGGGTGGACAGGGGGACAGGGGGACAGTGGGGTGGACAGGGGGATGGACAGAGGGGTGGACAGGGGGACAGTGGGGTGGACAGGGGGACAGTGGGGTGGACAGGGGGACAGTGGGATGGACAGTGGGGTGGACAGGGGGACAGTGGGATGGACAGTGGGGTGGACAGGGGGACAGTGGGATGGACAGGGGGACAGTGGGAAGGACAGGGGGACAGTGGGGTGGACAGGGGGACAGAGGGGTGGACAGGGGGACAGAGGGGTGGACAGGGGGACAGTGGGGTGGACAGGGGGATGGACAGTGGGGTGGACAGGGGGACAGTGGGGTGGACAGGGGGACAGTGGGATGGACAGGGGGACAGTGGGGTGGACAGGGGGACAGTGGGATGGACAGGGGGACAGTGGGATGGACAGGGGGACAGAGGGGTGGACAGGGGGACAGTGGGGTGGACAGGGGGTCAGAGGGGTGGACAGAGGGGGGGACAGGGGGACAGAGGGGTGGACAGTGGGGTGGACAGGGGGACAGTGGGGTGGACAGGAGGACAGAGGGGTGGACAGGGGGACAGAGGGGGGGGACAGGGGGACAGAGGGGTGGACAGGGGGACAGAGGGGTGGACAGGGGGACAGAGGGGGGGGCAGTGGGGTGGACAGGGGGACAGAGGGGTGGACAGGGGGACAGAGGGGTGGACAGGGGGACAGTGGGACAGTGGGGCGGACAGTGGGACAGTGGGACAGACAGGGGGACAGGGGGACAGAGGGGTGGACAGGGGGACAGAGGGGTGGACAGGGGGACAGAGGGGTGGACAGGGGGACGACAGGGGGACAGAGGGGGGACAGGGGGACAGTGGGGTGGACAGGGGGACAGAGGGGTGGACAGGGGGACAGAGGGGTGGACAGGGGGACAGTGGGGTGGACAGGGGGACAGAGGGGTGGACAGGGGGACAGTGGGATGGACAGGGGGACAGAGGGGTGGACAGGGGGACAGAGGGGTGGACAGGGGGACAGAGGGGTGGACAGGGGGACAGTGGGATGGACAGGGGGACAGAGGGGTGGACAGGGGGACAGTGGGGTGGACAGTGGGACAGTGGGACAGACAGGGGGACAGGGGGACAGAGGGGTGGACAGGGGGACAGTGGGGTGGACAGGGGGACAGAGGGGTGGACAGGGGGACAGAGGGGGGACAGGGGGACAGAGGGGTGGACAGGGGGACAGAGGGGTGGACAGGGGGACGACAGGGGGACAGTGGGGTGGACAGGGGGACAGTGGGACTGAGGGGGGGACAGAGGGGGGGACAGGGGGACAGTGGGGTGGACAGGGGGATGGACAGAGGGGTGGACAGGGGGACAGTGGGGTGGACAGGGGGACAGAGGGGTGGACAGGGGGACAGTGGGACAGTGGGGCGGACAGTGGGACAGTGGGACAGACAGGGGGACAGGGGGACAGAGGGGTGGACAGGGGGACAGAGGGGTGGACAGAGGGGTGGACAGGGGGACAGAGGGGTGGACAGGGGGACGACAGGGGGACAGAGGGGGGACAGGGGGACAGTGGGGTGGACAGGGGGACAGAGGGGTGGACAGGGGGACAGAGGGGTGGACAGGGGGACAGTGGGGTGGACAGGGGGACAGAGGGGTGGACAGGGGGACAGTGGGATGGACAGGGGGACAGAGGGGTGGACAGGGGGACAGAGGGGTGGACAGGGGGACAGAGGGGTGGACAGGGGGACAGTGGGATGGACAGGGGGACAGAGGAGTGGACAGGGGGACAGTGGGGTGGACAGTGGGACAGTGGGACAGACAGGGGGACAGGGGGACAGAGGGGTGGACAGGGGGACAGTGGGGTGGACAGGGGGACAGAGGGGTGGACAGGGGGACAGAGGGGGGACAGGGGGACAGAGGGGTGGACAGGGGGACAGAGGGGTGGACAGGGGGACGACAGGGGGACAGAGGGGTGGACAGGGGGACAGAGGGGGGACAGGGGGACAGAGGGGTGGACAGGGGGACAGAGGGGTGGACAGGGGGACGACAGGGGGACAGTGGGGTGGACAGGGGGACAGTGGGATGGACAGGGGGACAGAGGGGTGGACAGGGGGACAGAGGGGTGGACAGGGGGACAGAGGGGTGGACAGGGGGACAGTGGGATGGACAGGGGGACAGAGGAGTGGACAGGGGGACAGTGGGGTGGACAGTGGGACAGTGGGACAGACAGGGGGACAGGGGGACAGAGGGGTGGACAGGGGGACAGTGGGGTGGACAGGGGGACAGAGGGGTGGACAGGGGGACAGAGGGGGGACAGGGGGACAGAGGGGTGGACAGGGGGACAGAGGGGTGGACAGGGGGACGACAGGGGGACAGAGGGGTGGACAGGGGGACAGAGGGGGGACAGGGGGACAGAGGGGTGGACAGGGGGACAGAGGGGTGGACAGGGGGACGACAGGGGGACAGTGGGGTGGACAGGGGGACAGTGGGATGGACAGGGGGACTGAGGGGGGGACAGAGGGGGGGACAGGGGGACAGTGGGGTGGACAGGGGGATGGACAGAGGGGTGGACAGGGGGACAGTGGGGTGGACAGGGGGACAGAGGGGTGGACAGGGGCACAGAGGGGTGGACAGAGGGATAGAGGGGTGGACAGGGGGACAGAGGGGTGGACAGAGGGATAGAGGGGTGGACAGGGGGACAGTGGGGTCCTCACTTGTTCGTAGGCTGTTGCTTGAAGCCTCCGATCTCTCTGTCACTCTTCGCGCCTCCTGTCTCCTCCTGTCTCCGTGCGGGACTGTGCTGGGAACTACACTTCCCAGCATGCAGCGCGGCACACAGAGCCCTCCATTACTGGTGTGGGGGAGGCGGCTTGAGCGGAGCGGAGCGGATATGCTCCCTGCCGAAGCCGAGCCGACCTGGCCCCGGCCCGAGCCTGGATTGTCGGGAATCCGGCCCTGGATGGATTGGGCCGGATAAATGTCCTCGGCGGGCCGCATGTGGCCCGCGGGCCGTAGTTTGAGGACCCCTGGTTTAGATCAAAGCATATTCATGTGTTAGAATGGCCCAGTCAAAGTCCAGACCTAAATCCAATTGAGAATCTGTGGCAAGACTTGAAAATTGCTGTTCACAGATGCTTTCCATCCAATCTGACAGAGCTTGAGATATTTTGCAAAGAAGAATGGGCAAATATTTCACTCTAGATGTGCAATGCTGGTAGAGACATCCCCAAAAAGACTTGCAGCTGCAATTGCAGTGAAAGGAGGTTCTACAAAGTATTGACTCAGGGGGGCTGAATACAAATGTACCCCCCACACTTTTCACATATTTACATTTTGAAAACCATTTATCATTTTCCTTCCACTTCCCAATTATGTGCCACTTTGTGTTGGTCTATCACAAAAAATTGCAATAAAATACTTTTTACTGCATTTTTGGTTGTAACATGACAAAATTTGGAAAATTTCAAGGGGTGTGAAAACTTTTTCAAGGCACTGTATATTAATGGCACAGTGCTATTTTTCACTACCAGGGGGGTGATTTATCCATGTTATCACCCAAGATTCACAAAGATGTCCTAGAACTGCGGGAGCGAATGGGCCAACTTTCTGGGCTCGCAGCGGACCATCTGAAGGCTGCCCAAACCCACCAAAAGACGTGGTATGACTGCAAAGCTCTAACCCACAAGTTTGCCGAGAGCCAACAGGTCCTCATGATACTCCCAAATCCCCAAAACAAATTACTGATGAGAAGTTTGAATAAACCTGACCTGTGTGTCTGTTGTTATTGGACAGTGTACCCCACCCTGAAGCCACGGGAGGGGGGGGGGGGAGTGTCCCTGAGTTGTATATCTGTGGTTACATGTGTTTGAATAAAGAGTCTGATGTTTTTCACCCTACACTGAGTTACGTGGGTGGGCTAAAGGGTCTTGGATCATGTGGTACTGGACAGAGGAAGCATTTACAGCGAACATAGTCCTGTTGAGGACGGAGGGCCATTACAGCGACTTTGGCCAATCATAACAATACAGGGTGTGAAACATATTATTGAACTTACAAAACCCTCGGAAGTCACAAACGAATGAAAGTAATAAATACAAACCAATTTGTTCCTTTCATTATCATTTATTTCAGATTCATTGAAATTCATTACGTTTGTGATTCGGATACATCTAAATCTCCAAATAACGAAAATTTCATCCGAATTTCCATTCGTAACAAAAGAAATCACACTTGTCTAGTTAAATATTCATTAAGCCCCTGTTCACATCGATGTGACTTTGAAATCACGCTATTACAGAGCCGCACATCAGTGTGATTTTAACATCCGATTTTACTGCAGCTTGTGACATCATTTAACCCCTTAAGGGCCGCCCCATGCAGTTATACTGTGGCAGGGCGGCCCTCCTGCGTGAAATCTTATAGCTGTATGTGATTTTGTGCACTGGGTCTGGGGTGTGCACGCACGCCGCCGGTGACTGACTCCCTCTATGATTGAACACAGCGGGAGCTAATCAGCGGGTTCGGTGAAAACTGCAGAGGTGATCAAATACCACCAAAAGAAAGCTCTATTTGTGGGAAAAATAGGACATAAATTTTATTTGGGTACAGCATCGCACGACAGCGCAATTGTCAGTTAAAGTAACACAGTGCTGTATCGCAAAAAATGGCCTGGTCATGAAGGGTGTAAAACCTTCCGGGGCTGAAGAGGTTAACATAAGTCAATGCAAGTCACAGTGAATTTGGAAAAAAGTACTGAAGAAACCTTTTTCAAAGTTGCGGCTATTTGAATGGTTCCGTTGCCAGCAATGAGGTGCGACTTGCCATGTGATTTAGAACTGCAAAATTGCAGGACAAATCACACCGGTGTGAACAGGGGCTTAGGAGTAGGGGTCTGGAACAGCAGTTTTACTTACCTGAACCTCCAGTGTGGAGTGTAGGTACAGTCCACCGTACGAGCGTACCTTAGACCTGAACAAGCATTTGACCCTTGTAGTGCAGGGGCAGACCCACTGCAAGGGACGTTTTTTCCTTTTCCCAGAGATAAGACAACACTGCCTGCCTGAAGTTTGCATGTTCTCCCTGTGCCTGTGTGGGTTTCCTCAAACACTCCAAAGACATACTGGTAGGTTAGTTGTCTCCTGTCTAAATTGGCTCCAGTATGTGTATGTATGAATGTGAGATATGCCGCGTACACACGATCTGACTTTCTGGCATACTTGGTCCGGCACACTTTCCGACGGACTTTGTCCGCCAGGTGCGCCGGACTTTAAAACTGACGGACTTGCCCACACACGACCGGACTTCCCGGCGTGCTAAGTCCGCTCGTCTTTCCGACGAACTTTCGCTGGAGTTACGGCGGACTTTCAGAATGAACGGACTTGCCCACACATGGACAAGTCCATCCATTTTGAACGTGACTCAGGTGCGACGGGACTAGAAAAGGAGGTCAATCTTGCCGCTTTTATCGGCGAGATTGACACCTTGCGAGCCTCGTCGCTGGTCATACCAGGCCCTTAGGTCTAGTATGGATTATAAAGGGAAGCCCCTACGCCGATAAAACGGTGTGGGGTCCCCCCTAAAATCCATACCAGACCCCGATCCGAGCACGCAGCCCGGCCGGTCAGGAAAGGGGGTGGGGACGAGTGAGCCCCCCCCTCCTGAACCATACCAGGCCGTATGCCTTCAACATGGGGAGTGGGTGCTTTGGGGGAGGGGGCGCCCTGCGGGCCCCCCCACCCCAAAGCACCTTGTCCCCATGTTGAGGAGGACAAGGGCTTCTTCCCGACAACCCTGGCCGTTGGTTGTCAGGGTTTGCGGGCGGGGGGGCTTATCGTAATCCGGGAGCCCCCTATAATAAGGCCCCCCCACCCTATGTGAATGAGTATGGGGTACATGGTACCCCTACTCATTCACCTAGGGAAAAAGTGTCAATAATAAAAACACACTACACAGGTTTTTAAAATAATTTATTAAACAGCTCCGGGGGGGTCTTTATCCGGCTTCGGGGGTCTTCTTCCGGCTTCGGGGGTCCCTCCGGTTCCTCTTCTCCCGGCGTCCGGTTGGTTCTTCTCTGCTCTCTTCTCCCGGTGTTCCAGTTCTTCGGCCGGCTCCTCCGCTGTCTTCAGGCCGCTCTCTTGCCAGCGGAGGTCCGGACTTCTGGGCTTCTTGTCTTCTTCCTCTTCTCTTCTCCAGATGTTGACACGACGCTCTCTCCAGCTGGACTTCTCTCTGAGGGCTCCGTTGTGACTGCCATCTGCGCTATGGCCGAATGAAGGCCACAGCGCGGGCCTTAATTCCTGGGAGGCCGTCATATGACGGCCTCCCCTGTGCATGCGCCCTGCAGGGCGCGCGCAGGCGCGCTGTGATCACCGAGTCACTGAGACTCGGCTGATCACTGATCCGAGAAAGGGGCCGGTCCCAGCCCCTTACCATGTGATCAGCTGTCAGCCAATGACAGCTGATCACATGATGTAAACAAAAGATCAGTAATCGTTTTTTTTTTTACTCACGCTGACAGCGCGAGTAGAAAAAAAAGCCGATCACCGGCTCGGATGTCAGGGACATTGGTCCCCAAGTGGAAGAGGCACATCTGCCTAATCAGTGCCACCATAATAGTGCTACCTAACAGTGCCCACAGTGCCACCTAACAGTGCCCACAGTGCCACCTAACAGTGCCAACAAGTGCCACCTATCAATGCCCACAAGTGCCACCTATCAATGCCCACCTGTAATGCCAATCAGTGCCACCTGGCAGTGCTGCCCATCACTGCCACCCATCAGTGCCCATCACTGCCACCCATCAGTGCCCATCACTGCCACCTATCAGTGCCCATCACTGCCGCCTCATCAGCATACATCAATGAAGGAGAAAAATGACCCGTTTTAAATTTTTTATAACAAAATATAAAAAAATAATTTTTTTTTAAATGTAGCAGAATACACATTGGCCTAAATGGATGAAGAAATTTGATTTATTACATTTTTTTATTGGGTATGTTTTATAGCAGAAAGTAAAAAAAATATTTTTTTTTCAAAATTGTCAGCCATTTTCTGTTTATTGCACAAAAAGTAAAAAATTGCAGAGGTGATCAAATACCACCAAAAGAAAGCTCTATTTGTGGTGAAAAAATGATAAAAATTTAATTTGAGTACAGTGTTGCATGACCGCGCAATTGTCATTCAAAGTGCGTCAGCGCTGAAAGCTGAAAATTGGTCTGGATAGGAGGGGGGTTTAAGTGCCCGGTAAGCAAGTGGTTAAGTGACATCTGCTTAAAATAGAAATAGGGAGATCTTTCTATTGCAATTTGGATTTTTTTTATCATTACAGGAAGATAATTAAGTGCATATAGATCATAAATATTTTAGGTATCCAATTCCCCAAGGTATTTTATATAATAATTCTGAACTTTTAAACTGCTCTGACTTGCCAACTATAGATCTTTTTTAGGAAGTGTTTTAGCTAAAGATAACAGATCACCTTTGTCCAGACTTATGCAAAGTCAAAAAAAGCTCCAAATTGTTTTATATGTTTCATAATACATTTTTTTCTTTTTTCAGGTCTGGCGGTGTGGTAGGCATCGTAACTGATGATGGCTCTCTACCAGGGGACATTTTTTAAAATTTTTTAATAAAAGAATTGTCAAAAACTTCTGTTGTGTCTTTACTCACTTTTTTGGTGAATGGGTAGACGTTCTATGTACCCCATACTCATTCACATGGGGGGGGGATCTGGGGGCCTCCTTGTTAAAGAGATTGCAATAAGCCCCCTGCTCGCAGACCCCACACAACCACTGCCCAGGGATGTGGGGAAGAGGCCCTTGCCCTCATCAACATGGGGACAAGGTTCTGCCCCAAACCACCCCCCTATGTTAAGGGCATGTGGCCTGGTATGGTTCAAGGGGGGGGGGGCGCTCGCTCGTCTCCCCTATCCTGGCCCGCAGGGCTGCATGCTCAGATGAGGGTTTGGTATGGATTTTGGATTTTGGATTTTGCTAGTAGTGTCACCACCCCTCAATATATAGGTAGGGACAGTTACAAAATCATTTCTATGGTGCACCACAGGCTCCTGGTGCTATATAGTACAGAGCAATGGCTGCTGGTGGGTGGGTGCCTCCAGCTAGATAGAGTTGCGCTTAACATGTTTCGCGTTACGGGAAATGCTTCTTCAGGAGCTTAAGGGGTTAGATTTGATTCTATATCGGAACAGACGTGGGTCAGGTGGAGCAGGGGGCAGAGCAGATGGTACTTATGGCCCCCTATAGATAGACAGGTATGGGGATACCCAAAAAAAACAAACAAACAGTCAGCGCAAAACTTAATGACTACTCACAGCAGCTGAACACTAAAGGCAAATATATAAACCCTTCAGAACTATGTAGATAAATCAGTGCAGCGCTAAATTAATAACTAAAAACAATTATTGAATCAGAATACAATAAATGAAAAGTTCATAGGTTCGTGTGTTGAAACTCTTATGTAGATAGAGAGGCACACAGACGTCAATGGTGATAAAGGGTGCTTCATGCAAAAGTTTGGGGTGCTCCTTGATCCGTGCTGTTTTTGGGACAGCATGGGTGACCACAGATCATGTGGGCATTAATAATAACTTCTTAGTCTTAGGGAGTCCTTGTCCAGGCTGGTTCCCTGGGTGACTCCTTTTTTAATATCTTATGTTTAAATTATATAGAATTGAATGGCATTTGGTTTGCAGTATCGATGTGGTGTGTGCCCAGCCCCCTCCTCTTAGGTTGCTGTGACAACCACACATGCCTTAGGCTATATGCGTACTCCGCCCTGGGAAGGTGGGATATTATGATGATGACCGGCGTGCGATGTGCCGCTTTGCGGACGTCACGCCGGATCACCATGGCAACAGGCAAACATGCCTTAGTTTTGTTTATACTTCCCTTAGGTGGGAGGTACCCTTTGAGGTGGTTGATCATGTGATCCGCCGTCAGGCCGACACGTTGTCGTGTCATTACGGCGAAATGACCACTAGGGAGTTACAACCTACTAAACTCCTCCCATGTCTGAGCGGTGCGCTCCGATAGGACGCTCACCGCTCGCTAGTTTAATTACCCAGTCGGATTACCATGCATGCTCTGCGCCGCATGACGCGCCTTATAGATTACCATGGTAACCTTTTTAGATATCCTTCGTATTAGAGAGTGGAGCGTCCTGATTGGACGCTTACCGCTCGGTTTGTAATTACACAGGTGAGTGTGATAAGGGGCTTTCTATTTAAACTATAGTGGCATTGTGAGACTCTACTATCGCTGAGGAAGTCCTATGGACGATACGCGTGCGAGAGTTCATCTTAATGTCACTACGGCCACCTTATCAGCTTTGCTGTCATCAGTCCTTTTATGCTTTATACCCTAGCACTTGGTCTAAGTGCTTTTTATGTGAGTACCCATCTTATATTAAATGATACCTTTATACAAATCATACAGAGAGCACTAGATTGTTTCTTTATATTATATGTTGCTACGGGAGAATCAAAAGGCTTATCTGCAGGAGTTCGAGAGGTGCCCAGCTTCCATCCACAAGTTTACCATTACCACCAGGGGTGGTGAAAGCTCTTATGACCTTCCTGTTAGCTCAGGGGTCTAATAAACAAGGTGAGCAGTTTGGCTAAACATATGGTGTGAGCACGGATCAAGGAGCACCCCAAACTTTTGCATGAAGCACCCTTTATCACCATTGACGTCTGTGTGCCTCTCTATCTACATAAGAGTTTCAACACACGAACCTATGAACTTTTCATTTATTGTATTCTGATTCAATAATTGTTTTTAGTTATTAATTTAGCGCTGCACTGATTTATCTACATAGGTATGGGGATACACATAAAAGGTACAAATCTTTCAGTGAGAGCCTCAGAGGATAGGTAATATGATAGTATCCTGACTGGGCAGACATAGGTTCATTACTATCAAAGTTGAAGTATCCAGGATTTGTAAAGTTGATAAGTTGATGTTAGAATATATCAGTGTGGAAGGTATACAGCCATCATCAGATATAATAAGGTATTGATTCCACACTCGGGTTGCTGAACATCCAGGGCCCTCCCTCTGGGGATTCATTGTCACCTGTATCTCTGTAACACTCCTTGCTCCTTGCCGGCACTCCAATGCTGCACCAATGAGACTGATCAGCGGATCTCAACAGGTTACCAGTTTAGAGTTACAGAGGCGGTCTAGTGATAGAAATTTTGCTCTCACTATAACGTTCACAGCAATACCTCACATGTGTGGTGCGAACGCTGTTTACAAATGTGGGCACAACCTATGTATGCATTCACTTCTGGGTATGAGCACGAGGGGACGGGGTGCTTTCAATTTTTTTTTTATTATTACATGATGTCGCTTCCAGCTTCCCAGAGTCATAGATTTCTGGTTTCCAGAATTCCCTCCTGCTGCATGTAAAAGCCATCCAGCGGCTAAATAGCCACTAGGATGGCTTTTACATTAGAGGGAATTACTGGCTGAAAACAAAGCTATCTGAATGATGCCTGTAGCTACAACCATCATCCAGATTTTACCATTTCAATCTAAGGACGTCATATGACATCCTACGGGCGGGTAGTGGTTAACCATGTTTCTGCCTGCTGCCTGGAATGACTCTTTGTCTGCATACTGACCAAGACTCTGCCTGCTGCCCAGTGGCTTACCAAGTGGGGGTCCTGGGAGCTACACACTGGGGGGGGTGTCAGGCTGGCACCCCCCCTCTCCCCTCCGCGACTGAAGCGGTCACAGCACCACGGGGCGGGTTTAGGCAGCGGCGTGGTGACAGGCAAGTTAGAGCATTAGAGCAGGGAGAGAGGAGAGTTGCAGTGGCATTGCAAGGGGGGGCGGGGGTGCAGAGTGACGCCACTGCACCAACCATCCCCTTCTCTCGTGGCCATGGGCTGTCTGAGCAGTCCCGGATGTCACACTACCGAGCAGAGTGAAGCCACCTCCCCCTCCTCTCTGTTTATGTGTAAACAGGGGGGGGGACCTGCATGTGCCACGCTGATCTGAAGTTCTGAAGGGAGGGGTCTGCACTGAAGGGAGGGAGTCTGCACTGAAGGGAGGGAGTCTGCACTGAAGGGAGGGGGTCTGCACTGAAGGGAGGGGTCTGCACTGAAGGGGGGGTCTGCACTGAAGGTGGGGGTCTGTGTAACATGCAGGGGGTCCAGAGCTGTGGGGGGCTGTATAATGTAAAGTGGTCCAGAGGTGCAGGGGACTGTGTAATGTAAAGGGGTCCAGAGATGCAGGGTGCTATGTATATAAAGGGGTGCAGGGTGCTGTGTAATGTAAAGGGGTACAGAGATGCAGGGTGCTGTGTAATGTAAAGGGGTTCAGAGGTGCAGGGTGCTGTGTAATGTAAAGGGGTCCAGAGATGCAGGGTGCTGTGTAATATAAGGGGGTTCAGAGATGCAGGGTGCTGTGTAATGTAAAGGGGTCCAGTGATGCAGGGTGCTGTGTAATGTAAAGGGGTCCAGAGATGCAGGGGGATGTGTAATGTAAAGGGGTCCAGAGATGCAGGGGGATGTGTAATGTAAAGGGGTGCAGGGTTCTGTGAAATGTAAAGGGGCCCAGAAATGCAGAGCACTGTGTAATGTAAAGGGGTCCAGTGGTGCAGGGTGCTGTGTAATGTAAAGGGGTCTAGTGGTGCAGGGTGCTGTGTAATGTAAAGGGGTCCAGTGATGCAGGGTGCTGTGTAATGTAAAAGGGTCTAGTGGTGCAGGGTGCTGTGTAATGTAAAGGGGTCCAGAGGTGCAGGGTGCTGTGTAATGTAAAGGGGTCTAGTGGTGCAGGGTGCTGTGTAATGTAAAGGGGTCCAGAGGTGCAGGGTGCTGTGTAATGTAAAGGGGTCTAGTGGTGTAGGGTGCTGTGTAATGTAAAGGGGTCCAGAGGTGCAGGGTGCTGTGTAATGTAAAGGGGTGCAGGGTGCTGTGTAATGTAAAGGGGTCCAGAGGTGCAGGGTGCTGTGTAATGTAAAGGGGTCCAGAGGTGCAGTTGTGGAGAGGGGATACACAGTAGTGACAAAGAGATATTAAAGGATGCAGAGATATGCAGGGGGCACAGTGGGGCGTTTTTACATTTTAACTTGGAGGGGTGCCAGATATAGGATCCGCCCTGGGTGCCAAATGCTTTAGGTACGCCCCTGCTGCTGCCTGGAATGACCCTAGCCTGTTAATTGACCCATGTTTCTCCTTACCACCTGGACTGGTCTTTTGCCTGCATACTGACCACATCTCTGCCTGCTGCCTGAACTGACCCCAGCCTGTTTATCAACCATTCTTTTGACTGCCACCTGGACTGATCTGCTCAAATGTGGCAAAATACACTTTGCCCTAAACTTGGGAAGAAATATTATTTATTTGCATTTTTTTAAACAGAAACAAAGCAAAACCTTTTTAAAAAAAAATATATATATTTTCATTATATAGCAAGAAACCCCAGTAGAAAGCTATGGCTGTCTCAAAAAATGTATAAATTAATTTGGATACAACATTGCTTGACTGAGCAGTTGTCACTCAAAGTGTGACAGTGCTGAAATCTGAAAAACAGCCTGGGCAGGAAGGAGGTGAGGCAGGAATAGTTTGGTTTTCGGTCTTGCAGTCGTTTAAAACCTAAAAAATGGCATGGGGATTTCCCCACAATCCATACAATGTCCTTTGAATCTGATAAGAGTTTTAAGAGGGACCCCAAACCAAAAAAAAACTAAATGAAATGGCATGAGGTCTCCACAAAATACCAGACCTTTATATGAGCATGCTGCCTGGCAGGCCAGGAAAGGGAGGACAAGCATGCAGTCCTGAACCATACCAGACCACATGCCCTCAACATGGGGGGGGGGATACTTTGCCAAAGCACCTTGTCCCCATGTTGATGAAGACAAGAGCCTCTTCGCCACAACCCTGGTCTGGTGGTTATAGAGATCTGTAGGTAGGGGGCTTATCAAAATCTCAAAATCCCCTTTAACAATAAGCCCCCCCCCCCCAGATACTGCCCTATTTGAATGAGTAAGGGGTACAAGGTTAAATGTTTGTCATATAGAAAAAAAAATAGTGGTACAGTAAAACCTTGTTTTGGGAGTAACTTGGTTTGAGAGCGTTTTGCAAGAAAGCAAAAATTTTTAATACATTTTGACTTGATATACAAGCGATGTCTTGATATACAAGTAGCTTTATGTCACAACTTTGTATAAAAGATAAGAAAGGCGCCTCTAAGTGTAGCAATATGGTTACATTTAATGAAGATACAACATTTAGTAACATATTGCTACACTTAGAGGCGCCTCTCTTCTTTTTATACTCTGTAGCTCCTGCTGGATTTTGTAATCCCCTTGTGGAGGCTTCCATTTGTGGTTGGACATTTTATGGTTACACAATTTATCACATTGCTATAATCTTTTTATATGGACTATAAACTGAAGGACCTTTCAATAAATGGTTGTGGAACGAATGATTTGAGTTTCCATTATTTCTCATGGGGAAATTTGCTTTGATATACAAGTGCTTTGGATTACAAGCATGTTTCTGGAACGAATTATGCTCACAATCCAAGGTTTTACTTGTATTGAGAAATACTACATTATGGCCACTAGATGAAGCTGATGATCATAGTTCAACACTTATTTCCTTTGATCTTCAGCTATATCTAGTGGTAATAATGCTGTACTAGTGCCATCTGGTGGGCATATTACGTACCACTTCCTAAACTACTCAGTCAGCAGGCTAGTTCCTCTTAGGATCTAAAGTTGTTTATTCACAAAAAAATCGATTTGCCCTCATTCACACTTAACAAATGCACTAGCAGTTTCTCTAAGCAAAGAGCTATGCAAATTTTCTATAAAAATACCATTAGGTGTGTGCAGCCATGCCACTTGTTCTAATTTTTTAGTTTATTTTAGTAGTGGGACTACTTATGTGTACTGCATTTTGTTGGATTGAACACTTTGTTTTAGGCCTCTTGCACCCAGGGCAGACTCCACCAGAAGCCTACCTGCTCAGTGGGGAATCTGTCCACTGATCCCCCCTTCTCTTTTATGGACAATCAGATGTAAACGGACAACCTGTCCATTTACACCTGACTGCCATCTGATCCACTAGATCAGCCATCATTAAATGGCCGACCGCGGTCCGAACACAGACTAAGCGACGCTCCTGTCCGGACCATCAGGCCACCTGTGTAGTGTCACATCTCTGCTACTTAGCAGTCATTTTCGTTGTGTGTGCGCTCCACCCCCTGCTGTTGACTGCCTTGCGGCTCTCAACTCTTATGCCCCGTACACAGGGTCGGATTTTCCGCCGGAAAAAGTGCGATCGGATTGTGTTGTCAGAAATTCCGACCGTGTGTGGGCTCTATCGGACTTTTTCCATCGGAATTTCCGACACACAAAGTTTGAGAGCAGGCTATAAAATTTTCCAACAACAAAATCCGAACGGTTAAATTCCGAACGTGTGTACACAAATCTGACGCATAATGTGCCACGCATGCTCAGAATAAATAAAGAGATGAAAGCTATTGGCCACTACCCCGTTTATAGTCCAGACGTACGTGTTTTACGTCACCGCGTTCAGAACGATTGGATTCTACGACAACTTTGTGCGACCGTGTGTATGCAAGACAAGTTTGAGCCAACATCCGTCGGAAAAAATCCATGGATTTTGTTGTCGGAATGTCCGAACTAAGTCCAAACGTGTGTACAGGGCAATACTCTATGCTGGGCTGAGTTAAGGTGTGATATCATGTGCATGCCCCGCCCCCTGCTGCTCGCTATCTCACGGATCCCGGCTCTCACTCCTAGCTGGCCACGAGGTATGGTATCTCACAGCTCCCGCACCATGCAGCTTGCCATCTCTGCCAGCTTTTGTCTTTAAGGTATATGGGGTGTGACAGGGGCACACTTTCTGTTAAGGGGAACACTGATGGGCACATTTTAAGTTAAGTGGCGCACTGATGGGCACATTTTATGTTAAGGGGCACGTTGATGGGCACATTTTATGTTAAGGAGTAGGCTGATGGGCACATTTTGTTGTGCCCATCAGCGTTCCCCTAAACATAAAATGAGGCCATCAAAGTGCCCCTTAACATAAAATGTGCCCATCAGTGTGCCACTTAACTTAAAATGTGCCCATCAGCGTGCCCCTTATTTTATGTTAAGGGGCACACTGACGGGCATATTTTATTTTAAGGGGCACGCTGATTGGCATGTTTAAGTTAAAGGGGCACGTTGATGGGCACATTTTATGTTAAGGAGTAGGCTGATGGGCACATTTTGTTGTGGCCATCAGCAATTCCCCTTAACATAAAATGTGCCCATCAGCATGCCCCTTATTTTATGTTAGCGTCACACGGTCGGGAGCTACATATAACAGGCATTCGCCTGTTCAATGATGGTCTGGATTTTCGGTCCCCGGGATTGTGTGCCTCAGCTAGCTCTTCGTAAGTTATTGGGGACAATCAGCTTTACCATTACCATTTTGCAGTTCCTTACTTCAAGGCAATGGCATTGTTGTTTTTTACCTGATACCGCTTCTGTTCCCTATAGGTGCTCCAGGCATGGGTGGATATGCCCTATCATGCCTCCACCCTCTGCCTGTAGTCCCTAGTGCTATCCATGCTAGCCACACCATGGCACTGGCTCTTCGAGTGGTGCCTCCCCCGGGAACCCTTAAAACTCCTATATTAGCACCAGGTATCATTGTGCCTCCTACTCACTTCACATTTTACACCTCATCTTATCATTCTTCTCCCTTCCTCCTTTACCTTTTTTTCCCCCTCTTCTCTTCTCCCCACCCCCACCCACCCCTGTTTCCCCTAGTTTTTCCTTCCCCCCCTTCCCATTTACCCACTGCCATGCCCCCCCCCCAGTTGTCCTCCCTCACCTCAATTTGTCACCTACTCATTTTTTGCACTATTTATATATTTTTTTCACATTTTTTCACATCTTTTCCATGCTTTTCACCATTTCTTCCCTCACCTTCTTCCCATTGTGCACATATTTCTATCACTATTTCACCATTTTATTTTTAGTATCTCCTCTACTATCTGACGCCTTACTGGTTCACTTGTCTTTAGTGTGGCAACCCCAGTATACCTAATTCCTTTTATTTTATCTACCCAGATTACTTTCCATCATCTTTGCAGCTCCCCCGGGTCACCGCGGGGGATCACTTTTTGGTGATGGAGCCCTGTGCCTGGGGTCTGCTGGGACATGGGTAAGCAGCCTCGCTCCCTTCCCCCTTTTAATTTAATTAATATTTTGCTTAATTGTGATGCTGTATCACAAGGTTTTATTGTTTATGTCTTTTGGCAACCTCATTATATTTTTCTTATTTTTAACAGGTATATAATACCTGTTATAATATATAACAGGTTTAGACTGTTTAGGCAGAAAAAACAATCTACAGATTCCCTCCTGATGAAGAGGCCAGTGTCCGCGAAACTAGTCGAGGAACATGATATCTGAGATCAATTGTCCTACTGTATATTTCCCCCTTCGGGGTCAATGACTTCACTGGTGTTATACCTGTATTGCTACCATGTTTTATTGTGTAACTGATGATTTGTTTTCTGCATCAATAAAATCCACTGTATGATTTTTACATTATTGTTATATCATTTCTATTGTAATATTTTTCACTGTAACGCAATAGTCCAAATGCCCTCATTTCCTTCAGGCAGCCTGATTGGGGATCAGGCTCCCTACTTTACTAATTCTAGATTCCTGGATGATGGTACAAGTCTCTAACAATGCCTACTTTTGTAACCTACCATAGAGACCACTTGTTTGTTCAAGAAAAATATCAGAATGAATTCCTTAGACCAGTGGTCTCCATACTGTGGCCCAGGGGCTGGATCTGGCCCTTTGCTTGCTTTTATCTTGCCCTTAAGGCAATATTCCCATGACCGATACAAGGCAGTATTCCTCCCACTGACACCAATAATGGGGCACTATTCCCCCTACTGACACCAGTGATGGGTCACTATTCCCCCCATTGACACCAATGATGGGGCACTATTTCTCCCACTGATACCAATGATGAGGCACTATTCCTCCTACTGATACCAATAATAGGGCACTATTCCCCCCACTGACACCAATGATGGGGCACTATTCCTCCTATTGACACCAATGATGTGGAATTATTCCCCCCACTGACGGTGCACTATTTCTCCCACTGATACCAACAATAGGGCACAATTTCTTCCACTGATGTCAATAACATTTACTTCCAGGCCATTTTCTACACACATTGACCACAGTCTGGCCTCCCTTCATAGTCGGAAGAACAGTAAACAGGCACTTTGTTTGGAAAGTTTGCATGGCCCTGCCTTAGTCAAATGAGTCAAAGGAGTATCATCATAAAGTACAAGGGGAAAAAGAATAGGTTTAATTTGAATCTCTATTTTACCCACCTGACAATCACTCACAATAAATATATAGCAAGTGGGTGGCAGGTGCAGGCATGGCAATGTACATAAATGTTACCTGCCTTTTTCCTGGGTTTGGGGCACACATGTATGTGCCCCCCTGCCAACCTGTGCTGTGATTGGACACAGCATGAATTTGGCAGCAGATTTCAGCTAATGATTTTGGCTGAAACCTACTGATCGGCTGTGTCCAATCACACACAATCACACTGTGTTTACAAGCACATAGAACTCTGTGTGCACTGAACAGCAATCTGGCTGTTTCTTCTCCATTAAAATCAGGGAGAAAAAACAGCCAGATTAGTAAGTAAAAGCAGCACAAATTACACACAGTACACTTGTTAGACACAGTTAACCCCTTTATCACCCTAGATGTTAAGCCCTTCCCAGCCAGTGTCGTCATTAGTACAGTGACAGTGTAGAGTATTGTCACTAATCACTGTATTAGTGTCACTAGAGACATCAGTGTCAGTGTCCCTCCCAGCCAGTATCTTTTAGCGCCAGATTGCCCGCCACCCTATTACAGTCCCACTACAAGTCACTGATAATGGCCATTACAGTATAGCTGCGTAAATTCCAATATACATACATACCATGCGGTGACCATTCCATCTGCCGCTAGGATGTCTGGGATTTGTAGGCCAGGCAGTGCAGCATATCGGCGCATGCGCGGTAGGTGTCCCTTGTCCGTGCTCGCACCGTGACATCAGACGCCGAGCGAGCGGGGGGTATTTAATGTCGCCTCAATCCGGCAAACACTCAGCTGGCACATGGGAGCACTGGGGTTAGGTATATTATTGCGTTACAAAAATAACTTTATCTGTGAATTCTTCACATTTTCTCCTGTCCTTTGTCTGCTTTAGTCCTTCCTCTGTGTATGTGGCATGTAAGGGTCCTTTCTGTTCCCCATTGATATATCCTAGAGTATGGTGGAATAAGACCTTAAAGTTAATATTTTAATGACTGTGTTACATATTGAGCGATGACCCCCCCCCCTTAGCTTACATGTTCTCACATGCGATTCCTTGGATATTTTCAGTCGCAATCCTTTTAATAACAAATAAATGGTGTAGCGCTAAACAAATGTGACTAAGTGAAAAAATGGCAACAAAGCCACCTCAAAAAAGCTAAGATTAAACTAAAATAAATCAAAATAGCCTATAAACTAAAAAAGGAATATAAGTGACATAAAACAAAGTATATGGAGTAATTGTAATAAAACTACAATAGTCCAATAACAAAAATGTCCACATGTGTAGTGTCCAATAAATGGAAAGCTTTCTCTTCAATCTTCAACTGAAGTAGAAAACATGTGGTCAAGATGGATGGATCAGAGCTCATTGTTCGAGCATCGATGGCTATCCTCTGATTATCACCCATTGTGTGGATCGGTTCTTCTGCTGTCTCCTTTGAATGGAATCATCCTCTTGGGACTATTATCCAACCGTGAGCGCATTGGAGTCAGTCGTTGTATTACCATCCAGCTTGGCATCATCTCATCACTGGGGATCCAGTATTACAAGCGCATTAGATGCACTGCTGTATGGTATGTGCGTCCACCTGGTGTGGTAAGAGTACCCATCCTCGCATTTGAGTATTTTTCAGATGTTTACCATTGTATACTTGATCCATCTGTATCTCTGATCCATCCATCTTGACCACATGTTTTCTACTTCAGTTGAAGATTGAAGAGAAAGCTTTCCATTTATTGGACACTACACATGTGGACATTTTTGTTATTGGACTATTGTAGTTCATTACAATTACTCCATAAACTGTGTTTTATGTCACTTATATTCCTTTTTCAGTTTATAGGCTATTTTGATTTATTTTAGTTTAATCTTAGCTTTTTTGAGGTGGCTTTGTTGTCATTTTTTCACTTAGTCACATTTGTTTAGCGCTACACTATTTATTTGTTATTGCTATTTGGACTTTGTTTGTTCGTGTGTTAGCAGCTTCCTATCATTATTTGTGCACTTCTTTTCACGTTGGGTTTAGTGCAGTATTTTCACCCCTTCCTTTATGCAATCCTTTTAATCCCCTACATTAGAAGGATCTGGATCATAGGCTGCTTTGCCATTCCTTTTCATTAAATTCTTTACAATTTTCTTTCCTTTATGTTTTTTAATATTGGGATTTTAGTTTTTTATCTCTCTATTTTTCAGTGTCCAGTGTTCTGAGAGGTTCTCACTGGACTGACTGAGACTTTTTGCTGTGTCTCTTTGAAAACATAACTCCATGGTAGCCTCACAATTTTCTTTCATGTAGCTTTGAGCATAGTAAGTTGCCTTTTGAGCCATGATGGCCCCATTTATTGGACATTATTATGTCCGTTTTACTTCCAGTTTTGTGCCAAGTAATAAATCTATGCTTGCTTTCTTATAGCCTGGTCTTTATCTACCCCCTGTGGCGGGGTATGGCCCTTTTCATCGAACCTTGACCTTTGGACCTCTTTTTCCACTCTTGTGAGATACCTCATACATTTGCCCTTCATCCCGGCTGGGTTGAAGGTGGGTACTCGGTTTCTTTTCACAGGCCATGGCAGGGATATATATGCTACCACAAAAACTTCCTGTTTATGTTTTCATATATGACTTTTGTTATCTTAACTCTTGCTAATATGTTTTTGTAACTTATGCCAGAGCTGGGTTACGGATTCGTGGTCCCAGAATAAATCCCCTGAGGAAGCCACATTTGGCAAAACAGGTTGGGACAAGACATTCTCCTGTGACCACCACTTTTAGAATATTGGATGACCAGCGACCCATCATTTCCAATATATGCTCTGTTAACCCATTTTAATTGAACCCTTTTGTATATGTCTGTACTAATAAAATAAATATATATTTTTATGTATATTGTCTATATGTACTATTTGTATCTAGCACCGCTACAATCTCATTATCTTTCCCTTGCTATTAATTAATTAAAACCAGGATGAGGTACGTACTTAGAATCACTCGGATCCTCTCTACTTGATATACGTACCATAGTTTGTAGGCGCAATAACTTTCGCATAAACCAATTAATATACAATTATTGGGATATTTATTCACCAAAGACATGTAGCAGAATACATTTTGGCACATGAAGTAATTAGATGTATTTTTTTATTTTTCTTGGATATGTTTTATAACAGAAAATATCCTTTTTTTTAATTTTTTATTTTTTTTGTTTATATGGTAAAAAAAAACCCAGTGGTGATCAAATACCACCAAAAGAAAGCTCTATTTGTGTAAAAAAAAAAACAATATCAATTTCATTTGGGTACAGTGTTGCATGACTGCACAATTGCCAATTAAAGTAGCGCAGTGCTAAATAGGAAAAAATGGCCTGGTTGTGAAGGGGGTAGAACCTTCTTGGAGTTCATGTGGTTAAACATTTAAATGTAAATGTCTTGCTTAATAGCAGATACCACAAAATACCTGCTGTTACATTTATTAGCCCAAAGACACTTTCCTGTGCTCATCTATAGTGGAATCTTGTCACTGGGGACGGACATTCCCTGATTTCATGGATAAGGGTCACTGTAAACAATACAATGTATGAGGGCAATCTGAAAAGATCGCGGAAGCAGTGAACACACAGACATGAAACTTTATCACTACAACAAGCCACTCTTGCAGATGTTCAGCGCTGAAAATGGCACATGCACGCTATACAGTTTTCATGCACTCTGTAAACAGTTGGCATCCCCTGTAGTCAAGTTGGAAATGGTGAAAGTGGAAGAAGATAAGGAAGAGAAGGTGCCACCATCTAAGTTTATCTATTTATTTAGGGTATAAAACCAAGCTTTGGTTTGACAAAGCAGCAGAATTGAAACATGTTACCACCAGTGGTGGCTAGTGCTAATACATTTTGAGGGACGCAAATAAACCCCTCCAGGTCCTTACCTGCAAACAGAGCCTCCAGCCTGGGCTGTCACAGCTCCTGATAACAGCCGGCTTCCGTGTTCCAAATCTTCAGCCTCCTGATTGGCCAGGACGAGAAGCCGGAAACCGCCAGTGACGCAATGGTGAATTTTGATTCACTAAAATCAAAAGTGGGAGGATTCGAAGGACAATGTAAAACAAGCCAATTAGAGCCTCAGTATCTAATCACATGCTTGTTAAAAATTGACAGACCTGTTGCCCCCATTGGGGTGTCCGGGGAGAGCGCGACCCTTGATCTACTATTTATTTATCTCATAAGTTGCCTAAAGTTAGCTCTAATATTCACAAATGTAACTACCATTCCATACTTCATGTTCCTTTAACGCATAGGTACCTTGAATTGCTTGCTGTCTCTGTTAACTTTAAACAATTCATAGCATTGTGTTTCTGTAATTTCAACTGCTATCCATGATTATCATTGCTACAACTACCCTGTTTCCCCCAAAAAAAGACCTAGCATGATTGTCAGTGATGGCTGCAATATAAGCCCTACCCCCCAAATAAGCCCTACCCTGTTTCCCCAAAAATAAGCCCTACCCTGAAAATAAGACCTACAAGGACTTTAACTAGGGCTTATTTGGGGGGGTGGGGCTTATATTTCAGACATCACCGACAATCACGCTAGGTCTTATTTTGGGGGAAACAGGGTATGTATTATTTATGTAACTATAAAATTTCAATAAAAATCTAACAAAAAAAAAAATTGACAGACCTAATAGACATCTATTAGTCCGGTGCACGGCACTGTGCACTACACACACAAAGAACGATTTATTCTTAAATAAATTATAATATGACTAACATTTACCTTTAAGAAGTTAAAAAATGTTATTCATATTGTCAGTTATTTAAAAATAAATTGTTCTATGAACTTGGGGGGGGGGGCAGTGCCCCTGCGCTTTTATGGACCGACCTCCACTGGTTACTTCATTGACGTCACTTCCGCCCCAACGTCCTTCAATGCTGGCTTGCATTCCACCTTGGTCATGGGCGGTACCTGCAGCTGTCCCAGCCTGTACACCATCCTACAGAGCTTCTGGCAAGTGCCTTTCTTCAAGCTCCCCCTCACCTCCAGTGTGACACACGGACATCATTACCATCAGCAAGAGCCTTCTCTTCCTTATTTTCTTTAATGCACAAAAGGAATCCAATACCCTCAATAGAAGAGCTGCAGCCATCCCTAAGTGGACAGATACTTTTGACACATTTCCCTAACAGACTTTCGGGATAACAGAATCAATCAGCTATTCTTTGGTTGCGCTAAGGGTTTTTATTATTTAAAGTGGAAGAAGATGGCTTGATGTGTTCCGCCAGCGGGCAAAGTCTTCTGCACTGCTGCTGCACACCCTCAGAATCCCTGAAGACTGGTGCCATCACTTTGCCCTGATAGAACACTTCAAGCCTTCTTCCACTTTGTCTATTTTCAGCTTGACTGCAGGGGATTCCAACTGTTTGCAGAGTGGATGAAAGCTGTACAGTGCACATTTTCAGCGCTGAACATCTCGAAGAGTGGCGTGGTGCAGGGCCATCTTTAATATTGATTGGACCCTGGGCAAACATTTTCTCCCCCCCCCATGCAATTTCACTCTCCACCTGCTTGCACACCATGGACTGGGGTGGTGAGGGGTCCCATCAATAAACAAAAATCTCCTAGGGATCCTAGAAAGGGATCAGTGGCAGTGCTGAGGGGAAAGGAGGGTGTGATCAATGTCACTGCTGATTTTTTTACCGACTACCAATATAAAGAGGAGTTTCAACACTGGCCACCAATGTAATAGGGGTTTACACTGACCACTAATGTAATAGAAGCATTCACAGTAACCACCAATGTAAGGAGGGGGACCTTCACACTGGCCACAAGTGTGAATAAAAGGATTGTACAGCAAGCTGCAATGTAATGAGAGGATTTACAATGACCAACAATGTAAAGGGGATTTACACTGACCACTACTGTAATAGAAGCATTAACAGTAACCATTCATGTAAGGAGGGATTTACACTGACCACTAATGTAATAGAAGCATTCACAGTAACCATTCATGTAAGGAGGGATTTACACTGACCACTAATGTAAGGGGGACCTTAACACTGGCCACTAGTGTGAATGAAAGGATTCTACACCAAGCTCCAATGTAATGATAAGATTTACACTGACCACCAATGTAACTGAGACATTTAGCCTGCGTTGACATTTGTGTGTGTCGGGAACACAAGCAAAATCACTTTCTGACACCACAGAAACCTGCTGCCCTTTAGCAGATACACAGCAGTGCCATTAATTGTCAATGACACCCTCATGCATCTGCTGACATGTGCTGTGCAACCGTGTGACTTTGAAAAAGCATAAGGGACTATCTTCTGCATTTCTAGCACATAGAGCAGCCCACTGAAATAATTAGGCTGCCCTACACGCGACCTACATTTTTATCCACCCTATCAGTACACCTTTGCATCCTAAAACCCCTGCTAACCACTGCACCCCAAACCTCCCCCATCCTCTCCACTCCAACCCTAAACCCCTTTTACGCTACCTGCCTCCTCTGCTCATCTTTGCACCTACGTTCCTTACCTCTATACATCCCCTCCTGGCTCACCTGTACACCCCAAACTGTAATTCCTTCTCTGCCTACCTCTGCACACCCCACACTACCCTCCCCCCACCAATTTGCTTACCTCTGCAGAACAGGCTGATGTTAAGCTGAATGACCGCAGTTGCAGGCAAGACTTTCTAACATGCCCCTTTATCTCCCAAGTGGGCAGCATTTCGTATACGTGATGGTGGATATGACCTCAGGGGGGCACGATTTACATATGAATGCTGCCAGTTCACGGCTATTCACACATGAATGCAGCCGCTATTTACATGCCGGTTATTTACATGTACACAAAAGGTCTGTCGGTGAGACACCTGTACACAATAGGGCAGAGCTGGGCATCATTAGTAGCAGCACTTCACACTGAGATATCGGGACACAGCACAGGACTAAAACTTCATGGGACAAGGGAATTTGGAGAAAATGGAAACATTTGTAAGCACGGATTTGCGAATATCGATTTATCAAATTTGGAAGACTTACAAAAATCACTACCTAAAGCTAAAATCCACAGTACTCACATGCTTCAGAGAAGCCTATCCTGCCTCCACCTAACAACTGTACTTTCACTGTCTGCCCAACACTGTTGGTGCTATATAAAAACTGTATTTAAAAAAACTATAATAAAAAAATAATAATAGTACATGATGTACCTACAGATCAAACAATTGTTCATACATCCACTAGGGGGTGACATTCTATCACTTTACTACAATCAGAAGAAGATATCTTGAGAACAAATGGCGTTGTTTGAAGCAAGCAGTGTGTTTATAAATGAGCATAACCTCCTGTGAAATGAGCCAGAACCGGTACTGTTTGGATATTCTTTGCGGAGTTGTTTGTAAATGATACATGAATAAAAAGTGATATGTTATATTATGGTCAAACTATTTAAGCTGTGTTGTGTAAAGCTTAAAACTTAGTTGAACTCCAAGTATGGATTTTGCTATATAGTTACATTGCTTCTGCCTGGACCAATCTATGGTGCCCAAGAGCGGCAGAAGAGCGGCAGGTTCCATGGTGGGGGTCTGGTGGGGTGGGATGGCACCTTGCAGTGTGTGGAAGTAATCAGATGGCTTCACAGCTGCCCACAGCACTTCCCCTAGAAAGCCGACAATCGACTAAAAACATGTAAACACACTAATGGATGCTATAGCAGTCAGGAGTCAGTTTACAGGGCTGTGTTGCCACAGATGTAGTACTTACATCCACAACAGTGAAAGGGTTAAATCCAGTGGGGGCCCATCCATTAGGGGTGTAGGGGCGCTGCCTCCCCCTAATCCATGTGCTCGGCCCCTAATCTACATGCAGGGCACCAGACACATGGATTTCAATGGGGTTTTTTTTTGAAGCACATGATTAGAGCCTGAGGTTCTAATTGGCTGTAAAAAAAAGGGTTAGCTTGGGGCACAGAGCACTTGTTTGCCACCGCCACCCCCCAAAAATATTGAGCACCAGCCGCCACTGGTTTAATCCTTCATCAACTTTGGGGGGGGGGTGAGCACAATCTCTCAACAAACCCGGTGGGCAGTCACCCAGTAGGGAACACTCACAGCAATATCAGCAATGTGTATCAGAGCAGGTCTTGATGTGCCGATAGTGTAAGGTGACCAGATTTTTAAAATTAAATCCGGGGACATATTTTTCTTTTTATTGGCAAATGGTAAACTATTCTATAAGCAAATTTTCCTTCAACGATATATGCAGTGTATGTGGTATGTGTTTATGGAATGATTGTATGATGTATACGTTATTTCTTACATTTCTTCCATGAGATAAAAAAAAGATACTTAGATTTTGTTTGGGATATGACTACCAAATGTTAAGAAGCAGCGTGGTTAAACAAAATGGGTCATATGCAGAAAGAGCAGTTCTGGGGCAAAGTGTGAGAAGGGGTCCCCGTCCCCAGGGGAAAAGGGGTCTGTGTCCCAAGGATAGGAGGGGTCCCTGTGCCAAGGAGAAGTGTGGTCCCTGTCCCCAGGGGAGGAGGGGTCCCTCTGCCCATATGAAAAAGGGTCCCTGTCCCCAGGTGAAATGGGGTCCCTGTCCCCAGGGGAGATGGGGTCCCTGTACACAGGGGAGATGGGGTCCTTGTCCCAAGGTGAAAAGGGGTCCCTGTCCCCAGGGGAGATTGGGTCCCTGTCCCCAGGTGAAAAGGGGTCCCTGTCCCCAGGGGAGATTGGGTCCCTGTCCCCAGGTAAAAAGGGGTCCCTGTCCCCAGTTAAAAAGGGGTCCCTTTTCCCATGGGAGAAGAGGTCCCCAGGGGAGAAGGGGTCCCTGTCCACAGGTGAAAAGGGGTCCCTGTCCCCAGGGGAGATTGGGTCCCTGTACACAGGGGAGATGGGGTCCTTGTCCCGAGGTGAAAAGGGGTCCCTGTCCCCAGGGGAGATGGGGTCCTGGCCTGTCCCCAGGTGAAAAGGGGTCCCTGTCCCCAGGGGAGATGGGGTCAGGGATCTCGGAGATAGAGTGGGGATATGTGATGATGTCTGGGGCATGGGGTCACCTCACAAAGCATGAGCAGGCTGCAGGGCTCTCATCCATGGTTGCCTGGGCTCCTTTCAGCACCATGGGACTGGCTGAGGAAGACACTGGCCTGAGCGGCGCTGCATAGAGCAGGAGAGAGGGACCCAGAGGAGGCGGCTGAGCACACGAGCAGGGAGTCTGCCCAGTTCAGTGCTTTGTGGGTTTTTTTTGTTATTTTATTGAAGGAATTAAACTTGGATGGGGATTTGGGAATTATGGGATGCCCACTTGACTTTCAGAACAACTCCAGGGACAACTTTCCTATATACAGTCTACATACTTGCCTCCACTTCCTCCAGCACTTGCTTGCAGAATTCCAGCTGGCACACTGATAAACACTGATAATGGATCTGTATATATTCGCCAGCACACCGAGGATCATCAATTTCGTCCAAACTTTTTTTTATTCAAAAACGATCACATCACAAAATGGTGCAGTGCAACTACATCAATTTTTAATGTGATCATTCTTGAATTAAAAAAAAGTTTGGACAAAATTGATGATCCTTGGTGTGCTGGCAAATATCGACATCACTTCCTGAAGAGCCAATCACGGCAAAACGTATGTTGGAGCGAAAGGATCTGTCATTACCGGGTGGATATTTGATACCCCATACCAGGCTTTGCCCTTCGGAGCGAGACGTGGAACGCACGCCACTCTCAGGGATCAGCTGACTCACACACTTTTTTACTTAAAAATTACTACACTATGAGACTTTCATCCGTGTCTCCTGTGGAGTCATTTACATTCTAGCTCCTTCCTGAGTGGCCATTGGAGTGGATTTATGCCAGCTCTGGTGAGCGGCCATCTTCATACTAAGCACTTGTGGTGGAAGATCTAGAAGTTTTATCTCAGAGTATTCCGTTTTGGTGTTGGGATTTATTCACTTATGGACTTTATGCTTGCTTATTTTTTTATTAATGTGCACATTTAAGTTTGATGCAGTGTTTTCTTTGTGCCAGTTTTTTACATGAACATGTATAGCGCCTTATTCTTTACTTTATAATTTTTACACAGTTTAGTGATTTGTTCACTTTAACCACTTGCCTACTGGGCACTTAAACCCCCCTCCTGCCCAGACCAATTTTCAGCTTTCAATGCTCTCACACTTTGAATGACAATCACTCAGTCATGTAATACTGTACCCAAATGATTTTTTTGTCCTTTTTTTTCAAATAGAGCTTTCTTTTGGTGGTATTTGCTCACCTCTGGGTTTTTTATTTTTTGCGCTATAAACGAAAAAAGACCAAACATTTTGAAAAAAAATGAATTTTTCTTAGTTTCTGTGATAAAATTTCACAAATTATTAATTTTTCTTCATAAATTTTGGCCACAATTTATACTGCTACATATCTTTGGTAAAAATAACCCAAATTAGTGGATATTATTTGGTCTTTGTGAAAGTTATAGAGTCTACAAGATGTGGTGCAAATCATAAAAAATTAATCACACCTGATGTACTGACGGCCTATCTCATTTCTTGCGACCCAAACAAGATAGGAAAGTACAAATACCCCCCAAATGACCCCTTTTTGAAAGTAGACATTCCAAGGTATTTAGTAAGATGCATGGTGAGGTTTTTCCCAAAATACATTTTGCTACTCCTCCCGAGTATAGCGATACCACATGTGTGGGACTTTTTCACAGCCTGGCCACATAGAGAGGCCCAACATGCATGGAGCACCATCAGGTGTTCTAGGAGCATAAATTACACCTCTAACTTGTTGACTACCTATTACACTTTTGAAGGCCCTGGAGCACCAGGACAATGACACGTGACACTGACGTGGCACTGGTGACACTGATGTGGCACTAATACGTGGCACTGATGACACGTGACACTGATGTGGCACTGATGACAGATGCACTGATACGTGGCACTGATGACACATGACACTGATGTGGCACTAATGACAGATGGCACTGATATGTGGCACTGATGACAGATGACACTGATAACAGATGGCACATGACACTGACAGGATGACACTGATAGGTGGCACTGGGGATAGGTGGCACTGTGGACAGATGGCACTGGGGACAGATGGCACTTATAGGTGGCACTGGGGAAAGATGGCACTGACAGGTGGCACTGGGCCAGGCAGCAATGATAAGTGCTGTGGGCACTGTATTTATTGTGTTTTATGTAGTTTTCCCTCACTCTGCAGCACAGGTCTAAAATACCCCAGAATGCTTCATAAAGAGGACCTGTCATGACAGTTTCCATCACAAGAAATGTTGTTCATCCCTTGGGATAGCAATTAAATTCAATAATAGAAATAAATATTACAATAATTTTTTTTAAAGCACCCTGTCCCCCTGTGCTCAGGCATACATGCGAACGTGCACATAGGCCTCACACCTAAATGGTGATTGCACAACACATGTGAGGTATTGCTAAAAAAAACTTCAGAGCGAGAGCAATAATTCTAGAGCCAGAGCTCCTGTATTACTCAAAACTGGTACCCCGTAAAAGGTCACCCATGGGGATTGTTTAGGTAGGTAGTTTGTCACATGTCCATGAGTGCAACAAGCGTACGCAATTTTAAAGCGTGACATGTTAGGTATCTATTTACTTGGTGTAACATCATCATAATACTTTACCAGAAATTGGGTATTTTATTGTGTTTTTGTTCACTAAAACTCTTTAACCACCTCAATACCAGGCACTTACACCCCCTTCCTGCCCAGGCCATTTATCAGCTTTCTGCGCTGTCACACTTTGAATGACAATTGCGCGGTCATGCTACACTGTAACTATGTGAAATTTTTATCATTTTCTTCACACACATATAGCTTTCTTTTGCTGGTATTTAATCACTGCTTGGTTTTTTATTTTTTACCAAAAAAAAGACCAAAAATTCTTAGTTTCTATCAGTAAATTTTGTAAATAAGCAATTTCTCTCCTTTACTGATGTGCACCGATGAGGCATCACTAATGGGCACTGATAGGCTGCACTGATGAGGTGGCACTTATGGGCACTGATTAGGTGGCACTGATGAGGAGGCACTAATATGCCACACTTATTGGCACTGATAGGTGGCACTGATATGTGGCACTAATGAGCACTGATAGGCGGCGGCACTGACGGGCACTGATAGGTGGCACTAATGGGCACTGATAGGTGGCACTGATGGGCAATGATAGGTGGCACTAGTGGGCACTGATAGGCGGCTCTGGTAGGCACTGATAGGCGGCACGGATAGGCGGCACTGATGGGCATTGATGGTGGCACTGATGGGCATTAAAGGGCAGCACTGATAGGTGACACTGATAGCCAGCACTGACTGGCATCACTAATGGGCACTGATTGGTGGTACTTGTGGGCACTGATTGCTGGCACTGGTGGGTACTGCTGTATTGTTTTGCTGGCACTGGCGCTGTATTGTAATCAGGACACTGATGATCAGTGTAGATGTCCCCCTGCGAGGAGATGCCACTGATTGGTTCTCCTGGCCACACACTCTGTCAGTGTGAGGCGAGGAGCGCCAATTATGGGCATCTCCGTATTTACATGTGACCGACTGTGATTGGACACAGCTGATCTCACGATTAAAGAGCCGTGGCTCTTTACAGAGATCGGGGTTGTGCCATGTCCTAGCAACACGGCACGGCCACGATCGCCGCGCTGCGCGCCCCTTGCGGGCGCATGAGGACGGCCTTTCTGGGGCGCCGTCATATGACGTTGTCCCAGAACGAGAGCCGCACCGCCCTGCCGTCATTTGGCGGTGGGCGGGCGGCAAGTGTTTAAAGTGTATTTTTTGTGAAAAATTGCTTTTGATGAACTGCTGCGCAAATACTGTGCAAAATAAAAAAATCACAACAACAACCATTTTATTCTCCAGGGTCTATGCTTTAAAAATATATAATGTTTGGGGGTAATTTTCCAACAAAGAAATAGCTGATATTTACATGCAGGAGAGAAATTTCAGAATTGGCCCAGACTGGAAGTTAAAGTTAAATCTTTTTTTTCTGCATTTGTACATGTCTGCTTCCACCAGCATGTGAATGGAAAGTTAGCAAGGATGGTCATATGGCCCCTGTTTTTCCTCCAGTAAAAAAAAAATCTCAGATAAATGTTAAAATAAGAGCAGAAAGCTGCAAAGCAGACAGAGGAGGAAGTATAAAAATATCGATTTTTGCATACCAGAGTTTTGAATGTGAAGTAGATTTTAAGTCACAGTGAATGGAAAATTAGTGTGCAATATTATTCTTCTTTGTATACAATCAAAAGCAGCAATGATGAATTATGTTAGAATTAGGAAACAAACATTTCTTTCTACCCCACCAACCTAACTGATCCTACCCTCCACAGAAGGGTTTGTGTACATCCAGTGCCACAAGCCCTCTCCATCCTGGCTGTGTCTGCACTGTACAGCCCTATGAAAGTCTATAGGGATCATTTACCCACCCCCCCCCCCCCCCGGGGCAGGGGCAAAAAGGATAATAGTTTGTTTTATAATGTACTTTTAATTTTAATTTAATGCATCAAACCCAATATCTACTGAAGTTTTAATGGGAATCTGTCACCAAGAGAAGAGTGCTTGGACATTAGAGGTGGATGTAAGGGGGCTATTGAGATCCTCCAAGAATGGGCTCAGCATCGGCACTTCCTCCATGCACAATGATGGCGGCCCCCATGACTGAACAAAAACAATTACAGTGCCTTGAAAAAAGTATTCACACCCCTTGAAATTTTCCACATTTTGTCATGTAACAACCAAAAACGTAAATGTATTTTATTGGGATTTTATGACATTATGACATGGGATTTATAACATAAAGTAAAAGTGATTTTATCAGCTGTAGACATATTTGTAACCTATCAATATATTAATAGATAGAAAGTAGAAAAGCTTGTAAGTATGCAATGTGGCCCATAAGTTCAGCAGATCTTGGACCTTCATTATAAACAGATAAAACCCACTTAGGGTCATATTTAAAAAGGATTCAATGGGCAATTTGCCTGATATTTCCCCAAATAACATAAAAAAATCCATACTGTACTGAATTCAGCCATCAGCCATTGAATTATACATACAGTGAATATAGGCAGAAACTGATTGGCCAGTGCCGTGGAATTACACAACTGGATATAAGCGATTTGGTAGGTAATTTGCCATTTCATCTTTTTTAACCGCTTGCCAACCAGCTCACGCAGATATACTGTGGCAGGTTGGCACCGCTGTGCGAATCGCCGTACCTGCTGCACGTTGCGGGAGCGTGCCCACAGGTCGGACAGACTCGATCTCCGCCGGCAACCCGCAATCACCTAATACAAAGGAAGAACGGGGAACTGCCTATGTAAACAAGGCTATTGCCCATTCTGCCTAGTGACATGTCAGAGATCTTCTGTACCCATTGATCGGAGACAGTGATCTCTGTCATGTCCCTGGTAGCCCATCCCCACTACAGTTAGAACACACCCAGGGAACACACTTAACCCCTTGATAGCCCCCTAGTGTTAACCCCTTCCCTGCCAGTGTCATTTTTACATTGATCAGTGCATTTTTATAGCACTGATCAATGTAAAAATGTCACTGGTCCCCAAAAAGTGTCATTTGGGGTTAGATTTCTCCGCTGCAATGTCGCAGTCCTGCTAAAAATCACAGATCGCTGCCATTACTAGTAAAAACAATAAAAAAATAAAAACGTCACTAAATCTATCTCATAGTTTGTAGACGCGATAACTTTTGCGCAACCCAATCAATATTCGCCTATTGCAATTTTTTTACCAAAAATATGTAAAAGAATAAATATCGGCCTAAACTGATAAATACATTTGTTTTTTTATATATATATTTTTTGGATATGTATTATTTATGTATATTTAAAAAAAAATCAAAATTGTCGCTCTTTGTTTGTTTATAGTGCAAAAAATAAAAACCGTAGAGGTGATCAAATATCACCAACAGAGAAAGCTCTATTTGTGGGAAAACAAGGACATCAATTTTGTTTGGGTACATCATCACACGACTGCCATTTGGCAGTCAAAGCGACGCAGTGCTGTACTGCAAAAAATGGCCTGGTCATTAAGGGGGCAAATCCTTCCGGGGCTAAAGTGGTTAACCACTTCCTTCCCTCCCATTGTCATATGACATCCACAGGAGGGATCTCCCATCCTGGGCGGGCGACATATGACGTCCTCGACTTCCCAGGTGTCTAGGGGTATGCACGCCCGCTGCGTCACTCGGGAGCCAATGCACATGCCCGGCGGCCACGATGTCTGCCGAACACCCGCGATTGCCTGTACCAGTTAAACACACAGTCCTGTCAGGGGAGAGGAGACCAATCGTGTTTTCCCAGTACAGAGGAACACCGATCGGTCTCCTCCCCTTGTGAGTCCCCTCCCCCTACAGTTAGAATCACTCCCTATGTAACATGTTTAACCCCTTGATCGCCCCCTAGTGTTAACCCCTTCCCTGCCAGTGACATTTATACAGTAATCAGTGCATTTTTATAGCACTGATCACTGTATAAATGTGAATGGTCCCAAAATAGTGTCAAAAGTGTCCAATGTGTCCGCCACAATGTCAAAGTCACGATAAAAATTGCAGATTGCCGCCATTACTAGTTAAAAAAAAA
Source organism: Aquarana catesbeiana (assembly GCA_037953035.1). Lineage (NCBI taxonomy): Eukaryota > Metazoa > Chordata > Amphibia > Anura > Ranidae > Aquarana > Aquarana catesbeiana. The sequence continues at coordinate 800,897 of JBBHAA010001247.1, read as the reverse complement.
AAAAATAATAATAAAAATGTCATAAATATATCCCCTATTTTGCAGATGCTATAACTTTTGCGCATACCAATCAATACCAATCAATATACGCTTATTGCATTTTTTTTTTAACAAAAATATGTAGAAGAATACATATCGGCCTAAACTGAGGACATTTAAAAAAAAAAAATTTTAATTGAGATATTTATTATAGCAAAAAATATTGTGTTTTTTCAAACTTGTCACTCTTCTTTTGTTTATAGTGCAATAAATAAAAACCGCAGAGGTGATCAAATACCATTTGGGTACAGTGTTGCATGAATTGCAATTGTCATTCAAAGTACGACAGCGCTGAAAACTGAAAATTGGCCTGGGCAGGAAGGGGGTGAAAGTGCTCGGTATTGAGGTGGTTAAAGAGTTTTAGTGAACAAAAACACAATACAATACCCAATTTCTGGTAAAGTATTATGATGATGTTAAACAAACCACCCACATTTTTCACTCCTCACCATGCAGCACTAATGTGCACCCTTAAAATGAATTGGCAATTAATTTATTTTTTTCAGTTCTCTTACCTGATTTATGCCTATATTTAATTTCACTTCCTCCTTTAGGGGCCATGTCGCCGTATGTCATTTCCAGCTTTGCATTGGCTCCTGGGAGATCTTGGTCAGCTTGACATGGCACTGCTCCCGTAACATTTAACACTGGCGACTATGAAAAATTTTGGTCATCTTGACATGGCACTGCTCCAGTGCCATGTCAAGCTGACCAACTTTTCCCATAGAAGTCAAAGTTAAATGTTACTGGAGCCGTGCCATGTCAAGCTGACCAAGATTGCACCGCACTGCACATGCGTGAGATCGGCAGATGCATGCTGGGTAAGCAGCATGCACAGAATCCAGGAAGAAGGACACTGCGGCTTCAGATGCCCACACTGGAGATGGCCGTGCTGTGCAGAAACTTCACAAAATAAGAAAACAATGCTGCACAGAAAACTGGGCATAGTTTACTTACAGCATACCTTTGTTACATTGCACGAGGATTGAGTATTCTAGGGGTATTTTTATTTTAAAAGTCATATTTCGGCTGGAACTCCGCCTTAATAAATTGGCATTTGAAAATATGTCCACTAGGAGGAGATGTTCTTCCACGATCAGCATAACGACTTTTAAGAACAAATGGCTAAGCAGAGTGTATAAAAAGTGCAATCTGTGTGAAATGAGCCATCATCTGCATTGTTTGGATGCTCTTTACAGAGGTGTTTGTAAATTATAACTAATAACTGAAAGAACATCTCATAGTCAAACAATTTTAGCTTTGTTGTGTTAAAGTTTATCAAGTATCTGTGGCAACATTAACAAGATGATAGTGCAGAAGAGTTATTAAACTATAATATCCTTTATACGGACAAATAAATCTCTCCAAAAAAAAAGAAAAAATACTTCTTGCTATATAGCAACATTTCTAAACTTTTTTTAGTGATGGCACCCTTTCAAAGTATGCAAAATCTCAAGGCACCACAGTCTAAAAAATGTAAATATCTCTTACCATCCATGAGAAACCTGAGCCTGGGACAATGCACATGTAGCAGGTGCAACCTGCCACCTCTGTCCCTGCACTCTTTGCCCCCCCTCCTGCTCCAAGGAGCGCAGCTGCAAGCTCTGTGAACTCAATGCTTGGCACCCTCTCTGTTTCCTCCCCAGTGCCAGGACAAGTTAATCTAAAACCCAGGGCAAACATGCCAAACTGTGACCCTCCTCAAGAAGCATGAGCATTATGTGTCAGCAACCCCCCCAAAAAAAAAATAAATGTGCACTAATCTGCATGTTTACCCATAAGCATAAATTTACACTGTAAAAATCTGCTCCCCTGCTGAAATCCCCCCTCCCAGCACATATCTTTGCCCCCATCCCCCAAAACAAATGCCCCTCCCCAGAGTCCTGCATTACTTCAGAGGTCTCCCCATCACATGAGAGGTCCACCCATCACATCAGATCAGTAGTCCACCTCAATACAGCTAGCACTAAAAATACTAAGCACCAAAATACTTTCTTTCACCATTGATTGCTAAACCAAAGGGGCCGGCAGTCCCTGCCAGCAAATGGCAATTTGTCAGGTTTGAATGGATCAGAGTTGGGCCTACCAAGTGCTAGCTGTGCCAGGAACCAAGTACTGTACAGGAGAGAGAGAAACAGTCTGCAAATAAGCTTTGTGCTGGAGGACACTGGAGCTCTAGGTGATGTAATAGATGTTCCATTTGATCATCATATTGATTTCTGCTATTCTTTCTGGGCATCCCATAATCCTTTTACCCCATCCAAGTGTAGCGGTACCCCCGTGAGGGCTGCTGATTGACTCTATACCCCACTGACTACCCCGATCCTCTCTTACCTCTGACACCTTGGGTTCCATTCTGTAAAATGATGTTAGCAATGAGAAACTCACACAATATCACTGAACCACTCAGAAAAGTTTACGAAAGTAAATAATGGAACACAATGAAAAGCATGAATAAACACAAATTGTAATTGACAATTAGTATCACTTAATGCAGATATACAGAACTTATAACCTTATATTCACTTTTCAGGAGTATATGTGAACAAGTGTACAGAGGGATAAGTACTCAATATCTTCAAAACAAATATTAAATACCTTCCCACTGAGGCCTAAACACACAGACCGAATTGCGGTATAATATTCTTTACATTCAAGAACACAGTGTAAAGTCTAGCATATACTCAATGGCTCCCCCTAGGCTATAATTCAGAGTTCAACTTATATGTAGAGCACCAATGCTTGGTAAAAGAGGAAAATGGTGAAAGTTCTTTTAACTCCGGATATCTTCAGCTAGCCTGATGTTTAAACTGCAGTATTTGTAATCCACAAAGGCAAAGGAAAAGAAATGACTGTAGAACAAAAGATATGAGGATGACTGCTTAACTGAAGAAATGTCACCACTTGTAGATTCCTCCTTACATGTGAGTGCAATACAGTACTGACTTTACAGCGCAGGGGAAAAGGCAAGTCCCCAAAGTTCAGCTGTATGATGCCTGTGAAGAAGTAGATTCACCTCCGTGGAACTACAAGTCTCAACAGCAGTCTATTGAAAGAACTCATTCAGCAATACTGTACTCTCTACTGAAATGGGCAGGTGCCCTCTCACCACAATAGACTCCAATGGCTGTGAGGCTCCGTCCGGAATCCCCTCCTGGTGTCTCCGTCTGGTGAAAATGGCGCCACCGCGCCACGCTGCAATTCCCGGTGGGCTGAAGTGAAGGGGCTTCCAGTTGCTCTGAAGCACAGGCCGGTCCGCTTGCTAGGATGGCAAGGCTGTACTCCGAGATCCCTCAGAGGCGGGCGATTCGGCTCTACGCTGTATAGGCCACAGTCTCTCACTCCTGGTCACACACAGACCTCCTGCTGGCAGGTGTTGGATGGCATCCAGAGAGGCTGAAATCAGGCCACACTGGTCCTTTTATCACTGCTCCAAGCAGGCAGTTCTGCTCGCTTTGCATTGTCTATCCTGTAGTTCAGAGCTGATCCAGCTAACAGAGTCACTTCCTCTTCCAAACTACATCTCCCACAACACTTTGCTGCATTCCTTTTAAGGAATAAGAAAAGAATCCTGACAGAGCCCAGCAACCACTAGAGGCTCATTTAAAACAACAGCAACTGTTCAACTGTAATAACTATAGTAGCAAACCCTTGTCTACACAAGTTAATCCCTCAATAAACAACAAAAATAGCAAAGCTGATGGACTATTCATTGTCTGGAGAGTGACTGGAAGTAAATACAGGGCTGGGCAGGGTGACAGGTGGAACTATAACTTTCTGCAGCCCCTACGGGGTACCGCTAAATTTAGGGGCTTGAGCTGGGACCACCTGTTCACTGGTAACCTGGCAGTCGTTGCCCCTAGCAACAGAGCCGGGGAACTCTGTTTTGTTCCACCACCATTGAGGGTTGAACCCAGGGGAAGGACTTGTGTGCTCTGCCTTTTGTTTAGTGCTTTAACAAGTACCATTGTCCATAGCAACCAACAAGGACTGTCGCTAGTTACTGTTTCTGCACCCTAGTTGCTCCAACCGGTGCTGGGACGGACACTTGTACCAATCCTGCAACTCAGGAACTGTACACTATGTGCTGTCACCCGTGGCAACCATGCAAGGTAACCACACCTATGGATTACAAATACGTCCAGCGTTCTGCTATTACTGGACGTCTCACTGTGGATTACAAATATGTCCAGTGTTCTGCTAATGCTGGACATCTTGAACTGTTGCTCCAAACTCCTGCTACAGACAGTGAAGCATGCTGGAGAGTGTCTACTGTTACCTGGGGTGATCGGGGTAAGCCTGTGGGTGTCTGCGGGTGGGACTGTGCTAAAAATGATTCCCTTCAGTAGGACATTTGCGGTGAACTTTACTGTTGCTATCGGCAACCACCGGGAAAATCAGCTATCATCTGCTTTCAGTTGCTCTGGCACAGTCGAGTGACATGCCTGGACAAGTTCTGCTAGAGCCAGCATGCCTGCAAACTTCAGAGTGTTCTGCAAGGGGTTACAGCAGTGTGCCCAGGGAGGAGTCTGCCTATCAGTTCTACTGGGGCCAGCCCGTATGGAAGCAAGGGGGTGGTACCACATACCAAGGAAGACCCAGCGTTCCCTGCTGGCAGACACCACAAGGCAGAGAGAGATGGTGAAAGGTAGAAGGTTGCTAGCCACCCTACAGTGGTTGCCTGATGTGCAGGAAAAAACGCTGGTGGACACCGGTGTCTGTCTGGAGCTTCACAGGGGACTCGCCCCTTAGGGTGATTGATGGAGTAGAGCGACTCTGCCTGCTCTGTCCTGATTGCTGGATACTGCTTGGGCCCGGTGTGGCCATTGTGGGAGCCACTTACCCGGCTGCAGGGGCGTTGCTAGGTGGCAAAAAGACCAGGGGCTTCAGCCCGAAGTCCAAAACCCGGGGGGGGTGGCGCGGCTTTTTTTGGGCTACGTGGTGGGGTTGTGTGACTTACCATTGCCTATCAATGCTGACCAGTAAACACACCTGCCTGACACTGACCTACATACACTGACCCGGCCTGACCTACATACACTGACCTACATACACTGACCTGCCTGACCTACATACACTGACCTGCCTGACCTACATACACTGACCTGCCTGACCTATATACACTGACCTACATACACTGACCTACATACACTGACCTGCCTGACCTACATACACTGACCTGCATACACTGACCTGCCTGACCTATATACACTGACCTACATACACTGACCTACATACACTGACCTGCCTGACCTACATACACTGACCTGCCTGACCTACATACACTGACCTGCATACACTGACCTGCCTGACCTACATACACTGACCTGCATACACTGACCTGCCTGACCTACATACACTGACCTACATACACTGACCTGCCTGACCTACATACACTGACCTACATACACTGACCTGCATACACTGACCTGCCTGACCTGTATACACTGACCTATATACACTGACCTGCCTGACCTGTATACACTGACCTACATACACTGACCTGCATACACTGACCTACATACACTGACCTGCATACACTGACCTGCATACACTGACCTGCATACACTGACCTACATACACTGACCTGCATACACTGACCTGCATACACTGACCTACATACACTGACCTGTATACACTGACCTACATACACTGACCTGCATACACTGACCTGCATACACTGACCTATATACACTGACCTACATACACTGACCTGTATACACTGACCTACATACACTGACCTATATACACTGACCTACATACACTGACCTACATACACTGACCTGTATACACTGCCCTACATACACTGACCTGTATACACTGACCTATATACACTGACCTACATACACTGACCTGTATACACTAACCTGTATACACTGACCTATATACACTGACCTGTATACACTGACCTACATACACTGACCTGTATACACTGACCTATATACACTGACCTATATACACTGACCTATATACACTGACCTACATACACTGACCTGTATACACTGACCTATATACACTGACCTGTATATACTGACCTGTATACACTGACCTATATACACTGACCTATATACACTGACCTGTATACACTGACCTGCATACACTGATCTGTATACACTGACCTGTATACACTGACCTGCATACACTGACCTGTATACACTGACCTGTATACACTGACCACCACTGACCTATATACACTGACCACCACTGACCTATATACACTGACCACTATACACACATTGCGTGTCTGACCTACCTCAGCCGCGGTGTGCGGTCACAGCAGGCAGTCAGTCAGTCACTTGTTGTCACCGTCAGAGAGGAGGAGAGGAAAGGAGAGGAAAGCCGCCCGCCCAAGCGGGGATGTAGCGTTCCCGCCTTCTGGAGCCTGCAGGCTAAGATGGACGTCACACGTCCCACTCCAGAAGGCGGAGCTGCGGCACTCGGGGACTTACTCGGCTACTTTCGGCCGCTATGGCACTCGAGGACTCAGCTACTTTCGGCTGCACTCACAATCAGATCGGTCCCGGCGCCGGCGCTCGGGGGTGACAATGGAATGCAGCATTCCATAGACTCGGGGCTTTTTGGGGTCACGTTCGGGGCTTCAGCCCCCCCTAGCCACCCCCTCCCTACGCCCCTGCCCGGCTGGGACCCATCTAGCAAGAGCCGCAGTACTACACCACAGACCTGTTAACAGGACGCTGTAGCCTGCAGCCGCGGAAGGACCGGAAGGCTGGAGAGGGCCTAGAATCACCCCTGAAAGGTGGAGTAGAGTTGTGGCTTGGCGTCTTCTCTGTGAATATAGAGGACATATGAGAGGGAGAGACTGCCGTGACCTGTGGCCTTACCAGAGGCCTGGCAACTGTATGTACTGCTATGCAGGAGTCAGGTGACATCCCTAAAGAGCCAGCCAGCTCTAAGCCCCTTGCTACACCCTTCTGGAAGGAGCCATTGCCAGAGGGAGGTGTGCTTCCAGGTGAGCTGGATGAGGTAAGCAAGGGTCGGGTCATCAATTAGGGTTCCCCCAGAGTGCAAGCTGAGTTTTGGTCCCTGGAAAAGGTTTGCGGAGTGATCATCCCCTTGTGAGAGTTTCGAAGAGGAGTGGGAGACCTCGTCCTTGAGGCAGGAGATGGACCAGAGCCAGCAGTGGGATCTGAGCAAGCTGCAGGAACCCTGATAGGAAGCCGGCAGCTCTTTCTGAACAGGCCTTCCACTACCCAGACCAGAACACCCACCTACTGTCAGTGGGTTGTGAGGGCCCCAGATGCCTGCATTCTCCAGGGGGCTGGACTTTCCATATGTCCCTCCCCAGATTTCAGACTTTGTGGTGAACTCCCGGGAAGAGTGGGAGGACGACCTAGTCTGGGACTACCTACATGTCCCCAAACCATTGCGGGTGCCAGACAGTGAGGCTGGGACCCGTTTTAAAGACATTCAGGAGGAATGCAAGCTTGGGAGATCGATCTACCGAGACCAGGTACTTGTGTTTAGGGCGGGTCAGCCCAAGCAAGGCTACTCTGTCTCCAGGGAGGAAGAAGGAGGGAGCCGGAAAAGGTTGCCTGACCCTCGGTATTATGCACAGGAAGACTGTGAGGAGCCACTGAATGCATAGAACGAGCCACATTGGAAATAAGAAAGCTGCAATGTGTGTCTTTTCTTTCTCCCTGACTTTGCAGGAATCAACTAGCCTGTGACCCTATGTGTCAGACAGGATTGTCTGTTGCAAGGACACTGGGTGAAGTTGTTCACGTACTACCTCTTGGGAGCCTGTTTGTTCGGGGAGGGGCCCCTCCCATCAGGAATTCCGAAGAGGACTGTTCATTTTTGTACATATGTTCTTTTATTGTTCTGTTGTTCGGTTATAACCCCCTCCTGACAGAGCAAAAGGAGAAAAATGTGTGTGCTTTGTTGCTCATTATTTTCTGCTGGAAGGATGCTAACTAACCCCCTTCCACTGGAAGTCATGTATAGTGTAAAGTTAGGTGTAAGTGTAGGATGTGATGCTCTTTTGTCTTCTTTTAGGATCCTCAGAGATGGGATGGCTCGTCATCTCCATCTTCCTGGAAGGATAAGTATTCTTGCGAGCAGAGTATCTTATCTCAGGGAGAGATGCTCTGGCTTAAAATGTGTATATACTGTTAGCTGCAAGGACCTGTACTTAGGAGTGCCTTATCCATTCCGTACAGATTTAAATACCTGTCAAAAATGTATACAGCCATTTTTGTACGTAATGTATTTGTACAGTTCCCCATCCAAGTTGTTTTCCCTTTCCCCTTCCGAATTATCCTATGGGATGCCCTTGCCATTTTTTTTTTCAAATTTTCTCAGCTGAGGGACCAGTTGATTTCTTGTGGGGGTGAGTGTAGCACCCTCTACCTTAGCTAGGTGCTAGGGTTAGATTTTTGGCCAGTGCAGGTAAATTTAGGTAGGCCTAGCTTAAAGCTAGGCCTTTTTGTTTTGATCTGTGGGACTGGGAGTGGTCTAGAGTAGGCTGGTGACACACAGGCAGTGTCACTTCTTGGTTGATGTCCTCTGGTTTCCAAAAGATTCTGGAAGCAGAGGAGGGGAAGAGAGGTGGAGCTGTCTGGGGTGTCTTAAGGAGCCCTGACCAATCCCCAACCCAGATTGTCAGGGGGCAGGCCTCCTTAAATATCTGGGGTCAGCACAGCTGGGGAGGAGTTGTTCAGGTGGAAGAACTGAGAGATGGAGTATTAGGCTGTCGGGGCCTTGGAGGGAGCCCCCCCCCAGCCTGGGGGGTGGGTGACCTTGGGCCAGGGACTTGGAGCTGTGAAGGAATCCACACAACCCAAGGGTGTCGTGAACAGGAGCAGGAAAGGACAGCAGGGAACACTGATGGGCAAGTCTACAGGAGGAATCCACCAGGTGTCGATGAGTGACAGGCACAGTCGGGAGAACTGGGAGAGACATGCCAGGAGTGGATGTAGAGCCAGATGACTATATCCCCTGCTGGGTACTGTGGTTCCAAATTTCAACCCCTATGTCACTACAAGACACGGCAGTGACTAGGGGGACAGAGTTTAGGGTCACAGCACACAGCGGGGGACAGAGACATCCAACACATCTGGAAGTGCTGAATGCTGAAGAGTCTTACAGAAGCTGCAGCATCTGAATGAAAGGGAGCTAGGAGACATCGGCCCCCTAGACAGCCAAACTACTAACTAATTCTTCCATGGCAGGAAGCTGCCATTTGATAAGTGTTTAGGGAACTGACAGGTTCTCTTTAATTCAGGATATTATTTTGCACTCTGGATCGTTTGTGTTTATAGACTCTACAGTAATTGCAGAAGCAGAAATGGCTACAGTACTTTCAGTTCAGTTAAATTGAGGTTTGGTTGTTTTTATACAACTGGAAATCCCCGATCACACTTCCTGGTGAGCTATGATGAAACATTAATTCTAACACGCCAAATGTTTCTTGGAAGCATAAAAGGAGAAGGGTGTAGCCATTAACTGCTTACGCTAATAAAATCACCTGTGGAAAGGAAGCTTATACATTATCTTAAGGTGTACACAAAGCCCAAAACTTTCTCTTTTTAGTTTTGGTTAAGTAGGGACAGTTTTTTTCCCCCTTGATTTCCTGCCATATAGACACAACAGAACAACAGCTGTCACCCCAACAAGTGTCCTCATTAAAAAATGTCCCCACTATTCCTGTTCTATTGATAACTCAAACTTTTGGAATTCCCCTGAATTTCTGTCTTAGTGACAGCTGACAGCAGGACAAACAGAGAGGGGGAATCTCCCCAACTAGAACAAAGAAACATCCACACCTGACCAGAGCTCAAACCCCTCCCACTTGTTCCAAAACTAAAAAAAGAAAAAAACTTTTGGTTGTAGCCATCAAGGGAACAAATGCCTACCCATTTAGTCAAATAACTGGCCACTGTAAATCCCCTAGTACAGGCCTGTGCAGTGAAAGGATTTGAGGACCCCTGTTCTCTAGGAAGATCAGGGCATGGTTGGCCCTTAAGGTAGTATTAAACCATCATCACAAAAACATTATTTTTTTTTTTTACTCCTGTGAGTTGTGACCATCCCTGCATCTGTCTTACAATGTGTCCCCAAACTTATACTCAGGGAGCACCTAGAAATAACACCTGACTCTTAAAGTACATGTCCCATGATTTTTTACTTGCCCATTGTACTGAGCAGGGAGGAGGTTGTAGGAGCTGAGAACAGCTGTCAATCTATAGCTTGCAGGTTTAGTTGCTGTCCTGTTTCTGGACAGACTCTCTGTGCCACCTGTGTGTGTCTGCACATAGAGTGGCAATAACAGTCAGGAGCAAACACATTGGGGTGGCTCCAAGAAGACCCTGTAAGGCAGTGGAGCCACCCAGTAGAAGGAGGTGTATTGTACAGGTTCTTCAAATTCATCTTCTGCAGGAAAGACAGCCCAAAAATGGAAAATAATGATATATATATATAGCACCCCCTCCCATCGTGTGAAAGAATGTGAAGACCAATGTGGGATGCCAGCTGAAATGGATCAGACCAATTGTCTGGTGGGTATCTGTCCCCGTTTCTAATTAGGGCTAATCAGGTGTATGCACGAGGTGAAATACCACACTGAGCCTGTTTTCAGATACGTGATAATTCTTTTTATTCTTCCTGCTTACACAGGGTTTTATATGTGAGTGAGTTATGCTGTGGCGTTAATTAGATTCTAGTAGCTTGTGATTGGTCATGTCCATATAAGGTGAGCTTCCTCCCTCCTGTTTTGGGTGTAGTCTCAGAGAAGGCGCCATCTTGGTCTTCACATTCTTTCACACGATGGGAGGAGGTGCAGCTGGTGGCCATTTTTAGCAAGGAATTAATAAAACACTTTGTTGCCGACAGAAAAGGAAGCTGTCTGGTATGCAGGCTAAGCCAGGGATGCAAAGAGTTAACAATAAATGTCTGCTGCTGTACTGAAACATGATACCTCACACGAGCAGTGAGAGAAGCTGCTAGCAGCCAGGAATAAGAAGGCACTTTTTACACATACACATCCAGATAGAAAAATAGGCATTTTACCTAATCCACCACACAAGAAGCACACTGATAGGAGTAGAAAGCAAAGTGACCAAAAAATAAGCTCATCACTGTACTGCTTCACCTTTCACTGTCCAGTCACAGGCTGGGGGCAGGTCCATGACAACCTCAGAGGAAAAGTGGTTCTCAATCCTGTCCTCAAGTACCCCCAACAGGCCACGTTTGCAGGTTTTCCTTTATCTTGCACAGGTGCTTTAAATCAGAGTCAATAGCTTGGTATTTTGAACAGCTATTTTATCTAAGAGAAATTCCCAAAACATGGCCTGTTGGGGGTACATGAGGACTGAGGTTGAGAACCACTGAGTTAAATAATGCTGGCCATTATTGATGAGCCTGCCTTTCAAGTTGAACGTAAGTTTGACGCGAACATCGGGTGTTCGTTTGTTCTATAGCTAACCGAACATATGGGGTGTTCGCAGGAAATTTGAGCGCTGTAGAACGCCCCATAATGCACTGTGAGGTCGCAGTGCATTGCTGTATGATGATTGGCCAAAGCATGCACCTGATCTGCATGCTTTGGCCAATCACAGTGCACTCTGCTGAGAGAGCCATAATAGGCCAAAGGCAGGGTGCATTTGGCCAATCTTGGCTCAGGGGGCTAAGTCCATACCCCACACTATATAAGGCTGCTGCTTACACGGCGGCCGTATAGTGTAATGAATGAAGAGAGATTAGGCAGCTTGTGTATTTGAGATATATATATATATATACAGTCTAATATATATATATATATATATATATATATATAGAATCTATATTCAGTCAGTACAGGAAGTGTATTTGATATATTTATATATATTATATACAGTGGGGACGGAAAGTATTCAGACCCCCTTAAATTTTTCACTCTTTGTTATATTGCAGCCATTTGCTAAAATCATTTCAGTTCATTTTTTTCCTCATTAATGTACATACAGCACCCCATATTGACAGAAAAACTTAGAATTGTTGTTGATATTTTGCAGATTTATTAAAAAAGAAAAACTGAAATATCACATGGTCCTAAGTATTCAGACCCTTTGCTGTGACACTCATATATTTAACTCAGGTGCTGTCCATTTCTTCTGATCATCCTTGAGATGGTTCTACACCTTCATTTGAGTCCAGCTGTGTTTGATTATACTGATTGGACTTGAGTAGGAAAGCCACACACCTGTCTATATAAGACCTTACAGCTCACAGTGCATGTCAGAGCAAATGAGAATCATGAGGTCAAAGGAACTGCCTGAAGAGCTCAGAGACAGAATTGTGGCAAGGCACAGATCTGGCCAAGGTTACGAAAAAAATTCTGCTGCACTTAAGGTTCCTAAGAGCACAGTGGCCTCCATAATCCTTAAATGGAAGATGGAATGAGCTATGAGTAAGCACTTGGATAAGTGCGAAACGCGTTAGCCTATGATCTGTACATTTTGCCTATGATGTCCTGTATCTGATGTGTTCCTGATTTTAAAATAAAGAAACTTGGATTATTATTTCCTGGAGTGCGGCTGTCTGGATTTTCTCGTTTGCATATAGCCTCTACCAGCACTAGCCAGCACCTGGAACCTCTCATCTCTGGAGAGTAAGATCAGCTCTACACCTGGTGAGATTTAAATCAGTGCGGGGATAACCTTTGTCTTAAATGGAAGACATTTGGGATGACTAGAACCCTTCCTAGAGCTGTCCGTCCGACCAAACTGAGCTATTGGGGGAGAAGAGCCTTGGTGAGAGAGGTAAAGAAGAACCCAAAGATCACTGTGGCTGAGCTCCAGAGATGCAGTTGGGAGATGGGAGAAAGTTGTAGAAAGTCAACCATAACTGCAGCCCTCCACCAGTCGGGGCTTTATGGCAGAGTGACCCGACAGAAGCCTCTCCTCAGTGCAAGACACATGAAAGCCCGCATGGAGTTTGCTAAAAAACACCTGAAGTACTCCAAGATGGTGATAAATAAAATTCTCTGGTCTCATGAGACCAAGATAGAACTTTTTGGCCTTAATTCTAAGCGGTATGTGTGGAGAAAACCAGGCACTGCTCATCACCTGTCCAATACAGTTCCAACAGTGAAGCATGGTGGTGGCAGCATCATGCTAAGGGGGTGTTTTCAGCTGCAGGGACAGGACGACTGGTTGCAATCGAGGGAAAGATGAATACGGCCAAGTACAGGGATATCCTGGATGAAAACCTTCTCCAGAGTGCTCAGGACCTCAGAATGGGCCGAAGGTTTACCTTCCAACAAAACAATGACCCTAAGCACACAGCTAAAATAACGGAGGAGTGGCTTCACAACATTCCGTGACTGTTCTTGAATGGCCCAGCCAGAGCCCTGACTTAAACCCAATTGAGCATCTCTGGAGAGACCTAAAAATGGCTGTCTACTAGGGATGAGCCGAACACCCCCCTGTTCGGTTCGCACCAGAACATGCGAACAGGAAAAAAGTTCGCTCGAATACGCGAACACCGTTAAAGTCTATGGGATACGAACATTAATATTTAAAAGTGCTAATTTTAAAGGCTTATATGCAAGGTATTGTCATAAAAAGTGTTTGGGGACCTGGGTCCTGCCCCAGGGGACATGGATCAATGCAAAAAAACGTTTTAAAAACGGCCGTTTTTTCAGGAGCAGTGATTTTAATAATGCTTAAATTCAAACAATAAAAGTGTAATATCCCTTTAAATTTCGTAGCTGGGGGGTGTCTATAGTATGCCTGTAAAGGGGCGCATGTTTCCTGTGTTTAGAACAGTCTGACAGCAAAATGACATTTCGAAAAAAAGCCATTTAAAATTACCCGCGGCTATTGCATTGCCGACAATACACATAGAAGTTCACTGATAAAAACGGCATGGGAATTCCCCACAGGGCAACCCCGAACCAAAATAAAAAAAAAAAAATGACGTGGGAGACCCCCTAAATTCCATACCAGGCCCTTCAGGTCTGGTATGGATATTAAGGGGAACCCCGGCCAAAATTTAAAAAAAAATGACGTGGGGTTCCCCCTAAATTCCATACCAGACCCTTCAGGTCATGGATTTTAAGGGGAACCCCGCGCCAAAAAAAAAAAAAAAACGGCGTGGGATCCCCCAAACATCCATACCAGACCCTTATCCGAGCACGCAACCTGGCAGGCTGCAGGAAAAGAGGGGGGGACGAAAGTGCGCCCCCCCTCCTGAACCATACCAGGCCACATGCCCTCAACATTGGGAGGGTGCTTTGGGGTAGCCCCCCAAAACACCTTGTCCCCATGTTGATGAGGACAAGGGCCTCATCCCCACAACCCTGGCCGGTGGTTGTGGGGGTCTGCGGGCGGGGGGCTTATCGGGCTTTAACAAGGGGGCTCCCACTTCCCACCCCCCAGGTGAATGGGTATCGGGTACATTGTACCGCTACCCATTCACCAAAAAAGTGTCAAAAAAGTAAAAATGACAAGAGACGGTTTTGGACATGTCCTTAAATGATACCCATTCACATAGGGGGGGCGGGATCTGGGGGTCCCTTTGTTAAAGGGGGCTTCAAGATTCTGATAAGCCCCCATCCGCACACCCCCACAACCACCGTGCAAGGGTTGTGGGGATGGGGCCCTTATCCCCACCAACGTGGGGACAAGGTATTTTGGGGGGACCCCTTATGTTGAGGGCATGTGGCCTGGTATGGTTCAGGGGGGTGCTCTCTCATCCCTCCCTTTTCCTGCGGCCTGCCAGGTTGCGTGCTCGGATAAGGGTCTGGTATGGATTTTGTGGGGGACCCCCACGCCATTTTATTTTTATTTTGGAACGGGGTTCCCCTTAACATTCATACCAGACCCAAAAGGCCTGGTAATGGACTGGGGTGGGGACTCAATCCATTTTTTCAATGTTTTTTATGTATATTGCTGGGATCCGACAATACATTACAGCCGCGAGCAGTTTTGAATTACATTTTTTACTTTAGAAATGTCATTTTGCTGTGGCATAGTAAAACACATCACAAAGATGCGATACTTTACAGACAGACTAAGGAGACCCCCCCAGGCATGATATTTAAAGGAATTTTACATTTTTATTGTTTCAAGTATTATTAAAATCACTGCTCCTGAAAAAGTCTGTTTTTAAAACTTTTTTTGCATTGATACATGTCCCCTGGGGCAGGACCCGGGTCTCCATACACTTTTTATGGCAATAACTTGCATATAAGCCTTTAAAATTAGCACTTTTGATTTTTCACGTTCCCATAGACTCTAACGGTGTTTGCACAATTTTTTTTCCTGTTCTGCTGTGAACCGAACCGGGGGGTGTTCGGCTCAATCCTTACTGCCCATCAGACTAAGTATCTGGTGGCAGAAAAAAAGTATTGTGCTAAGTGCTAATCATTGTATTCTTGTAACTTTTTGCTGGAATTTTGCTTTAAGTATAAAAGGACAATCTGCGTCTGAAGACCTACCAACTGCATAGTGGGGCCCAGCCTGAGTTATCAGGAAGTAACAGCTAGCTTCTGAATCTGGCAGAGCAGAAAGAAAAAAGTCGAGACCACTTCAGTGTGAGGATGACAACATTGGAATTTATAAGTATACAGTTTGTGTTTCAAGTCAGCAGCTACAGTACTTGCAGTGGCTAACTTTTTAGGTAGTCGAATAAAAGTCCTCATTAACGTGCAGTTGCCCCCTCCCTTTGTGGCATTTACACCTCTGGCTTTCCAAAAGGTTTGAGAGTTGGGGTGCTCATTCACCCAAAAGAGCTTCGGGTACTAATGTTGGATAAAAAGACCTGAATCATAATGTTCCAATTCCCCCCAAAGGAGTTCAGTGAAGTGTCTTCATGTTACTGGTTTTGTGAACATTGGTGATGCCCACAGTAAGCAATCCCACAAGTTTAATCTAAATTGTTTTGTTTTCAAAAATTATTAGAAAAACACAAATGAATCTTAGCTCCTGCAGATGGCAGCTCAGAGCTACTGTACCATCCACTGATGCCGCATACACACGAGCGGAATGTCCGACAGAAAAAGTCCGATGGAAGCTTTTCATCGTATATTCTGATAGTGTGTGTGCCCCATCAAACTTTTTACGTTGAAAATTCTGACAGACCTAGAAATGGAGCATGTTCTAAATATTTCCGACGGAACCAATTCCTATCGGGAAAACCGCTCGCCTGTATGCTGTTCCGACGGACCAAAAACAACGCATGCTCTGAAGCAAGTACAAGATGGAAGCGCTCGGTGTGGTAAAACTAGCGTTCCTAATGGAGCTAGTACATTCCTCGCGCAGCAAATTCTGTGATCTTTTAATGCTGCGCATTCCTTTCTTCTTTATAATGCTAGAAGAATGAAGTTGTTTTGCTGCTCATATTCACACAGTTCTCACAAACTTATTTCTTCATTATTTCTCCTGATCTCATGAATAATATTGTATTTTTTAAAATCACGATCTCCATAATAATGTTTACAATTATTTTTTATAGTCATCTTTTATATTTTTTTATTTCATCAAGATCTCCTTTTTTTGGATTATTGAAACATTATTTTCTAGTGATCTCCATATATAATTGAATTTTTTGTGTGTCAATCTACCACAATAACATTCTTGTATTTTTTATCAACCTCAAGGAGGTTGGTGTCCCTTGTTAAGGCAGAGGGGAGGCACCTGTGATTGGGTGAGGATCCTACTGGGGCCAGCAACCTCCTGGCTGACACTGGGCCCGCCCTCCTCCTGGCTGCCACTTTCCAGACCCTCCTCCTGGCTGAGCTCATCCTGTGTATAAAAAAGGGACATAGTTTTAGTTTTTGGTTCATAAATCACACACAATTCAGCTCATGACTTGCAAATTGAACT
Organism: Aquarana catesbeiana; assembly: GCA_037953035.1. Classification (NCBI taxonomy): domain Eukaryota; kingdom Metazoa; phylum Chordata; class Amphibia; order Anura; family Ranidae; genus Aquarana; species Aquarana catesbeiana. Next base: position 784,032 of record JBBHAA010001247.1, on the reverse strand, counting down.
CCAGCTGGGCACATCCACTTCTTCCAGGATAAAAGGCCCAGGTTGTTCCTCGTCAGCTTCTGCTGGGGTTGAGGGAAGGGTAGAGGGAAGGCTGCAAGGAAGGGTAGAAAGAGATTCCCTGGCTTCACTCTGGTCGTCCAGAAACCGCAGTTTGTTGAAGTACCTCAGGCTGGGGACATACACTTGCACTGCTGATGCTCCTGATCGGAGTGATTTCTGGATCTTATTATGCTCCTTATACATGTTCCTCAAGATCCCATTTTACTTTTCCAAGAACACGATGGTTGCATCGGGGACCTGAGTCTTCACAAATTCCAGAAGTTTCTCCAGCGTTGACCTCCTAGCTTGTTTATTATAATATATGCTGTGTTTCACCTCCCACAAATTCCTCATCTCCCTGTACTTGTCAATGAAACTGGCCATAAATTCAGGGTCCTTAAAGTGATTCATATTTTCTATAAGACAATACACAAGACAAAAACACTAATGTCAGCCTAAACTCTCATAATCTTATCCCAATATAGGCCTCAATCTTGAAGCAGTATAGGCCACTGATGTACCAAAGTTAAGATTTTACTTTCGTTAGAACGTTCGTCCTTCTTCCTCAGCACACCGAAAGTACGTACGACACACGCGTGTTGCCTTATATACACTGCGCATGCGTTGCCCGTGTCGCCCGCCCCTGACGTTCTTTCTAGTGAATTCCCCGCCCCTTCTCTTTGGCGCTCAGTAGGAGCAACAGGGCGGAGACAGAGAAGGTGTCTGTTATTACTAATTCCAGTAACGAGGAGGAAAGCCTGGAGGCAGTAACGTCCCGATCCCGGAGGCGAAGATTTAAGGCCTCAAATATGTCCTTTGGTGAGATGGTGGAGATGATGGACATCTTGAGGAGGAACGACTAGGATGGGAAGAATGGACCGTACCTAAACCCGAATGAGAGAAAGGCCAAAATCATGACGAAAGTTGTGAAGAGTCTGCACACAAATTTTGGGGTACGACGATCCAAGGAGCAAATAAGGAAACACTGGTCAGACCTGAAACTGAGGGAGCTGAATCAGTACAGAAGGATCAAGAAAATGCTTAGAAAAAGTAAGTAGTTGTCGTGTGTTCCGATTATTATTATTACTTGCATGCTGCGCCATGTGATTTTCTTTACTGTAGGACATTTTAAAATGGCAAGTTTCAGGTTGGTGGATGCAGTAATCGGTCATAGTAAACATTGTTCGCTCATTAACCACTTCCCGCCTGGCCCATAGCAGATGACGGCCGGGCGGTGGTTCAGTTATCCTGACTGGGCGTCATATGACGTCCAGCAGAATAACATGCCACCGCGCGCCCGCGGGGGCACGCATCGCGGCGATTGGTGGATCGGTGTGTCAGTTTGACACACCGCTACACCGATCTTGGTAAAGAGACTCCGGCGGAGGCTCTTTACCACGTGATCAGCCGTGTCCAATCACGGCTGATTACGATGTCAATAGGAAGAGCCGTTGATCGGCTCTTCCTCACTCGCGTCTGACAGACGCGAGTAGAGGAGAGACTATTGGCGGCTCTCCTGGCAGGGGGGTCTGCGCTGATTGTTTATCAGCGCAGCCCTCCCTCAGATCACCACACTGGACCACCAGGGATCGCCGCTAGGACCACCAGGGAAGGGGCAACATGTGGATGGCCAGGTATGTACCCCATGGCCATCCACATGTGCCCAGTCAGTGCCCAATCTGTGCCAATCAGTGCCCACAAATGGGCACTGATTGGCACCATTATGTTGCAGTGATGCCCAGCAATGCCACCCTTAGGGGCATCACTGCAAACAGTGTCATCAGTGCCACCCATCAGTGTCCATCGGTGCCACCTGTCAGTGCCCATCTGTGCCCATCAGTGCCCACCTATCAGTGCCCATCCCTGCCCATCTGTGCCAACTATCAGTGCCACCCATAACTACCCATCAATGCCACCTACGAGTGCCCATCAATGCCACCTACGAGTGCCCATCAGTGCCACCTATGAGTGCCCATCGGTGCCACCTATGAGTACCCATCAGTGCCGCATACCAGTGCCACCTATCAGTGCCCATCAGTGCCACCTATCAGTGCCCATCAGTGCCGCCTATTAGTGCCCATCATCAGTGCCCGTCAGTGCCACCTTATCAGTGCCACCTCATTGGTGCCACCTCATCTGTGGGTATCAGTGCCCGTCAGTGCAGCCATATCAGTGCCCATTGATTGAAGAAGAAAACGTACTTATTTACAAAAAATTTTAACAGAAACATAGAAAACGTGTTTTTTTTCAAAATTTTCGGTCTTTTTTTATTTGTTGCGCAAAAAATAAAAAACGCAGAGGTGATCAAATTCCACCAAAAGAAAGCTCTATTTGTGGGAACAAAATGATAAAAAATTTGTTTGGATACAGTGTTACATGACCGCGCAATTGTCATTCAAATTGCAACAGCGCTGAAAGCTGAAAATTGGCCTGGGCGGGAAGATGTCTAAGTGCCTGGTATTGAAGTGGTTAAATACAATGTATCACTCAACAGAGGACACCAGGAACCCCCCACCTGACAAAGAACGGGAACTCCCAAAAACATCACACCCCGAGGATCTGGAGGAAGGAGAGGTGGAGGAAGTGGGTGAACTTGTCACCACAACAGGTGAGTGTCTGACACCCCAGCTTCAGGTAATATATGTATGCCTGCATATTTATAATACATGTTTTTCCCAAAATTTTTAGGTGATTTGTTGGTTGTGGAAGAGCAAGCTCAAAAATTCACAAGTGCACAACTCCTAATCCAGGACATCATTACAGGGGTCCCCTAGTTACAAACATCCGACTTACAAACGACTCCTACTTACAAACGGAGGGAGACAACAGGAAGTGAGAGCAAATCTACCCCTAGGAAGGGAAATTCACTCCTGTAAGAGCTAGTATGGGGAAAAGGTACCTCCACTGATGCTTTATCACCAATCCTTGTTTCCACAACAAGCCAAAATTTTCAAAATCCAATTGTCATTGGGACAGAAAGGGAGGTGAAATCTTCTGAACAGGGGCACAGACAGCAAAACAAATGTTACAGGGGTGTTAACCCTTCCCTATGCTATCCAAAAAGCTTGTACATGGAATCGTGAAATTGACATCATAAGAAAGAAACAAAATTTTCTTGAACAACAAATGAAGAACATGATTGATGTGTTGGGGAGAATTTAAAAGATCTTCAAAATGCAACCATTTTAATCATTGTTATAAAAACACAATTTTTTTGTAATTAGTAAAAGCCAAATTTTGAAGATGCACACAGTGTGTCAACATGTGCTATCTGCCATCAGGGGATTTCAATGTACGCGTTTTGTGGATGCAACCCCTTCCTCCCAAATGAAGTAGGTGAGAGGAAGGGGTTGACATTAGGCATGGGATCAGGAGTTAAATACCCATTTTGACTCCCAAATTGTGTGCATCTTCAAAATTTGGCTTTTACAGGGGTGACATCAGCTCATCTGATGAAGGCAATATCCAGACATTTAGGACATACTATAATGTCTGATATTGCCTTCTGGTTTTCTACGTTGAACTTTGTAAGTTCCAGAGTTTTGTATGTTATACGTTATTAAACATGCCTATTTTGAACAAAAAACAAAAAAAATGTAAAAAAATTAACAGGAAGTCCAGCCTCATGCCCAACTGAGGCAATATAATTTTTGGCATTTTTCCTTAACCACTTGCTTACTGGGCACTTAAACCCCCCTCCTGTCCAGACCAATTTTCAGCTTTCAGCGCTGTCGCACTTTGAATGACAATTGCGCGGTCATACAACACGGTACCCAAATGAAATTTTTATCATTTTTTTCCCACAAATAGAGCTTTCTTTTGATGGTATTTGATCACCTCTACGGTTTTTATTTTTTTTTTTAAAAATTTAAAAAGACAGAATTTTAAAAAAAAAATTATATTTTTTTTTATATTTTGTTATCAATTTTTGCAAACAGTTAATTTTTCTCCTTTGTTTATGTACGCTGATGAGGCGGCACTGATGGGCACCGATAGGTGGCAGTGATGGGCACTTATGGGTGGCGGTTATGGGCACTGATGGGTGGCAGTGTTGGGCACTGATTGGGCACTGACTGATGGCAGCACTGCTAGGTGGCACTAATAGGTGGCACTTGAGGGCATTGATAGGTGGCACTTGTGGGCATTGATAGGTGGCACTTGTGGGCACTGTGGGCACTGGCAGATGGCACTTGGAGGCACAGATGAGGCATCTGTGCCTCCTTCCTCTTCGGGACCGATGTCCCTTTGACATGAGCCAGTGATCGGCTTTTTTTTCCTCCTCACGCTGTCAGCGTGAGGAGAAAACGAAACCGATCACCGAGCTTTTGTTTTACATCATGTGACCAGCTGTCATTGGCTGACAGCTGATCACATGGTAAGGGGCCGGGACCGGCCCCTTACTCGGATCAGTGATCATCCGAGTCTCCGTGACTCGGTGATCACAGCGCGCACACCGCGCGCCCTGCAGGGTGCGCGCGGGGCGCGTGAATAGGGGAGGACGTCATATGACGTCCTCCCGGAGATTGAGGTCCGCGCTGTAGCCGTCATTCGGCTATGGCCCGGACCTCAAGTGGTTAAAAAATTGTGCAATATGCAGCAGGATAGGACGATATGGTTAATTTTGTAGTCTGCCATATGGATAGCTGTCAGAAACAGGCGGAACTGGCTGGCCATTATCCCGAAGGTATTCTCAACAACTCCTCTCGCTCTGGCCAACCGGTAGTTAAAAACCCTCCTCTCCGGGGTGAGGGCCCTTTTGGGGAATGGCCTCATCAGGTGTTTGCCTAGACCGAACGCTTTATCAGCAAGAAAGACGAAGAGGAGTCCTTCCACGTTGGTCGCATCAGGTGGCATTGCCAGGCCACCAGTCTGGAGACATTGGTAAAACTCCATCTGGGCGAAGACTCTTCCATCCGACATCTGGCCATTTTTCACCACGTCCACATAGAGGAACTCATATTGTGCTGACACCACCACCATTAACACTATACTATTAAACCCCTTATAGTATAATAGTAAGACCCAGAATGTGGACGTGCTTCCCATCTATAGCCCCTCCACAGTTAGGAAAGTCCCAACGGTCGGCAAAATGGGAGGCCACAGTCTGCCATTCCTGTGGCGTTGCAGGGAACTGTGGAGTCAAAACAGAAAAAAATAAGTACTTTTGCACATAACATTGCAAGCAAATTAAACAAAAACATTTTTGGCCGACATCAGTATAACATTTTTTAAAATGAGTATTTCAATACAAAAATCTAAGGTCCACTTATCATATCCCCCCCCCCTCTGATGGCCCATTGTAAAAATTTTAGGGGGGGGGTTTGGGGTGACTTTGGGAGCCAAAAAAAAAAGCCTCCAGCACTCTGCCTGAATTTAAGGACACACATAACATTTGTACACATTTTAGGGGGTGTTTTGGGTAAAGCACTACAATGGAGCTGACAAAATACATTGTTAAGTGACTAGGCTATAGGTGTATTGGCCCAGGATAGCATGCTGGGGAGGTTAGTGAAGGCAAAAATGCATGAAGGACAAAAAAGAAGCATTAAAAGCTTACAGCATGCATGAGGACAAAGGGGACATTCACAGCATATTACAATCATGGTACCGTATATACTCGAGTATAAGCCGAGATTTTCAGCCCTTTTTTTAGGCTGAAAGTGCCCCCCTTGGCTTATACTCGAGTCACCACCGTCTACCTACCTGATCAGCGTGTCATGCAGGCAGACGGCGGCCAGCGTGTCATAAAAACATACAGCGGCCATTCCAGTGTTTAAAAGCCACGCCTCCTCCTCGTCTGTGATAGGCAGAACACTCAATTTCCCAGCAGTCAGTGTTCAGCCTACCACGGACATCCTCTCATCCTCGTCAATGGTATAAGGTTGAACACTGGAATGGCCACGTATGTTTTTATGACACACTGATCGGTGGATGCAGAGCGGCACACGGAGGATGCAGGTCGGCACACGGAGGCATGCACAGGACACAGAGAGGATGCAGATTGGCACAGGTAGGCTGCAATGGACACAAGGAGGTATACACAGGACACAGTGAGGTAGGCAGATCTGCACAGGTAGGCATGCACAGGACACAGGGAGGTATGCAATAGACACAGGGGAGGGGGGGGAGGGGGGGAAGGGAAATGGACGGCGAGGGAGAGGGAGGGAAGAAGACAGGGAGGGGGGGGAGAGAGGGGGGAGGAAAAAGGACAATAAGGTAGTGGAAGAGGAGGGAGGGGAGAAGAGAGAGAGAGGAGGGGAAGAAAGAAGGAACAGAGAAAGGGAGAAGAGGGGATGGGGGGAAGGGGAAAACGTCAAAACGTCACTTCTGCCCATACTTCTTAACGCCACATTTTTTTTATGTCATTTTTTTCAAAATGACAAAAATGTATTTATTTAATTTCTTTTTTTTTGCATTTAAGTCCAAATATGAGATGTGAGGACTTTTTGACCCCAGATCTCATATTTAAGAGGACCTGTCATGTTTTTTTCTATTACAAGGGATGTTTACATTCCTTGTAATAGGAATAAAAGTGACACCATTTTTTTTTTAAAACAGTGTAAAAATAAAAGGTAAAATAAATAAGAAAAAAAAAATGTTGAACGCGCCCCGTTCCGCCAAGGACGCGTGCAGAAGCGAACGCATACGCGAGTAGCGCCCGCATAGGAAAACGGTATTCAAACCACACATGTGAGGTATTGCAGCGATCGGTAGAGAGAGAGCAATAATTCTAGCCCTAGACCTCCTCTGTAATGCAAAACATGCAACCGGTTGAATTTTTTAAATGTCGCCTATGGAGATTTTTAATGATAAAAGTTTGTCGCCATTCCACGAGCGGGCGCAATTTTGAAGCGTGACATGTTGGATATTATTTTACTCGGCGTAACATTATCTTTCACAATATAATAAAAAAATTGGGATAACTTTACTGTTGTCTTATTTTTTAATTCAAAAAAGTGTATTTAAAAAAAAAAAAGTGTGCTTGTAAGACCGCTGCGCAAATACGGTGTGACAGAAAGTATTGTAACGACCGCCATTTTATTCTCTAGTGTGTTAGAAAAAAATGTAATGTTTGGGGGTTCTAAGTAATTTTATAGCAAAAAAAACTGTTTTTAGCTTGTAAACAGTCTGTAAAAGAGGCCCGCGGTCCTTAAGTGGTTAAGAAGTCTATTTAATCAGGGGTATGTGCAGCCAGGACATTTATAGTCTAAATATGTCTCCCACTTTTCCTTTTCTTGTATAAAATATGAAAAATATAGCACAAAACAGCACATGGCTGTAATGGAAAATACATATAGGGAGTACAACTAACCACCCTAAGCACAAATGATTATTGAATTGCACTGCAAACATTATAATGCACTTAGCAAATACACAGCTTTCAATTTAATTGCATTATAGCCATCCCTTTTGTTAAAGGTTGCATATACTTGCAGCACTGTTACGTTCTGGGTTTCAGATAGTATGTTGTATAAAAACATTGTAAAAAAAAACTGGTTTTAAATACTCATGAAAAGAGACCAAAAAAATGTTATCAAGTGTTATGCCGCGTACACACGGTCGGACTTTTCAGCTACAAAAGTCCAACGGACGCTGACGGACTAAAGCTGGCTGGTAATCCGATCGTGTGTGGGCTTCTCCGGACTTTCAACGTACTTTTTTAGCCTCAAATCCGACGTACTTTAGATTTGAAACATGCTTCAAATCTTTACGTCGTAACTACGACGGACCCCGAAGTCCGCTCGTCTGTATGCTAGTCCTACGGACAAAAACCCACGCTAGGGCAGCTATTGGCTACTGGCTATCAACTTCCTTATTTTAGTCCGGTGTACGTCATCACGTACGAATCCGTCGGACTTTTGTGTGGTCGTGTGTAGGCAAGTCTGTTCGTTAGAAAGTCTGCCGCAAGTCCGCCGCAAGTCCGCCGAAAGTCCGCCGAAAGTCTGTCGGACAGGCTGTCGGACTTTTGTAGATGAAAAGTCCGACCGTGTGTACGCGGCTTTAGGGCCGGTTCCCACTGCTACGATGTCCGAGATCGGATGTGATTCGCACCGCACTGCAGTGCAAATCACATGCGATCTCTGTGCGATCCGATTTCAGCCATACAGATAGTATGGCTGAATTCGCATCGCATTCGGGCCAAACTCGCACAGGACCCTTTTTTTGGTCCACAGCAGAATCGGATCGCATGGGTGTTCACACCATGCGATCCGATTCCTGTCCGACTTTGCAGATCGCACTGCGATATGCGAACTGATTTGGGGGTGTCATTAACTTTTAACTGACACTCACAGCAGTTCGCATAGGGCAGTATGAACTGCCGCCAGGAGACATGCGATGCGGGAACCCGCAGTAGATTTTGCAGGGTTCCCGCATCGCAGCAGTGTCCTTAGAGAAAATCTGTACCTGATGATATACAGAGCTTTTCATTGCTGACAAGTACTAGCTGCCACTTGCCAGGCTGTCTCTGGCCGTAGAACTGACCTAGAGCAAGCAGGGGTGTAATCTGGTGTACTTAACAATTGGGGCAGATCATGATTATTTTAATTATTACTACTGAAAATAATTTTGACTAACAGGGGAAGGTGGTGCCTCTTATATAGTCAAAACTATTTCAGCAGTAATAATTAAATAAAATGCTAAGAGGCTATATTTTTCTCTGAACATCAAAAGGGCGAACTTCAGATGCAAAAGGCTGGACTGATATTTTCAACCCACAAATCTATATAGGATGTACAGAGCCCTGTGTATAGTGTAGAGCCTGGTATATGATGTGCAGAGTCCGGTGTATAATGTAGAGCCTGGTATATGATGTACAGAGCCCTGTGTATAATGTAGAGCCTGGTATATGATGTGCAGAGTCCGGTGTATAATGTAGAGCCTGGTATATGATGTACAGAGCCTTGTGTATAATGTAGAGCCTGGTATATGATGTGCAGAGTCCTGTGTATAATGTAGAGCCTAGTATATGATGTGCAGAATACCTCTTTCACATCAGAAGCTCCCCATGACATAAGAGTCCCTCCTTTCACACCAGACACCCCCTATCCCATCAGGATCCCCCTTTCACATTAGAAGCCCCCTCATCACATCCAAGAGCCACCCCTCCCCCCTGTATGTCAAAAGCCCCCATCACATCAGAGTTGCTGCAGACCGGGTAAAATCTTGTAATGGGTCGGATGTCGTTCTCATGCCATAGTTTGGAGACCCCTAGTCTATACTGCCTTTCAAGTGTGCAATCTAAAGAGAAATACCGCAAAATAACAACTGATAGCTATTGTTTTTCCAAGATAAACTTAAAGTTTCTGGCTGTGTTTTTCACATGGCAATATTGAATAAGCATGCATCCAGAACAGCTGGAAAAATTTGGTGATCAGATTGAACCTACATAATGTACCCTGTACACTTGTCCTCTGAAGTCTATTGCCACAGTATAAAAGCCAGCCAGGAACTCAGCACATGGATGGGGGGAACCCCTTATAATGGGCACAGCAGCCAGCAGCTGTACAGACCCAGGAACTCAGCACAGGGATGGTGGGAACCCCTCATTATGGGCACAGTGAGGCTGCAATTGATGGGCACAGTGAGGCTGCATTTGATGAAACAGATACTTGCATTTGGCAGCGCCATACCTATCTCTCTTTTAAACTTACCCATATTTTCATTTGACTCATAGGCATTGATCATTGTAGAATTTGTTTTGAAAATGAGTGAAAATTCGGTTCCATCTTTGAAACTATTTCCCTTCACAAGGCGTTCGGATGAGGATAAAAAGAGGATAAAGGAGCTTGGACCACATCAACCCAAATTGCAAATTCAGCAGAGGTCAAGTGATCATGGTCGAGTTTACACGCGAAGCTTTTCCACCGCTTCTTATAATAAATGGAGTTGGCTAGCTGGATGTGATGTGACTCATGCCTATTATTGTTTTCCCTGTTTGCTATTCCAAAGTCATGGCACCGACACGCTGTGGATAACAGGGGTTAACGACCTAAAGCATCTCACTGAAAAGTGCAAGTGGCATGAAACTACCCAAAGCCATCTTGACAATGTTATGAGGCTCGAGTTTTTTGGGAAGCGTAGCATTGGTGAACAGCTAGATGCAGGCTACAGAATTGCCATTAGAAAACACAATGAAGAGGTCACAAAAAATAGACACATCCTGTGTCGAATAATAGACTGTGTGAAATTTTGTGGTGCATTTGAGCTGGCTTTGCGTGGCCATGATGAGAGTGAGAGCTCCGATAATCCTGGGATATTCCGTGGCTTGGTCAATTTGGTTGCTTCTCTTGATGGAGTTTTGAAAGAGCACCTTGAGAATGCCACTGTTTTTAAGGGAACTTCAAAAACTGTGCAGAACGAGCTGTTGGACTGTATGTTGTCTGTAGTGAAGGAGCACATTATTCAAGAAGCACAGAGCAGCGATTTCATTTCAATCCAGGCTGACGAGACCACTGATATTGCCACACAGTGCCAACTTGTGCTTGTACTGCACTACATTGATGCCAAAAACAACGTACAGGAGAGGTTTTTTGAGTTTATTCCTCTACATTCCGCTAATGTGGATTCCATTTCTACAGCACTATTATTATTATTACTTTTTTATTATTATTGCTCATACTTTTGCAGAGATTCTATGCCATCCCTGGTTGACCAAAGCAGTCAAGGTGGTTCTCAACCGAAGAGGCGGGGCTCGCTGAATCCAGGAGAACAGAAACGCATTGCAACCGAGGTGAGTTTTAATTTGTTGCAATATTTGTCTTTTTGAAGAAAAATATTTTTCTTACAATATTCATATAAAAATTATGTGATCTAAAAGGATTTGTTATTCCCTTTAGTAGATAACATTAGTATTACAGCCTTCATCTGTGTTAGCAGCCTGAACATGAGAAATGCATGAGACTTGACATATTTACTAAGAATGTCTTGTCCATGTGTATGGAGTTCTGAGAAATTATGGATTCAAAACCACTGAAACTGATCTCCCTTTATAACTTAAAACTGAACATTTTAAAATGGCCAGTTTTAATGTTATAAAGGGAGATCAGTTTCAGTTTTTTTGAACCCATAATTTCTTCTCAGAACGCCATACACATGGACAAGACATTCTTAGTAAATATGTATAAGTTTCATGCATTTCTGATGCTCAGGGAGCTAACACAGATGACATTGACATTTTGTCATCGCTACCTAATTTTTGTTTTTATGCTTCACTCTATAGGTCTGTGATACCATACTATTACACACCATGCGACGTTTCTCCTTCACAAAACACCTTGTTAGTGCCACCTTGCTTCAAGCAGACAGGTTTGAACAGTACGCAAAGGAGTTTCCGGAGGATGCACTGAGTGAGACTTTGAAGGCCTATCCACTGCTCAATAAGAATAAGTTAAAGGCAGAGCTTGGTCTCATCTACCGCAGAATTCAAAAAGTGCAATGGTGCTGTGGACCTATTCCAGCACAATCTTGCTCATGTATTTAGAGAGACTGTCACGCTGCTAAAGATCCTCATCACCACACCCATGACCACAGCAGAAGCTGAGAGGTGCTTTTCAACCTTAAAAAGGATTAATGCCGCGTACATACGGTCTGACTTTTCGTCTACAAAAGTCCGACGAACGCCGACGGACTAAAGCTGGCTGACAATCCGGACTTTCAGCGGACTTTCAGCGGACTTTTCCAGCCTCAAATCTGACGGACTTTAGATTTGGAACATGCTTCAAATCTTTACGTCCTAACTACGCCGGACCCAGAAATCCGCTCGTCTGTATGCTAGTCCGACGGACAAAAACCCATGCTAGGGCAGCTATTGGCTACTGGCTATGAACTTCCTTATTTTAGTCCGGTGTACGTCATCACGTACTAATCCGTCGGACTTTTGTGTGATCGTATGTAGGCAAGTCCGTTCATAAAAAAGTCTGCCGCAAGTCCGCCAAAAGTCCGCCAAAAGTCCGTCGAAAGTCTGTCAGACAGGCTGTCGGACTTTTGTAGACAAAAAGTCCGACCGTGTGTACGCGGCATAAGACTTTTCTGAGAAATAGATGACCTAGGAAAGGCTGAATGCATTGGCCATGCTGTCAATGGAAAAGAGAGTGGTGACAGAGATGACTGACTTCAACCAGAAGGTCATAGAGAAATTTGCAAGCCAGAAAGAAAGGAGAGCAAAATTCATTTTCAAATAGTTCTACTGGCACTAATGTGAATGTGGCGTGCATTTGTATTCAGTCACCTTTACTCTGATTCAGAGTTTTTTTTTGTTATTTGTTGTATAATAAAGTTTGTTTGCTGTTGTAAAAAAATTCACTGATTCGTGGTACATTTATTGCATTCTTTAACAGTTGACTTAACCACTTCCCAACCGGCGCACGCCGATGTACGTCGGCAGAATGGCACGGCTGGGCAAATGGACTTACAGGTAAGTCCATTTGAATTCCCGCCCGTGCCATTGCGTGCGCACCGGCCGGGAGCTCCGTGAGTTGGGTCGCTGGTCCCGTGGACTCGATCGCCGTGGGGATACCCTTGATCACCTCACGGAGAGGACGAACGGGGAGATGCTGATGTAAACAGCATCTCTCCGTTCTGCCTAGTGACAAGTGTCACTGATCACAGCTCCCTGTCATCGGGAGCGGTGATCAGCGTAGTGACACAGCTAGCCCCTCCCCCCTACAGTTAGAATCACTCCCCTAGGACATACTTAACCCCTCCCCGCCCCCTAGTGGTTAACCCCTTCACTGCCAGTGTCATTTACACAGTTTTTAACCGCACTGATCGCTGTATAAATGACAATGGTCCCAAAAATATGTAAAAAATGTCCGACATGTCTACCTTAATGTCGCAGTCACAATAAAAAATCACTGAACGCCGCCATTACTAGTAAAAAAAAAAAATATTAATAAAAATGCCATAAAACGATCCCCTATTTTGTAAACGCTAAAACTTTTGCGCAAACCAATCAATAAACGCTTATTGCGATTTTTTTTTACCAAAAATATTTAGAAGAATTCGATCGGCCTAAACTGAGGAAAAAAAAAGTTTTTTTTATATATTTTTGGGGGATATTTATTATAGCAAAATGTAAAAAATAATGTGTTTTTTTCAAAATTGTCGCTCTTATTTCTTATTTTGTTTATAGCGCAAAAAATAAAAATCGCAGAGGTGATCAAATGCCACTAAAAGAAAGCTCTATTTGTGGGAAAAAAAGATGTCAATTTTGTTTGAGAGCCACGTCGCACGACCACGTAATTGTCAGTTAAAGCGATGCAGTGCCGAATCGCAAAAAGTGCTCTGGTCAGGAAGGGGGTAAAATCTTCTGGGGCTGAAGTGGTTAAACATTAACATTTTCAATATTTTATCTAGATATATAATCTGTCCTGTGATGCTGGGACTGTATACTCTGTCCTGTGATCTGAGCAGTATTCTCCTGACACTATGGGTGGAAGCAAGTGGAATACAGGGGACAGAGTGGGTGGATTATATAAGGGGTGTGGTTTGAGAAGTGGGAGCTGTCAAAAATTATGGGCGGGGTCTGCCCCCCCCATCCAAAAACTTCACCAGCCGCCACTGGACTGGACTTGGGTCAAAGTATAAACCCCAACACCAAGACCCCACACAGCACAAACTACGATGAGCATGTACCCGCAACATGGTTTCAAAACGGTCGGCTGGTCAGAACAAACTTAACAGAACGCACTGAAGAACAGCAAGGCCTGTGAAGAGTGAGCTGAAAATCAGCAACGAGCGGACAAGAACGCACTGAAAAAACAGATACGAACTGACTGCACGCACTGAAAACCAGATACAAACCCACAAGCACAAACTGAACAGCAGTAAAACGATCTGAAAAAGCTGGCTTTTCAAAAAAGTGGCTAAAAAGCTCACGAAAACCTATTTTTTAAAATCAATGAATGCTTTAACAACTGAAAAAACTTCTGCAAGCAGCAACTGTGGAGCATGTTTGGAGCACTAAAAAAAGCACCTCAAATATGCCCCTCTCCATTGAAATGAATGGAAAATGTCTGAAAAGCATCCTAAAATTTCTTCAAGAGCTCCAGAAAAGCGCCTGAAAATCGCAGCAAAAGCGCTCAGTGTTTTACAGCCAGAAATGAAGACTTAGGCCCCATTCACACTAGCGTGTTTTTTGATGCATTTTGCATTTTGCAGAAATGCACGGGAATTTTTTAACATGGGTTCCTATGGAACATGTTCACATCAATGCTTTTTTGTATCTCCGCGTTTTTGGAAAGGGTCGGGGACTTTTTCTCATGCAAAATGCAGCGTTTTGCATGTAATGGTTTTCAATGGACAAGCATCAAAAACGCAAGTGCACCTTTTTTGCAGCGTTTTTGATGCGTTTTTGGTGCGTTTTTGCCGTTTTTTTTTTTTTTTTTTTTTATTTTTTTATTTTTTGTAATTTTTTTGTAAGACTGTAAAAAAAATGAAAAAAAAAAAAAAAAAAAAAAAACGCAAAACGCAAATCGCGGCAAAAACGCGGCAAAAACGCCGCTAAAACGCGGCAAAAACGTGGCTCAAAAACGCGGCAAGCATGAAAAAAAAACCTCCAAAAACGCTCAAAAGCAACATGCATAGGTGTGAATCGAGCCAAAGGCTCGATTCACACCTATGCATGTTGCTTTTGAGCGTTTTTGGAGGTTTTTTTTTCATGCTTGCCACGTTTTTGAGCCGCGTTTTTGCCGCGTTTTTGCCGCGATTTGCGTTTTGCGTTTTTTTTTTTTTTTTTTTTTTTTCATTTTTTTTTACAGTCTTACAAAAAAATTACAAAAAAAAAAAAATAAAAAAAATAAAAAAAAAAAACGGCAAAAACGCACCAAAAACGCACCAAAAACGCTGCAAAAACGCTGCACTTGCGTTTTTGATGCTTGTCCATTGAAAACCATTACATGCAAAACGCTGCTTTTTGCATGAAAAAAAGTCCCCGACCCTTTCCAAAAACGCAGAGATACAAAAAAGCATTGATGTGAACATGTTCCATAGGAACCCATGTTAAAAAATTCCCGTGCATTTCTGCAAAATGCAAAATGCATCAAAAAACGCGCTAGTGTGAATGGGGCCAAACACAGTTTTTGTTTTACCCAGCTGTATTTACTAGTGCAACTTATAAGATCCAAGTGAAAGATAAAACACCAATATATCAGAAAAAAAAATCAAAAATCAAAAATAGAATCACTGAGTTGGAAAAATGATCCCTTATGTTAATATTTTGATGAACCACTTTTTGCTTTAATTACAGATATGTCTCTACTAACTTTGCACATCTGGACTTTGCCATTTTAGCCAACTCTTCTTTGCAGAACGGCTCAAGTTCAGTTAAATGTGATGGTAACCGTTTGTGGACTGCAATCTTCAAGTCATTCCACAGATTTTCAATGGGGTTTAAGTCTGGGCTCTGACTAGGCCATGCAAGGATATTCAACCTTTTCTCCTTCAACCACTGTGTGATCATTTTTGCTGTGTGCTTTGGGTCATTGTCATGTTGGAAGGTAAACCTTCTTCTCGTTGACAACTTTCTGGCGAGGGCAGCAGATTTTCCTCAATAATTTGATGGCATTTTGCCCTATTCATTTTTCCTTCTATCCTGACAAGTGCTTCAGTCCCTGCTGTAGAGAAACATCCCCATAACAGGATATTACCACCTCCATGCTTTACTGTAGAAATTGTGTTATTTGGATGGTGAGCTGTATTGGATTTCTGCCAGACGTATTGTTTGGTGTTGAGGCCAAATAATTTAATTTTAATCTCATCTGATCACCTTAAACGCACCTTGATGATTCAGAGGCCGCATGGAAAAAGGTGTTATGGTCAGATGAGACTAAAACTGAATTATTTGGCCTCAACGCCAAATGATATGTCTGGCAGAAATGCAATACAGCTGGATGTGGTAATACACTTTTTTACCAAAAGTATTGGGACACCTGCCTTTACACGCACATGAACTTTAATAGCATCCCAGTCTTAGTCCGTAGGGTTCAAAATTGAGTTGGCCTACCCTTTGCAGCAATAACAACTTCAACTCTTCTGGAAAGACTGTCCACAAGGTTTAGGAGAGTGTCTATGGGAATGTTTGACCATTCTTCCAGAAGCGCATTGGTGAGGTCAGGCATTGATAAGGATGAGAAGGCCTGGCTCGCAGTCTCCCCTCTAATTCATCCCAAAGGTGTTCTGTCATGTTGAGGTCAGGACTCTGTGCAGGCAAGTCAAGTGCCCCCACCCCAAACTTGCTCATCCATGTCTTTATAGACCTTGCTTTGTGCACTGGTGCACAGTCATGTTGGAACAGGAAGGGGCCATCCCCAAACTGTTCCCACAAATTTGGGAGCAGGAAATTTTACAAAATGTCTTGGTATGCTGACACCTTAAGAGTTCCCTTCACTGGAACTAAGGGGCCAAACCCAACCCCTGAAAAACAACCCCACACCATAATCCCACATCCACCAAATGATTTGGACCTGGAAGCCCCATGCCCGCAAACCCCCACAACCACAGCCTAGGGTTGTGGGGAAGAGACCCTTGCAGCCATCAACATGGGCAGAAGGTGCTTTGGGGCGGGGGGCAGAGCTTCCTGGCCCGCTGTTTAAAGGAGAAGTCCAGCCAAAGCTCCTTTGGCTGGACTTCTCCTATGGATCACAGCAGTGCAGTTAGTTTTGAACTCCTGTGATCCATTTTCAGCAGAGAGCTGACATCACAGAAGTCAGTCCAGGCACCACATCATTAGGACAATAAAGTCTGGATCCGCCAGGTGCCTGGACTAAAACCCGGCTCGGCCTCTCAGTGAGCCGCTGAGAGCCTGAGCCTGCCGACCCTGCCCCCTCCACAGCCCAGAACCCCAGTAAGCGCAGGGGGGGGGCAGAGCGGAGAGCTGTGACTGACAGTCTACGGTGTTCGATTGCTCGGTTCTTAGTGCAGAGGCGACAGGGACAGTATGACAGTATAAATCTTAAAAAAAACCCCTTTACTTCTCTTTTAACAACCAACTATTCTTCACACAGAATTTGAATCGGTCGGTCATTTTTCGACCAATCCGAATTCTAATTGTTCTGTAAATTTGCAATTCATTAGAAAATTAATAAACGAAACAAATCTTTACGGATTTCAACAAAATTAATTACTATTCATTACCATTTCATTCGGAGATCCAGGTACATCCAAATCTCAGAATAATCAAAAAATGTATCCGAATTTGTATTCGGACCGAAACAAATTGCACGTGTCTAGATGCTGATAATTTTTGGTATTAAAATAAAATGTCTGTGTGGAAACTAAAAACATTTGTGCTTACCATTTTGTTGTTATTCTTTTTTGTGGCTACATTGTATAATACGTACTGTATTTCTGAGCTTAGACATGGGGAAGGGATTCTAAACAAACAGTCTAGTGAGTTAAAGCGTTTGTTAACCCACATGTCTTACTTTATATAATTCACTCGGTCTCCTAATGATATGTCCCCTGTGTGTGTGTTGTATAAAAAAAGATGTATGTACCTTATTTGTGAGCGCTGATCAGCGGTCAGGTGTCACGCTGCATCTCTCCTCTCCCCATCTGACAGATGCAGAGGGAGGGGCTGAGATTCCCCTACTGATGTCAGTCTGGAGGGGAGGAGGAGAGGAGGAGAGGAGGAGAGAGACGGAGAGAGCCGGAGAGAGCCGACGCACCACATGATCACTGATCAGCGCTCACAGGTAAGGTATATATGGCTTTTTTTAAAATACAACACACACACACAGGGGGACAAATCTTTAGGATACAGAGTAGATTATATAAAGTAAGACCTGCTATTAATGCAGCAGCGGGGGGCGGAGGCGGACCCTGATACAGGAGCCAACAGGCAGGGAGGGGGGAGTAGGACACAAGAGCAGAGAGGAGAGACAGCAGGGCTGCAGATGACGGAGGCATGTAAACTGACCACAGTGTTAGGGCTCAACAGCAGGGCTCAGCAGCCATGATTACTGTGGTCAGTTTACATAGGGGAGGAGAGAAACTGGCAGGATCAGCCAGGTTTTTTAGGTGTTACAGGGCTTCAAATGACACAGCACAAGCACTGTGTCGTATAACATGCTTTAAAGGAGCAGGATCCATTTTTCTTGGGTTAACATACGCTTTAAAGTGTAAGTAACCCCTCCTATCATTTTCAGCCAAGGAAGCTGCCATCTTTGCCTCTGTTTAATCTACAACTGCCATGATGCTCCACATGTGATCAGTTATGACACCAGCCATTGGAAGGTCTGACAGTTTTGTTGAGAGCACAACCAATGGGAGTGTTACATTTCCGGCACATGCCGGAAATGAAACTGTTTTATGGATAGGTTTAAGACCTTCCTTTAACAGTCTGCAATATTGCTTATAGAGGCAGGGGCAAACATAAAAATAACATGGAAACAAACCAAATTGTTGGCAAAAAAACAGCCAAGTGATTCACTGAGTCCACCCCATTTTTTATTCAACATTTTTGTCTGAGCATAGATCTCTGTTTGTCTCAAGCATCAACTACTCTTTTGGTAGTAAAACATCAGGCAGCAGATCAATCCATCGCTGCTCAAGGAACTCCTAGCAATCACTGGAGGAACCCTAGGCTTTCATGGAACCCTGGTAGAGTAATGCCCCGTACACACGGTCGGACTTTGTTCGGACATTCCGACAACAAAATCCATGTATTTTTTCCGACGGATGTTGGCTCAAACTTGTCTTGCATACACACGGTCACACAAAGTTGTCGGAAAATCTGATCGTTCTAAACGCGGTGACGTAAAACACGTACGTGAGGACTATAAACAGGGCAGTGGCCAATAGCTTTCATCTCTTTATTTATTCTGAGCATGCGTGGCACTTTGTCCGTCGGATTTGTATACACACGATCGGAATTTCCCACAACGGATTTTGTTGTCGGAAAATTTTATATCCTGCTCTCAAACTTTGTGTGTCGGAAAATCTGATGGAAAATGTCCGATGGAGCCCACACACGGTCGGAATTTCCGACAACACGCTCCGATCGGACATTTTCCATCGGAAAATCCGACCGTGTGTACGGGGCATAAGACTGGTCTCACTCAAGTGCGCATGCGCGGGAGTTCCAAGATGGCTGCTTGAGCCAGGAGCTCCGCTCCACCCCGGACCGCAGAGCCGCACTACGGCAAACACAGCCCTCACCGCCGCTTGCAGCTAACCCTCCCGTGTCAGGGATCCTCCGGGGAACCAGCGGAGATGTCCGGCCCCCCGGTGAGGAGAGATCTCGGCCCGATTTTCGATACGGCGGGAGCCGACGGGAGTCCCAAGATGGCCGCCAGCACGGACTCCACACAGCCACACGCGGCCCAGCACTTCAAAGCTCCGGAACACAGGCCAGTATTAACCCCACGACTCTCACTTATGCCCAGGCAGCACAGGGGCCCTCAACCACCCCTCAGACTTCCCATCAAGGCTCCCAGAAACCCCAGGCCTCTGCAAAGGCCTCCATAGGCTCCACAAGCATGACGCCCCAGGAGTTTTCTCCCCAGGCCCTCCCCATACAAGCCCAGCTCTCAGGGGCAGCTCATCAGCCCTCAGGCTTTTCCCTCAATGACTTTACCCAAATGCAAGAAGACATGTTTCATAAATTCTCCTCATTGCTGGAGAAAGGCCTGGCCAACACGGCACATCAGATCACTAACACGATCAAAGCTGACCTTTCAAGTATAGGCTCAAGAATAGAAGCAATAGAGGAAAAAGTGGAGTGTACGATCTCTAAAACGAATCAAAATGCAGCCCACCTACAGTCTGTTCAGGAACAACTAGATGTGGCCCTTTCCAGGATAGACGAACTCGAGAACAGGTCCAGGAGGTATAATTTCAGAATTAGAGGCCTCCCAGAAACCTTCACGGATATTCCCTCCACGGTACAGGACATTATCTCTGAGATCATTCCTAATATCCCCACTCAGCGTCTCGAATTAGACAGGGCTCACAGATCCCTCGGCCCCCCCAGACAAGATGGATCACCCAGAGACATAATTGTGAAACCACATTTTTTTGCGACAAAGGAGGAAGTCATGCGACAATCCCGTCAGAATCCCAAACTGCAACACAGGGGTCATCAGATCCAGATTTTTGCGGATTTAGCACCCTCCACCATTCAAAGACGCAGAACTCTAAAACCTCTTCTCTTGATCCTATCACAAAGGGACATTAAATACCGCTGGTCCTTCCCTTTTGCAGTCAAATTCACGCTGCAGGGTAAACCCCACTCCTTTTCCAGCTTCCCAGAAGGTGAAAAACTGCTGCTGTCCCTGAACCTCATCTCACAGGAAGCCCCAATGGACTTTTCTGCACCCTCTTCAGGCTCAACAAAACGCCCTCCACCAGGCAGCCCTGTTTCCCCCCTGTGGAATAAGTTTACGTCCAAGAGAAGCAAGGAGGGAAAAACATCATAAGGCCAGTCTGGCCTCTTCTCTTTTATCTGTCCCAGCAGGGACTTTTGCTCGGGATATTGGTCCCCACAGTTGACGGAGCGGGAGCTCCACACCCCACCACGGCTCAAAGGCTTGATAAGCCCAGCAACCGTTCTACACCTCCCAATGCACTGTAGAGCACCAATTCCCCACAACAAAAACCCCCCCACAGGGACTAGGAAGTACCCTTCCAGGACCAGAATTTCTACATTCTTTCCTACAGCGGAACTGTCCAGCGAACTCTGTCGCTATCCAGCAGAAGTTCGGATTGTCGGGACTTTAGGCTTAGCGGTCTGTGGATTGGTTTTTGTCTTCATGTGTTCTTGGTACCTAGCCCCACTCTAGTATAGGGCAAGATCACGTGTGGGTCTGGCTAATAATGACCCAAAGTACACGAGATATGCCCAGTGGGTAAGGGTGCTCCTCCTTTTTTTTTTTTTTTTTTCTCTTCCTCCACAGTACAGAGCCCGGATCCTCCAGGTTCCTCATCAACTCAGATTGGGGGAAGGGAGGGGGGTGGAAGTGCTTGAGCGGGTGGGGTGTTTTCCTTTTTGATTGAAATATTAGGGTATATTACCAGTTAACCTGGCATGTAGCGCCATGAGTTAAGGGCTGTTTGAATCTCATTTCAGTTGCTCTTTTATGTTAGTGTGTATGTATTAATGTTTTACAGTGATAAAGATAGGGTCCGGGGTGGATCCCTTGTGCCTCCTCTCACTTCCGAAGAACCTCAGTGTCCTTTGGTTTTGGGACTTCAGTCGGCCTCCCAGCTGGACTGAAGGGTTTTTTTTTTTGGATCTGCTGTGGGAAATTTTCCACAAGATCCCAAGGGTCATATTTTGAGACCCATGTTGCTATTATTATTGCTCTTATATGTCTGTTTGTCCTTTTCTATTCTTTTTCTCCGCTCATCACTTCTCTTTTTTCCAGCCGTCCTGCGAGCGGGAGCCTCGCACCCCCCTGAGTTAAACACAGAAGACACCCATTTTGTATCTTACCCGGAAATGCATGGAAGACTTCCATTGGTGAGTGACTGTCTGATCCTGAATTCCCCTCCCCTCTGCTCAGATGACTGACACACTTACACTAGGAATCGATCTCAAGGTGGCCTCTCACAATGTCCAAGGACTGAATTCACCTAGAAAAAGGAAACTAGCCTTGGATCACTATAAATCTTAAGACTCGATGTAGTTCTCCTTCAGGAGACTCACTTTCCCATCCGGTACACCCCAAAGTTCCTCCACTCTTACTATCCGTCCTTCTTCCTAGCAAATGCCCCTAACAAAACTAAGGGGGTGGCAATCCTATTTTCCAAGAACAGCAAATTCTCCTATATATCTGATTATAAGGACCCGGAGGGAAGATTTCTAGTGGTGAAGGGGACCCTGGAAGGAGTTATATACACAATCATTTCATATTACGCCCCGAACAAGGGTCAAGCATCCTTCTTTCAGGGACTCAGTGCAATAGAACCCCTTCTGGAAGGGAAGGTCATTATGGGTGGAGACTCTAATGTGGCGTTTGACCAGGGCTTGGACAAAACTAGACCCCCCAAGGACCAGCTCACACGCCCCACAAAATTAAGTACGAAAATAGCGAAACTGCTACATACCCACGGACTCGTAGACATCTGGAGGGAACTAAACCCCAGAAGTAGGGACTACACACACTTCTCTGCCCCCCACCAATCCTACGCCAGGATTGACCACATACTTATCCCCTCCTCACTAATACCCCTCTCCAAAAAAGCCTCAATATTAGACACAGCCTGGTCGGACCATTCTTTGATCCTCCTTACCCTGAGCAATGTCCTCTCGGGGCGAGGTGGTTCCTACTGGCGCCTAAACGAATCCCTACTCTCGGACCCCCGCTACTGTAAGGAGATAGCAGACTCCATTAAAGAATACTTTACCCTGAATGACATAGACAATATCTCCCCAGAGACCTTGTGGGCTGCCCACAAGGCAACCATCAGAGGCACTCTGATCAGGATCGCGTCTCAATACAAAAAGGAGCGCTTAATAGATATACAACGCCTTGAAAAAACATTCCTCACCTTAAAAGCTGAACACAAAAAACACCCAAACAGGGCCATTTCAGAGAGGTTGGACGCGACTAGACTTGAGCTGAACCTCACCTTAACGGCCAAAGCAGAGAAAAACATCAGGTGGAGTGGAGCTAAATTTTATTGCCAAAAGGACAGATTCGGCTCAATGCTAGCCTCCAAACTCACCCCGAGGTTCCGATCTTCTTCCTTCCCTAAACTTAGAATCGCAGGTCATCCCCCGACAGCTAACCCCAGTAAAATAATGTCAGCCTTTCAGGAATTTTATGAAAATCTCTACAAATCCCCTCAATCAGGGAAGGGCCCTTCAACCACGGCCTTTCTGGACAATCTGCAGATCCCTTCGATCTCCAAAGATTGCAGGGACCTAATGGAAGGAGCCTTTTCAGTAGAGGAGGTCAGGGCGGTTATAAAAGGTTTAAGGCCCGGATCGGCCCCAGGGCCGGATGGCCTCTCGGTCCCTTACTACAAACAATTTGGAGAAACCCTAGCTCCGTACTTGGCTAAATTTTTCAATTCCATTAAAACAGGAAACCCCCTTGATACACAACTGAATACTGCATTTATCTCGGTCATCCCCAAACCCAACAAAAATCACGAGGAAGTGGAAAATTACAGGCCAATCTCCCTGATTAATAATGACCTCAAAATCCTCACCAAAATCCTGGCCAACCGTCTCTCATCTTTTATCAATCTATATATACACAAGGACCAGGTTGGTTTCATACCAGGGAGACAAGGACCGGACCAAATTAGGAGAGCAATAGACATTGTCTCCATCCTTCAATCGAATTGGGAAGGGGGACCGAAACAGGAAGGTCTTCTCCTCTCCTTGGACCTCCATAAGGCCTTCGATTCTATCGAATGGCCTTATCTCTTTTCCTTACTAGAGAAATGGGGCTTCGGTCCTGGGTTTCTTGGGACACTAAACGCCTTATACTCCACCCCAAAAGCAGTAATTCGCTTACAAGGCCATTACTCCAAACCTCTATCTATAGCAAGAGGTACTCGACAGGGCTGTCCTCTATCCCCCTTAATTTTTGCCATTGCGATTGAAACCTTAGCAATCGCAGTCCGATCAGATCCCAATATCTTAGGGGTGAAATGCGGCGAACAAGTCCACAAATGCGGGCTATTCGCCGATGATATGCTCTTATTCATCACATCACCAATCACTTCCCTACCAAATCTGTGCAAACTCCTAAAGGAGTTCTCACGGATTTCGGGTCTACAGGTAAACTACTCAAAATCATCCGCTCTGAACATTTCCCTCAAACCGCATGTGGTCACTTCCCTCCAGAATGCCTTTGAGTTTAGATGGAGCGACACTTTTATTGACTATTTAGGGATCAGGCTCACCGCGAAAACTGAGCTACTTTATTCGGCCAACTTCCCTCACACATACCGCAAGCTAGAGTCAGACCTAGACAACTGGGCTAAGGGAGGAATCTCTTGGCTAGGTAGAGTTCATGCAATTAAAATGACCTTACTTCCTAGACTCCTCTACCTTTTCAGGGCCCTCCCGATAAGCATTGTAAAAGATCACCTATCTGCATTCCAAAGGAAAATCATCAGGTTCATCTGGGGAGACAAGGGGCACAGACTTCAGCAAAATACCTTATACTTGTCCAGATCACAGGGGGGTTTAGGTCTCCCTCAGCTCTTCTGGTACTATCAAGCTGCTAGACTCGCCCAGCTATCAATAGTCTATGGGAAGACAGAAAAACCGGATTGGATCCAAATAGAGAGGCAGGCTGCACCGTCATACACCCTAGATTTCCTACTGTGGGTCCCCCCTAGAAAACGTCCCTCAATTCTCTCACCAACTCTTTCTCAATCCTTTAAATTATGGGACTCCCTCAGAAACAATCGGAACTTGATCTCAAATTGCCACCCACTAGCTCACATATTTAACAACCTGGACTTCGTTCCAGGTCTAGACATCAAAGCATTCCGTTGGTGGTTGGATAAGGGGATGTACCGGATCGGACACTTCTATACGAGTTTAGGCCCTATTACCCTGGCCTATTGTGTGAGCCAATTGGAGATGCCTACCTCGGAGCGATTCAGATTTCACCAAATTCGTCACTTCCTCGCCCACAACGGGGAGGCAAAATTGGCCCCCCACTCATTCACGCCATATGAACTCTGGTGCGGCAGGTCTTCTGAGCAGAGGGGAGGCATCTCCATAATATATCAGTCACTCGCCAATCAGTCAACCAAGACGCCATATATGCTAGCGTGGGAGTCAGACCTGTCTATGCAGTGGGACATTGATAAATGGAGGACAACCTTTTTCAGGGCTTACAGGGGCATTAAGAATATCTCCATGATAGAGTCTAGTCTTAAGGTTTTTACCAGGTGGTATCTACCTCCTGACAGATTAGCCAAAATGTTCCCCTCGGCTGACCCAAGTTGTTTTAGAGGATGTTTACTTAGGGGTACGTTGGTCCACATATTCTGGGAGTGCCCAAGACTGAGGACATACTGGAACAAGATCTTCCTCCTGATAAAGAAAACTACCAAGGCCCATATCCCGAAAATACCATCGATCGCTCTCCTAAATGACAATTTGCCCAGGCTCCCGAAGCTTACCCGCAAACTTATCCATTTTATTTTCCTGGGCGCTAAGCTCACCATAGCCAAGGCATGGAAGAAACCCAGAGTATCCCTCAAGGCGACGATCCGGAAAATTTCCTGGATCATGGCTCAAGAGAAGCTCGCTAGCATTCTCGACAACTCAAAAGACCAATTTGAAGCTACTTGGGAACCCTGGGCAAATTTCATTGGCATCTCCCTGATTCCGGGCGTACAACCATAACTCAGCTTGATGTTACGGGGTTGTGGGACATCTCCCCGCGGGCTGGCTTCCTTTCCTCTCTCCCTTCTCCCCCCCCTTCCCCTCTCCTTTTCACACTCTTCTCTTTCTTTCTTGCTTATTACTTGTCTTAAAGTTTCGAATCACAGACAGTTTGTTGATCTTAGTGTCACTCTGGATCCCTGTAGGTTCCTGTTATAAGGGGTTCAAGTAATATGATGCTGTTTCACTATCAGGATATTCACTTTTCAGCAATGTTTACTGGGCGGTTGGGGGGGGCTGTGGGAGGTTTCGCCGGTCACAGCGAGTTCCCTTTTGGGGTGCCGACGGAATCCCTCTGGCCCCCTACTCCTGCCACAGGGAAAGCCTAGGGTTTTATCCTCTCTATAGCTTTTTTCTTATGGTAAACGGTATTGTTCTTTCGGATTTCTGTTAAAACCACAGGCCGGATCCTAACCCCTCACACCTATTATTGTTTTATTTTATTTTCTGGGTTTCGTTTGTGATTCCTCCTCTTTTTGAAATACCTACCCCACTGGGGTCTAACTTTATGTGTTATGTCCAATGTACATTTATGATTCATTGACTGTACAACTTACTTGTTGTTGAAAAATCCAATAAATACTTTGAAAGAAGACTGGTCTCACTCTACAGTATTTTCCTGTTGTGTGAATGCATGCTACAAAATAAGTAAGGGTAACACTTTCAGGTATTTTTTACCTCTCTCAGAGTTCACAGTTCTCCTGACAATGCCTTCATCTGCTCTTCTCTCCAGAAGGATGGCGCCATCTCTCCTCATTCAAGCTCAGCATGTATTTCCTAGAGTGAGATGCCAGCTCAAAGATTACACAATTGTGTAGATCCTGGTGTGTGTGCCTATTTGGGATGTGTTTACAAATTTCTGACAGACCAGCTTCAGTCTCTCACTATGTGACTAGCTACAAAGTTACAAAATGCAGTCTGATCACTGGTGGAGGGGAGACCAGTGGTGGCCGCTCCATGCGGGGTGCCGGACGCATTGATTCCAATGGGTTTTCTTTTTTCAAGCACGTGATTAGAGCCTGAAGCTCTAATAGGCTTCAAAAAGGGTGGGCTCAGAAGCCACGAGCCCACCCAGTTGTGTGACAGTAGTGAATGTATATTCACTATTGTCACACTGATTTTCCTCCCGGCCGAACAGGAAGCGGGACTTACATAGTTACATAGTAGGTGAGGTTGAAAAAAGACACAAGTCCATCAAATCCAACCTATGTGTGTGATTATATGTCAGTATTACATTGTATATCCCTGTATGTTGTGGTCGTTCAGGTGCTTATCTAATCGTTTTTTTGAAACTATCGATGCTCCCCGCTGAGACCACCGCCTGTGGAAGGGGATTCCACATCCTTGCCGCTCTTACAATAAAGAACACTCTATGTAGTTTAAGGATAAACCTCTTTTCTTCTAATTTTAATGAGTGGCCACGTGTCTTGTTAAACTCCCTTCCACGAAAAAGTTTTCTCCCTACCAGTCACCAGTATGGTATTTATAAATTGAAATCATATCCCCTCTCAAGCGTCTCTTCTCCAGAGAGAATAAGTTCAGTGCTCGCAACCTTTCCTCATAACTAATATCCTCCAGACCCTTCATTAGCTTTGTTGCCCTTCTTTGTACTCGCTCCATTTCCAGTACATCCTTCCTGAGGACTGGTGCCCAGAGCTGGACAGCATACACTAGGTGCGGCCGGAGTCTTGTAGAGTGGGAGAATTATCGTTTTATCTCTGGAGTTGACCCCCTTTTTAATGCCAATATTCTGTTTGCTTTGTTAGCAGCAGCTTGGTATTGCATGCCATTGCTGAGCCTATCATCTACTAGGACCCCCAGGTCCTTTTCCATCCTAGATTCCCCCAGAGGTTCTCCCCCCAGTGTATAGATTGCATTCATATTTTTGCCACCCAAATGCATTATTTTACATTTTTCTACATTAAACCTCATTTGCCATGTAGTTGCCCACCCTACAAACCCTACCCACCTTACAAACCCTAATTTGTTCAGATCTTTTTGCAAGTTTTCCACATCCTGCGGAGAAGTTATTGCCCTGCTTAGCTTAGTATCGTCCGTAAATACAGAGATTGAACTGTTTATCCCATCCTCCAGGTCGTTTATGAACAAAATAAATAGGATTGGTCCCAGCACAGAACCCTGGGGAACCCCACTACCCACCCCTGACCATTCTGAGTACTCCCCATTTATTACCACCCTCTGACCTCGCCCTTGTAGCCAGTTTTCAATCCATGTACTCACCCTATGGTCCATGCCAACGGACCTTATTTTGTACAGTAAACGTTTATGGGGAACTGTGTCAAATGCTTTTGCAAACTCCAGATACACCACGTCTACGGGATTTCCTTTATCTTTTTTTTCTCTTTTTCTTTTTTTTTTTTTTTTTAATCTTCATTATTTATTAAAGCTTTAAAACATTACAACAGATCACAAAAACAAATTACATTATCTGCAGAATATACACGTTATTTCTTTACAATACCACTCACTAGTTACAGATAATCTCCAGAATACCAATTTAACATCTCTAGCAGAACAAACAACCAACCAAACAAACAAACTAACCAACAATTAAACAAATGACACACAAGGAAAAAAAAAACACCCTGCATCTCACCCCCCACTTCTCCTTCACCCCTCCCTAACGTCACTATCGGTCCTCCCATAAACTGTAAGGCATCCTGTTCAGCCCGTATTTGCCCACCTGTTATAACCTAGATCATTGCTATGATATTTTAGGGGAGGCTAAAGAGAAAAAGGCCAGTCCTGGTGCTGTTACCCAGGGTCCCCATATCTTGACTAATATATTTATTCTGCCCCTGTTCTTATATACCTGTTTTTCCATTAATATTGTTGCATTTACCTGAGAACGCCATTCCTCGAATACTGGTCTATTAGGAGACATCCATTTTAGAGCAATTATCTTACGAGCTATAAATAGTAATCTGCCAATTGGTATTAACTTTTCCCATGGATATAGCTCTTCATTAACATAGCCCAGTAGACAAGTCTTTGGTTCCAGTTCTATATGGGTATTGTAAGCTCCATTAATTGTGGACACTGCCTCTCGCCAATATCTGATCAGCTTGGGGCAGTTCCACGACATAGTGATCAGGTCAGCCGGGGCCTGCGTACACCTCGGACAGTCCGGGGTTTCCCTCCTCCTCCACTTATGTAACTTTTCCGGCGTCCTATATGTCCTATATATAATAAACAATTGAAATAGGCATGGTGTATGTGATATGGATACCAATGGGGCCCTCTTCAGAATATTTTGCCATTCATCCTCTGTCATACCCCCCAGGTCTATCTCCCAACCCTTTCTACCTGAAGTATCTTTAAAATCTTGATACTTCATCATAAGTTGATTGTAAGCTAATGTAATTAGACCTTTCTTCTTCTCCTTAGCCCCCGCCAACAAAGACATCAATGGCATAGATCTTATATTCATCCCGACACCTTTAAACTGCGAGTTAGCTGCATGTCGCAGTTGTAAATATTTATAAAAGTTATTATGATGTAGTTGATAGGACTCCTGTAAATCTTGAAATTAACGCATAACATTTTGAGCATAAAGCTGCAAAATATATTGTATTTCTTTAGAACGCCAATGCTCAAACCCTTCCAGTTTACATAACTCTACATAGTGCCTACTCCCCCAAATTGGTGAAAATTCTGACACCCCCTTCATATTTCATTATATGTCTCATTTCTTGCCATATTTTATTCATAAGAACCAGTGTTGGTCTTGACTGAATACACGCAAATGATCCCGATTCTAACTGGGCTATGAGATTATAATACGAGCAGTGACTCAGAAGCACAGCCTGTATGGGGTCTCTCCAATCTATCGTCCCCATCCAGCAAAGTGCTGCAGTTGAGAAGCTATGAAATACATTCTCGGCTGCGGTACCACTAGGCCCCCCCCCTCCTTAGTACACTGAAGGATAGACAGTGTGATCCTCAAGCTTTTTCTTTTCCACCATAACTTTCGGAACCAGAAATCTATTTTCTTAGGCCTTCCTTTATCTAGATGGCAACTCACTTCCTCTTAGAAGTTTAATAGATTGGTTTGACAAGAACAATTATTCATGAATCCATGCTGATTACTGCTAATGATACCGTTCTCATTACTAAAATCTTGTATATAGTTCCTTATCATCCCCTCCAAGAGCTTGCATACTATTGATGTTAGGCTAACTGGTCTGTAATTCCCAGGGATGTATTTTGGGCCCTTTTTAAATATTGGTTCTACATTGGCTTTTCTCCAATCAGCTGGTACCATTCCAGTCAGTAGACTGTCAATCAAAATTAGGAACAATGGTCTGGCAATTACTTGACTGAGTTCCCTAAGTACCCTCGGATGCAAGCCATCTGGTCCCGGTGATTTATTAATGTTAAGTTTCCCAAGTCTAATTTTAATTAGGTTCTCTGTTAACCATGGAGGTGCTTCCTGTGATGTGTCATAAGGATAAACATTGCAGTTTTGGTTACTGAAGCCCCCCGATTCCCTTGTGAAGACTGAGGATACAATACCTTTGCCATCTCCCCATCCTTTGTAACCAGATGTCCTTCCTCATTCTTTATGGGACCAATATGGTATATCCTCCCTTTTTTACTGTTTACATACTTAAAGAATTTCTTGGTATTTTTTTTGCTCTCCTCCGCTATGTGTCTTTGTCTATCTTAGCCGCCCTAATTGCACCCTTACATTTCTTGTTGAATTCTTACATAGTTACATAGTTAGTGAGGTGGAATAAAGACACCAGTCCATCCTGAGTGAGTGTGGGTACGTGTCTATAATTATCCCTATTTATTTAAGGTACCCATATAGCGCCGTCAATTTACGCAGAGCTCCACACATACATCACACACTCACATTGGTCCCTACCCTCAAGGAGCCCACAATCCAAGGTCCCAACTCACATTTATATATAAGGGCCAATTTTTTGGACAGAAGCCAATTAACCTACCAGCATGTCTTTGGAGTGTGGGAGGAAACCGGAGTACCCAGAGGAAACCCACGCAGGCACAGGGAGAACATGCAAACTCCAGGCAGGTAGTGTCATGGTTGGGATTCAAACCAGCAACCCTTTTTACTGCTAGGCGAGAGTGCTACCAACTACACCACTGACTTCATAAAGTCTGAATGCTGATGATGATCCCTCAACCCTGTATTTTTTGAAGGCCTTCTCCTTTGCTTTTATATGCATTTTAACATTGGAGTTAAGCCATCCAGGACTTTTGTTCGCTCTTTTAAATTTATTACACAATGGGATGCATTGGCTAATGCCCTTATTTAATATGCTCTTAAAGCAAACCCATCTCTCCTCCATGTTCTTTGTTCCCAAGATTTTATCCCAATTCATGCCTTCTAGCAAGATTCGTAGTTTAGGGAAGTTGGCTCTTTTGAAATTCAGTGTCTTTGTATTTCCCTTATGTTTCCTATTTGCCCTGTATTTCCACCATCTGAACCATGAAATTGTCCTGCAAGTAATTTAGGAACTGGCGAGCCTTATGCCGCGTACACACAAGCAGACTTTCCGGCATACTTGGTCCGGCGGACCAGAGTCTGCCGGACAATCCGCCCGTGTGTAGGCTCTGGCGGACTTTTCCCGCAGACTTTTTCCCAAAAGCCCGCCGGACCTAGATTTGAAACATGTTTTAAATCTTTCCGTCGGACTCAGTTTCTGGCGGAAAGTCCGCTCGTCTGTGTGCTGGTCCGACGGAAAGCCCGCTCGTCTGTATGCTGGTCCAACGGACCAGATACGACGCGAGGGCAGGGTATTGCATTTCGTGCTTGCTGCAATAGGAAAAACAAATTTTCCTATTGCGGCGAGTGCGGTGCATACCAGGCCCTTAGGTCTGGTATGGATTATAAAGGGAAACCCCTATGCCGAAAAAACGGCGTGGGGTTCCCCCCTAAAATCCATACCAGACCCCGATCCGAGCAGCCTGGCCGGTCAGGAAAGGGGGTGGGGACGAGTGAGCGCCCCCCCCCTCCTGAACCGTACCAGGCCGCATGCCCTCAACATGGGGGGTGGGTGCTTTGGAGGAGGGGGGTGCCCTGCGCCCCCCCACCCCAAAGCACCTTGTCCCCATGTTGATGAGGACAAGGGCCTCTTCCCGACAACCCTGGCCGTTGGTTGTCGGGGTCTGCGGGCGGGGGGCTTATCGGAATCCGGGAGCCCCCTATAAGAGGGCCCCCAGATCCCGGCCCCCCCACCCTATGTGAATGAGTATGGGGTACATGGTACCCCTACCCATTCACCTAGGGAAAAAGTGTCAATAATAAAACACACAACACAAGTTTTTAAAATAATTTATTAAACAGCTCTGGGGGGATCTTCCTTCTGCTTCGGGGGTCTTCTTCCGGCTTCGGGGGTCCCTCCGGTTCATCTTCTCCCGGCGTCCGGTTGGTTCTTCTCTGCTCTCTCTGGCCTCTTCTCCCGGTGTTCCAGTTCTTCGGCCGGCTCCTCCACTGTCTTCAGGTAGCTCTCTTGCCAGCGGAGGTCTGGACTTCTGGGCTTCTTATCTTCTCTTCTCCAGATGTTGACACGACGCTCTCTCCGGCTGGACTGCTCTCTGAGGGCTTTGTTGTGACTTATATAGGCGGAGACCCCGCCCCCTTATGATGTCACAGTCCCTGGGCATGCTGGGACTGTGACGTTTTAGGGGGCGTAGTCATCACCCAGTGACCACGCCCCCTAAAAGTCAGGGCGCCTCCTCCCCCAAAGCACCCACCCCCATGTTGAGGGCATGCGGCCTGGTACGGTTCAGGAGGGGGGGGCGCTCGCTCGTCCCCACCCCCTTTCCTGACCGGCCGGGCTGCGTGCTCGGATCGGGGTCTGGTATGGATTTTAGGGGGGGACCCCACGCCGTTTTTTCGGCGTAGGGGTTTCCCTTTATAATCCATACCAGACCTAAGGGCCTGGTATGCCCCGCCACGGGGCTCGCAAGGTGTCAATCTCGCCGATAAAAGCGGCAAGATTGACTTTCTTTTCTAGTCTTGTCGCACCTGAGTCACGTTCAAAATGAACAGACTTGTCCGTGTGTGGGCAAGTCCGTTCATTCTGAAAGTCCGCCGTAACTCCGGCGAAAGTCCGTCGGAAAGACGGGCGGACTTAGCCCGCCGGAAAGTCCGGTCGTGTGTGGGCAAGTCCGTCCGTTTTAAAGTCCGGCGCACCTGGCGGACAATGTCCGTCAGAAAGTGTGCCAGACCAAGTATCCCAGAAAGTCCGACCGTGTGTACGCGGCATTAGACTAATGCGGGGTTCCCTCCGCCCAGTGTATGTCTGCATAATTAAAATCCCCCATTATGATAACACTTCCCATCCTTGCTGCTAATCCAACTCGTGATAGGAGATCTGTCTCCCCCTCCTCCCTCAGGTTAGGGGGCCTATAGCATACTCCCAGTATTATTTCCCCCCTAGCTTCATCCCTTTGGAGCTCTAACCATAAGGATTCCACCTCCTCCCTAGCTCCCTTAGTGATGTCATCTCTCACATTCACTTGTACATTATTCTTGATATATAGGCATACCCTTCCCCCTTTTTTACCCTCTCTATCCCTGCAATAAAGGGTATAACCTTGAATGGTTGCCAGCCAATCATTAGAGCTGTTGAACCAAGTCTCTGAAATTCCCACAAAATCCAAATCCTCCTCGTACAACGGTATCTCTAGTTCCCCCATCTTGTCTGCCAGGCTCCTGGCATTGGTGAACATGCCACGTAGTTTAGACTGGTTGCATACTATCCTCTTATTTGGTGTTCCGAGATTGCAACTAGGACTTGTTGCTATACTTACCTTGGGTTTATGTGCTTTAGTCAACCTACCACTAATGCCCCCAATACTACCCTCTGGAATATGTTCTGCGCTGACGATCTCTACCTCTGGGCCTTCCCCCCGTCGCCTAGTTTAAAAACCCCTCTAACTTTTTGGCCATATTTACTCCCAGCTGATCTGCACCCTCCTCATTTAGGTGCAGTCCGCCCCTTCTATAGTACTGGTGATCGACTGAGCAGTCGGCCCAGTCCTTCAGGAACCTAAACCCCTCCTTACTACACCAGCTCCTCAGCCACTTGTTTCCTTCTCTAATCTCCCTCTGCCTTTCTGGTGTGGCTCGATGTACCGGTAGTATTCCTGAGAATACTATCTTGGAGGTCCTTTTCCTCAATTTAGCTCCCAAGTCCCTAAAATCGTTCTTTAGGACACCCCATCTTTCCCTGACTTGGTGCACGTTGGCACCAATGACAAAGACAGCTGGGTCTTCCCCAGCCCCTCCCAGTAATCTGTCCACCAGATCGGTGACGTGCCAAACCCGAGCGCCCGGTAGACAACATACAGTTTGGCGCATCAGGTCTTTGTTACAGATTGCCCTCTCTGTCCTTCTAAGAATTGAGTCCTCTACCACCAGAATCTGTCTTCCTTTCCCTTCGCTTCCCCCCCACTCTCACTGGAGGAGTTCTTCCCTGGGCAGCTAGGAGAGTCCCTCAGTTACAGCAGTGCTGGTCCCTGACTGGTTTCGCCAATGTCACTCAATGGAGCGCACTTATTGGGATGCTCCAGCCCTGGATCAGCCTCCCTGGCACTTCCCCCTCTACCCTTCCTGACTGTCACCCATCTACTCTTTCCTAATGCCTACACTTCTTTGTCTCCACCCGCCTCTGTGCTGGCCCCTGCCGGGTACGTTCCTGGCTCTCCTTTAGTATGGAGGGTCTTCTCAGTGCTGACAGTTGCTTCCCCAGATTCAGAACCTGGGCTTCCAGGGAAACAATGTGCTTACATTTTGCACAGCAGTATTCGCCCTCAATCAGATGATCAAGGAACACATACATGCATTGCAAGATGTACACTGAGTTGCATCTCCACACCCACCGGGCATCATACCTACTAATTTAATGAGTATTGGGGATTATACCCTATCCAAATTACCTAACAACTAGCTTCCTGACACTAATACTCAACAAGACAATACACGGGTACTCAACAAGACAATACACAGGTACTCAACAAGACAATACACAGGTACTCAACAAGACAATACACAGGTACTCGCTGACCAACGTGCACTTGCAGACCAACGTGCACTGATAGATCAATGGGTCTTGAGATCAGTTTCCTGACTGGCCGAATGGAGAAGTGATCTTATTGGCCTAGGAGGGGGAGGAAGGAGGTACAGGGCCACTGTGAGGAGAAACAGGAGATGTCACCGCCAATCGCCCAGAGGGAAGCATTGCCCGCGCCATAGATGGGGTAAGTGCGGGGCCGACCGACCGACCAACCAACCGGGGGGGAGACTGAGGAAATTCTTCCTCCTGACTGATGTAATCTCTCTGCCTAGGCAAAGTCATTGGACTGAAGGGGAATTCTTATGTTTTATTGTAACATTTCAGGAATTTATTGCAGACTTAAAGTTTCTGAAAGCTCCACATTAATAAAACAAATGTTTAGTAACCTACTGTATATCAGCCAACTTGGATATTTATTCTATGCTCCTCTACCTAATTTTGAAGTAGTAGTAAAGCTTAACACTATTATTAAAAACATTCCCCCTCCGCCTGCTATAAGCTGTATAAAAAAGATCCGTGTACTTACCACTTTTTATTCCACTCCAGTTCTTGGGGGTCCCAGGGCTGCTGTACTTGCCTCCCTGTTTACGGGTGTCTGCAAAGCTAGCCACATGCTAAGAAGACACCTGTGTGCACATGTTTCCTGCACCAAGCTGTGTGCATACATAGACACACACACCACAGGCAAGCATGGATAATTTCTCAGTTCAGGCTAGTCTCTGCCTTCCTTTCAGTACAAATTCAATCTTTTCTGCTCAAATAGGTCAAGCAAGAGAGAAAAAGGTGATTCTAATTGCACGGAAGTGGCCCAGAAGAATCTGGAACACAGATATACTCAGAATTCTATTAAACAACCCCTGGCCTCTTCCCAACTGGCTATATCTGCTATCTCAGGGCCCCATGTTCCATCCTGCCTCACAATCTCTGGCCTTAATGGCATGGCTGTTGATTTCCAGGTCTTTAAAGATAGTGGGGTGTCCAAGTCTGTTATTCCTACCTTGCTAAAAGTAAGAATAGCCATTTTCAGGAAGATCTATTATTATACCTGGAAATCCATTTTTGCCTGGTGTTAATACAGACATTACAATCTCAGAGACTATTCCGTGCCTGGCATTCTGGCTTGCCTGCAATCAGGTCTTGACCAGAACTTTCGTCTTAAAGCGGAGTTCCACCCAAAAATGGAACTTCCGCTTTTCGGAATCCTCCCCCCCTCCGGTGTCACATTTGGCACCTTTCAGGGGGGAGCAGATACCTGTCTAATACAGGTATTTTGCTCTCACTTCCGGGCATAGATACCCGAGCCACATGCGGGTATCTACGCCACTTCCCGTCCCCGCCGCTGTCTTCTGGGAGACACACGGTTTCCAGGAAACAGCAGGGACCAGTGGGAACGCGCAGTGCGATTTGCGCATGCGCAGTAGAAAACTAGGAAGTGAAGCCGCAAGGCTTCACTTCCTGATTCCCTTACCGAAGATGGCGGCGGCGGCAGCACCCAAAAGCTGAGGAACAGATCGGCTTCGGGTGCCAACATCGCGGGCGCCCTGGACAGGTAAGTGTCAGCAGCTGCAGTATTTGTAGGTGCTGACTTAAAAAAAAAAAAAAATTGGCGGAACTACGCTTTAAGTACTTTGAAAGAACAGGTCTTGGCCCTGTTCATTCTCTTTCAAAAACTTTTGGCTTTGCTCTCCCTTTTAGTAACTATTCTTCAAGGTTTCTCGCATTAAGCTCCCATTGCATCACCCCGTGTTTCCTTGGGATTTCAACTTGGTTCTCTATGCCCTGCAGAAACCACCCTTTGAACCCATCAGGGATATTTCCTCTAGATGTCCCCTCCTGAAAATTAGCCTTTTTGGCTGCTATAGTGTCTGTTAGATGTATCTCTAAGTTGATGGCTGTCTCTTGTAAGGATCCATTCCTCATACTTCACAAAGACAAGGTTGGCTTAGCCCAAGACCATCTTTTCTTCCCAAGGAGGTATCAATCTTCCACCTCCAATGAAGACATAGTCCTATCATCCCTATGCCCTACTGCAAAGCAACCCAAGGAAATCTCTTTTCTTTGCCTGAATGTAGTCATTGCCATCAGAGTATATCTTAAAGCTATGGCCTTGATCAGACAGATAGAATCCCCTATTTGCCCTGTCCTTAGGACCTTGCAAGAGAGACTCTGCTTCTAAGTCTACCACCACTCGATCTGATTGTTAGAGCTTACACTCTCAAGTACAAATCTTTTCCTGCACTGTTACATGCCATTCTACCAGATTAGAGGACGTTTCCTGGGCATTTCGGCACCTGGAATCTGTAGTCCAGCTGTGTAAGGCCACCACCTGGTCCTCTGTTCATGCTTTTTCAAAGTTCTGCAAGGTGACTGTCCAGTCTTCTATGGATGTAGTGGCATGCTAAAGTTAGATCTGTTTGACCCATTGTTTTGTTGGGCCTTTTAGCACAGTTTTTTTTTGCCTAGTTATTGGCTACCCTTCTAATTCGTTGCCTGGGGACACCCCAGAGTCTATGAATACTTTTTCCTGTGTCCTGCACTGTATGATAAATATAAGAGGAATTTTGACTTACCTGTAAAGTCCCTATTTGGAGTACAGTTCAGGACACAGGACACTCTCCCTTCCATTCCTTTGTTTCTCTTCAAGTAACATCAAAAATCCATGCATTATTAGTGGCTGCCAGTACACCGTGATTCAAAAAGTATGATGCAAAAGTAAAGCTAATTTATTCATAATTGAATCAACCTAACACAACTGTATTAACATGAAAAGACATATTAACTGTCCAAGTTTTACCTCTGCACTACAAATGTTTAATGTAAGGCCTGTTGGTGGCACGACAGATATTGAGATGTTACCCCAGTTCTGTCCTGACTTGTGATGGGTCGCCTCAGATCATTCAGGTCCTGTGACATGGGGGACATACACCAAGTCATTGGTGTACCCCCACAGAAAGAAGTCACAGGGTGTTAGGTCTGGTGATCGCGGAGCCCAGATCAACATTGGTGAATCGTTCTTTCCTGCACGGCCAATCCAAAATTCTGGTAAGGTATCATTCAGGTATTGGTGAACATTCAAGTCAAAATGAGGAGCAACACCATCCTGCTGAAAGACTAGCTTCGGCAGAATGTATATCATATATGGCATAAGCCATTTTGTAATCATGTCCAGGTAGGAGTTGCCCATGACAGTATTTTCTGCAAAAAAGAAGGGACCAAACATTTTGTGCCTGCTCACAGTGTCACCAATGGGGCTCACATCGAAACATTTGTAGTGCAGAGGTAAAACATGGACAGTTAATGTGTCTTTTCATGTTAATACAGTTGTGTAAGGTTCATTCTGCTATGAATAAATCAGCTTTACTTTTGCACTATCCTTTTTGAAACACAATGTAAATTGTAGATGAAAGCAATGGCTTAGGATTTACATAGCGTGTATGGATGCATGCACATGCATTGAAGACACATAGGTGCATATAAAGATTGGACATACTGTATATGGTGGGTATCCTTGCTAAAATCATGAAAGGAAGAACCTTAGAATCCTTAAGGGGCTCCTAGGGTTATTTTTATTATTTTATTTTTTATTTACCCTGTTGGACTTGTCATCTGCCCCTGCGACTATCTGCAAAAAACATTACACTCTCTGGAAATTAACTGATGAGCTTGCTTAAAGAGCAGTGGCAGAACAAGGTCAACCAGTGCCCAAGGTGAAGATGGCAAACTGTGCCCCCCATCCTAGGTGAAGGAATGGATGGGCTTATAGTGGCGTAATGTTTGCAATGTATGCAATGTTTGTGACATGCCCTTAAGTAGTACCAATAGTGGAAAACGGAAGAGTTTAAAATCAGTGAACACTTATGGGGCAAACATTGGCAAAGGAAAAAATGTCTCTGCAGTGGTTGTGTCACTAAAAGGAAAAAATGCCCTTGCATCTGTAGTGTCACTGTAAGGAAAAATGTCCCTGGATCGTTGATGTCACTGAATGGACAAAATGCCACAGTGTCAGTGGCATTTTATATTTGTGGTTGGGAGGGTGGTAACAGCAGGTGGTTGAGCTATGCATTTTACAAGTCCCCGAGCTGCAACCACAATGGTTTACGTTCCAGCAAAAATTATCCTCTCTGGCATATTCAGTGGGTAGTACCACCCACTGAATGCAACCTATTTAACTGCAAATGCTGATCAGTGTATTTTGACATCGGTGGGCTCTGCTGTAAAAACAACAATGGGGTTGATTTACTAAAGGCAAATCCACTCTGCAGTACAAGTGCACTGCAAGTGCACTTGAAAGTGCAATTGGAAGTGCAGTCGCTATAGATCTGAGAGGAAGATCTGAAATGAGGGGAAGCTCTGCTGATTTTATCATCCAATCATGTACAAGCAAAAATGCTGTTTTTTTATCTCCTTGCATGTCCCCCTCAGATCTACAAACACTGCACTTGCAGTGCACTTGTAGTGCAAAGTGGATTTTCCTTTAGTAAATAAACCCCAATGACCTGACAGGGTTACCTCCATTTACCTCTTTTTTGTGGATGGATGAATCTGTTCATTTTTTTATGATTTGGTGAGGTAACATGTAGGGAGGAGCTGAGCACACCAGTGAGTGGGCTGCCATATTGTGTGAGAATATTAATAATTTACATTGTGCTAATACACGGCAGTGCACCAGCTGAGGTGCACTTTTTAAGTTGAGCATTTGGTGGATTTTCATAAAAATAGTCATATATACACTGAAAGCACTATGTATATTCTCCTTTGAGCTTCTTATGTGCATTGGAAGAAGGATGGGCCAGGATAGAGATGGATCGAGGAGCAGCTGGATGCCATAGAGGTGAAAATCATTCCTGGTTATAGCAACCTGCTTAAGGCACATGAGACCCAACTTCTATTAGATCAAGAGATCAGGTAAGAGCATCAGTGTGAAGGTTGTGAGCACAATACTGTATATGGTGGATTGGAAATGGAAATATTAGCAAGTGTTGTGAGAGATATAACATTATTATGTAATTAAATAAGGAAGACATAGACACATGGATAGACACAGACCTGTCTTTAATGCAGGGCAAAAGGGGCAGCTGTGCCGGGCCCAGTCAATGTTGTGGAGCCCAAAGAAGCTGAGCTACCCCTTGAGCCCACACTGCCTGCAAATATTTGATAAATGGATTTGGTTATCGCTCAGAAGATAATGGGGGTAGTATAGGGGATGGGTTTTGTGTAATGATGGAGAAGGGGGGTCCTGTGTAATGATGAGGGTAGTTAGGCACTGTGTAATGATGGAGGAGGGGGGTCCTGTGTAATGATGGAGGAGGGGGTCCTGTGTAATTATGGGGGCAATATGGCGGAGGGGTCCTGTGCAATGATGGAGGAGGGGGGGTCCTGTGTAATGATGGGTGTAGTATGGGGGAGAGTCCTATGTAAGTA
Organism: Aquarana catesbeiana; assembly: GCA_037953035.1. Classification (NCBI taxonomy): domain Eukaryota; kingdom Metazoa; phylum Chordata; class Amphibia; order Anura; family Ranidae; genus Aquarana; species Aquarana catesbeiana. The sequence continues at coordinate 744,141 of JBBHAA010001247.1, read as the reverse complement.
TGGGGGTAGTATGGGGGAGGGGTTCTGTGTAATGATGGAGCAGGGGGGTTTGTGTAATGATGGGTGCAGTATGGGGGAGGGGTCCTGCGTAAGTATGGGGATAGCATAGGTGAGGGGTCCTGTGTAATGATGGAGGAGGTAGGTCATGTGTAATAATGGAGGGTAGTATGGGGGAGGGGTCATGTGTAATGATGGAGGGTAGTATGGGGGAGGGGTCCTGTGTAATGATGGAGGAGGTAGGTCCTGTGTAATAATGGAGGGTAGTATGGGGGAGGAGTCATCTGTGTAACAATGGGGGTAGTATGGGGGGGGGGTTCTGTGTAATGATGGGGGTAGTATGGGGGAGGGGTTCTGTGTAATGATGGGGGTAGTATGGGGGAGGGGTTCTGTGTAATTCTGGGGTAGTATTGGGGGGGGTTCTGTGTAATGATGGGGGTAGTATGGGGGAGGGGTTCTGTTTAATGATGGAGGAGGGGGCCCACTGTAATCATGGGGGTAGTATGGGGAGGGGTTCTTTGTAATGATGGGGGTAGTATTGGGGGGAGGGTTCTGTGTAATGATGGAGGAGGGGGCCCTGTGTAATGATGTTTTTTTTTTAGATAAATCTATGTGTGTGTCTGTTTTCTGGGATGTTGGAGTGGGGAGTGAAATTGCATAGGGGGGTAAAGATTTGGCGGATTCTTTTATCACATTTAATGCATTTATGTACAAGATAAAATGGACACCTAATTTGATGCAATTTTGGGACATTTTATTTATTTTGATGCACTAGTGTGATCATTTAAAGTATTCTCCTGCATGGCACTGTTTTAATATAAACTATGCATAAGGGAGTGTTAATAACTCCCATCTTTTTTTTTGTCATTTGTGTCCCATTGGGGAGCGTTCCCTTCACATCCTGTCCTATAGCCAAAACAGGAAGTAAGAGGAAATCCCTTGTGAGGGAATTTCTAGTTGTCACCAGAACTAGTGTCCCCATTGGAAGATTTCCCCTCTATTACTGTTCTGGGACAACACAAAATTTGGGAATTTCTTTTACTTTCACTTTTGGTGATGACAATAAACAGGACAAATAGACATTTCATTTGGGTACAGTGTTGCACGACCAAGCGATTGCAAGTTAAAGTAGCGCAGTTCTGAATAGCAAAAAATGATCTGGTCATAAAGAGGGTAAAACCTTCCGGCGGTCAAGTGGTTAAATTAAAGAAAAGAAGTAAACAAAATAATAAGCACTGCGATGCATGGGCCCTAAAATATACACTCTACTAAGTGTTATCATACAACTCAATGGAAATCAGTCTGTTCCACAATGTAAAAATAAAGGATTTACTTAGTAACAGTGACATCAACAAATATGTTTTTCTGATTGGCTTTTAGAGTGAATGTAGTCCCTCCCCACCTTTGGAATCAGTAGAGATTGCTCTTATAACTATTATTGTCTCTGCAGCTACCGGGACGTTTGCAGCGAAGAAATTTGTGCTGTGACCATGATTGCTCTGGGTCTGTCCACTCTGCTGCTGGTGGCGAGAGTTACAGCTGTTCAAGGTAATATGTATTTTCTTTTATCATAACTGCAAATATTAAAGTATAACTAAAAGGTAATACTGTTTTAGTTTTGGACAGAGTGGAGATGGATTAGAACCCGTCAGTTTTTATTGCTGTCTGTGCCCCCCGTTAGGGAGATTCAACCCCTCTATTTATCCTGTTTACTAATATCGCTAAGAGCAAAAATGAAAGTAACCCCCATATTTTGGGTTGTCACCAGAATAGGAATAGGAGGGGGAATCTTCCAATGGGGACACCAGCTCTGGTGACACATCGGAATTCCCTCACTTTGGAGTGATTTCCTTTCACTTCTTGTTTTGGCTATGGGACAGGAAGTGAGGGGAAATTTCCCCAATGGGACACAGATGGCAAAAAAAAAAAAAAATACAGGGGTTATAACCCTCTCTTAATCGATCCAAAATGAAAAATAACATTTCCTAAAGTTCTACCTTAACCGCTTAAGGTCCTCCCTATAGCAGTTTTACCTCTACAGGGCGGTACCTCTGGGCCGGATCACGTATGTAAACGTGATCTGGCTCTTCCGGGTAGGGGGGTGTGCATGTGCACCGCCGGCAGCTCGCTCCTGCTGTGATCACAGCGAGAGCCCAGCAGCGGGAATCGATTTCTGCCGGTGTTCTGACGAGAAATGTCCTCGTATCGGATAGTGTCCGCCCCGTACTGCGCAGGCACAGTGCTTGCGCAGACGGAGGAGAAGGAGATGCCGAAAGTATCTGAAGTTGATCAGCTGACCATCAGCTGTACACGGCGCTTGGGCACTTGTTAGTGATGGCAGTGTAAGAGGGCCCCTCACGGGCTCGTTTCGCTCGCCATGCTTCAGGCACGGCCTCGCTGTGCTCGGCATCTATTTATTCTAGCTCTATGTCCACTTGGTTAGTGGGGAATGAACCTGGACTCAGGGCAGAATAAATGCGCAGGCGCTGTGTACAGCTGATGATCAGCTGTTCAACTTCGGAGACTTTCGGCGTCTGGTTTGTCCTCCGTACTGCGCCTGCGCAGTACAGGGCGGACACTATCCGATGGGGGACAGTATTCGACAAGACACCGGCACTTGCCAATCATCCAGCAGAGAGGCACAGCGGTCTGCCTATGTAAACAAGGCAGATCGCTGTTCTGACAGGGGGAAGGCATGGAAGCCATGCAAAGCAGGAACTAGGATCCATGTCTTCCCGTAGTAAAAGCACCTCCCGCAGTACATATAAACACTGGCTAGGCACACAGGTAACCCTTTGATCGCCCCTGATGTTAACCGCTTCCCAGACAGTATCATTAGTACAGTGACAGCGCATATTTTTAGCACTGATCACTGTGTCACTGGTTCCCAAAAAGTGTCAGTTAGTGTCCGAATGTCTGCCGCAATATCGCAGTCCCGCTTTAAGTCGCTGATTGCCGACATTACTAGTAAAAAAATAAATACATAGATAAATAAAAATATTCCATAGTTTGTAGACGCTATAACTTTTGCGCAAACCAATCAATATTCGCTTATTGGGATTTTTTTTTACCAAAAATATGCAGCAGAATACATATTGGACTATATTTATGAAGAAATTCAAATTTTTAAATTTTTTTTTATTGGATGTGTTTGAGGCTGGGCTCACACTGGAGAACGCAGTGGCTCACAGCAGGGGTCTGGTGTGTCTCCATTCACTGGTTCAGGTCCTGGGACCTGAAACGGCCCAGAAGACGCACAGGACTCCTGTACAAATCATACCGGAGCTGCTGTGGAAATGCGTGAATATGCTCCATAGAGAGCCGGTCACAATCTACTGCTATGCGAATTGAATGCGGAGAAACCCTCATCCAATTTGCAATAGTGTGAACCCAGCCTTATAGCAGAAAGTTAAAAAATTGTCATTCTTTTTTGCAAACAATAAAGAAACGCAGAGCTGATCAAATGCCACCAAAAGAAAGCTCTATTTGTGGGAAAAAAAGGACGTCAATTTTGTTTGGGTACAACGTCGCACGACCGCGCAATTGTCAAAGTAACGCAGTGCCGTATCGCAAAAAATGTCCTGGTCATGAAGAGGGGTAAATCTTCCGGAGGTCAAGTGGTTAATTCTAGGGGTGGAGGAATAAGATGGAATACTTAACTTTTAGGTGGGTGTTGTACACTGTTAGATTTTCAAAAGAAAATTTGTGCAAAAATGTGTAAGACGGATGTCATTCAAAAGTAGTTCAAATTTTTGTTTATTTCGGAACAAAATAGACTTGAACAAAAACCACCTACAATAGAATCGTGTTATTTGAGAAAGCATTTACAACTTGCTGCTTTGAATTGTCACTGCAATAGAAAACAAATGTTGGTTTGACCCTGATAACCATTATAAAATTGAACAAAGGTTCTTTAAATGAAAAATTCTATTAGGCCTCATGTACACGGCTGCTGGTAAACAGACGTTCAGAGGCAGTTAGACGCTTTTTTCAGCTGCCCCTGAACTCATCCAATGTTATCTTATGTGTACATGTACACAGGTTTGTGTAATGTCCTTTTTAGGCAGTTGCGTTTAGAGTCTTTTCTTTGAAGGCAAAAAAATGAGTTCAGACGCTGAAGTTTCTGACGTTTCAGATGCCAAACATGTCTAAATGCAGTACCGGCGTTTAGCTGCGTTTTCGTTTAGAAGCGTTTTTAACCAATTCAGCCCCGAAAGATTTTACCCCCTTCCTGACCAGAGCACTTTTTGTGATTCGGCACTGTGTCGCTTTAACTGACAATTGCGCGGTCATGCGACGTTGCACCCAAACAAAATTGACGTCCTTTTTCCCCACAAATAGATCTTTCTTTTGGCAGTATTTGATCACCTCTGCGGTTTTTATTTTTTGCGCTATAAACAAAAAAAGAACAATTTTGAAAAAAACGCACTTTTTTAACTTTTTGCTATAATAAATATCCCCCAAAAATATAAATTTAGGCCGATATGTATTCTGCTACATATTTTTGGTAAAAAAAAGCACAATAAGCATATATTGATTGGTTTGTGCAAAAGTTATAGCGTCTCCAAATAGGGGAAAGATTTATGGCATTTTTATTTTTAATTTTTTTTATTAGTAATAGCGGCGATCTGCGATTTTTATCATGACTGCGACATTATAGCGGACACATTGGACACTTTTGACACTCTTTTTGGACCATTGTAATTTATACAGCGCTCAATGCTATAAAAATTCACTGATTACTGTGTAAATGACACTGGCAGGAAAAGGGTTAAACAGTAGGGGGCGATCAAGGGGTTAAGTGTGTCCTAGGGATTGATTCTAACTGCGGGGGGATGGGCTTCAAGTCACATGACAGCGATCACCGCTCTCAATGACAGAGCGGTGATCTCTGTCATGACACAACCCAGACGGGAAAATGCCTTGTTTACATAGGCACTTCACCGGTCTGAGGCTCCGTGACACGATTGCCGGGAGACCGGCGGGCATCGAGTCCGCCGGTCCCGCAGGCACGGTCACACTGTACGAGGCGGGCGTACAGTGCGCCTGCTATCCCCGGCTCTTAAAGGGGACATACAGGTACCCCCATTTGCCCACTGCTGCCATTGTGCTGACGTATATCGGTGTGCGGCGGTCAGCAAATGGTTAAAGGTGCCCTATTTTTTTTTAAATTACAATACTTAAAAATGATAGCAAGTGATGAAAAACCACTAAAAAGTATGTTAAAACTTGTAATTGCTTGCAATGATTCATAGACCATCTATATACCCCTAATGAGCCCATCATCCAATCCAATACACCACTAGCATTGCTGTTAGCCAAAGTAGAATTGGAATTTGACCCATATGTTGTTAGATTTGAACCAGATGACCCCATCATTGAGCTTCACCCCCGACTTGATCAAACATAGTTGCATGAAATGTAATATCTGGCTTTTTTAATTTCCTCACATATTCTCATTATGGGATCCATAGTAAAAGCACAGAAATTGAGGTAGATACAAGTACACTGCTGCTCTCTCAGCTGCTGCTAACTCACTCTGGTCTCACAAAATGGCTGAAATAGTTAAATAATACTGTTTTTTGTGCTTTGGGAGGGTCTTATGATGTTATCTTAAATAAACGTTCCTAGACGCGAACGTGGCTAAACGGGACTAAACGCGGCATGCAAACGCAGCTAAACAGGCTTTTTTAAACGCCGGTTTCAAGCTGTCAAAGTCGTTCAGAAGAGGTTGCTTCAGTGTCCCGTGTACATGAGGCCTAGGTGTATGGCCTGCTTTATTCTTCACTCTGGCAGACTTCTGGTGCTCTCCTCTTCTCTCTGATGCTCCAGGTTGTGGGGGGCCCTTGCCTTTGTCATGCACAATGGAGTACCAGCAAGTGATGGTGTTAGAGTGAGACCGCTGGCTGGGACACCAGAGACAAGCAGCTTTAGGGGACTGATGATACAGAGTGATGGAAGCCTGCCAGCACAAGAAATAATGTCAGTATTACAGCCTATTCATCTACCCCTAAACCTTGCAGTGTGGAGGCTGTAGGGGTAGTTTTTTGGTTTTAATTCTAAAGTTCGACTGCATTCTTGCTTTAGATTTATAATGGGGGATCGGATGAAAAGGGACCGTCTGTCCGTTTTCATCTGATCCGATCCGCAGACAGATGGAAAAATAGGGTTTTCCTCTGTCATCAGTTTCGGAGCACAACGGAGACTGATGTTCATCCGCTGACATCCGCTATCCCATAGGGATACATGTATGTCTGTTTTTCATTCGAAAATGGATGGATAAAAAAAAGGACATACGGTCCGCCCGTGGGGCCTTACTCAGAAGGCACTGAAGCCAGGCAACTGGCATTTTTATAAGGCGGTGAGAAATGGTAGCCGGCACATTTTTTTAGGCACAGGTCAAAAGTCTACAGCTTTATAAGTGACCTATATGTTTATATTTATATGCTGGCTGGATCCTCAATGTTTCTTTGTAGCAGTTGTGCTACCTGTCAGTTTTGAAGGCAGACCTGAACGGGCGCTCCATGCTAGTCTATGGAGGGACGGATGTCAGCGGTGACATGTCCGCTGACATCCGACCTGGTCCGATCCGCTAAAAGCAGATGGATGCCCCTAAGTTCGCACCTGTCGCTGGCGGATTGGATCGGGTGAGATCTGATGAAAACGCACATGCTGTCCGTTTTCGTCCGATCTCTCCATAGGCAGCAGCGGCGCTGGACAAGCCCCTCCCTGCTCAGTGAACAGAGAGGGACCTGTCATCCGCCAGCTCAGCGGAGATCAACAGAGAGATCTCCCACTGAGCTGGCGGACCGAGGCGGACTCCGAGGCAGCGGATCCGCCTCGTGGGAATGATGCCATAAAGTTCAAAAGGCTGAAGGTCTTATGCATTCTCTGCATTAAGGTAAAAAACTTTATGCAAACAGCTCCCCTCCAGCCCTCCTCCCCCCTATACTTACCTGAGCCTGGTCTCAGTCCAGCAATGTGCACAAGAGCAGCAACTCTCTTTGCTCTCTCCCTCCCTATTGGCTCAGAGACAGTAGCAGGAGCCAATCACAGCAACTGATGAGGGGGGGATGGTGGCTGAGAATGCACAAGTGCCCCCATAGCAATCAGCTTACTATGGTGGGCACTCAGCAGGGGAAGGGACCAAGAGCACCAGTGGGGGACCCGAAAAGAGGAGGATCGGGGCTGCTCTGTGCAAAACCACTACACAGAGCAGGTAAGTATGACATGTTTGTTATTTCAAAAAGATATATCCTTTACAATTGCTTTAAAGTATAACTAAAGGCAAAACTTTTTTTCCTGACGCCTCCATGGCAGCACACACTGGGTTGTGACTCCGCCCCCACAACCTGACAGGATTGGTTAGCTATAAATTTGAAGGGGAGACACCCTGCTGCATTCTCTTTTTTATCCTCACCTGACAGATTGGGATAAGCAAGCTTGCTCCTGTTGTCAAGATTAAAGAAAAAGCCTCTTACCGCACTCGCCCCAGCAGGTTCAAGCCTCTCCTGTTTGGAAGTCCCTCCTGTACAGTCTCTAAAGGAGCTTCTATGGAGGGAACCCCCGGTCTGGTGGTCTCAGGGGACGTCTGGACATCTGGCACAGTAAGCTTTAAAGAAGCTTCATATTTTGCAGTGGTCTCCTTTCTTTTTTTGCCTGTACCTTTGTTTCTGATATAGGTGTGTTTCCCCTGCTTAGGGGGCTTGCTGGCACTTGCTGTCCACCACTGTGGAACCGTCATGGCCGCCGACACCTCCTCCTCTGCTCTGCAATTGGCCTTAGGGCTAGGTTCTGCCTTGGGAAGGTTATGCCCTTCTCCAAGATGGCGTTGAGGTGTTCGGGATGCTCTGCGCATGCGCGGGAGCGTCATTTTGCCATGACGGCGGCGCCAAGTTTAAAAACAGATGCATTTCTGTGGTTTTTTGCTGAGGATTCTTACAAAGCTGGATTTTGCTGTGGGTTACACTGCTTTGCAGGAGAACAACTCAGCAAGCACAGGTAAGTTGAATCATCTAATTTAGACTGTTTACAGCCTTTTGAAAAAAAAAAAAAAAAAAAAAGAAAAAAGTAAGGGAATTAAAAAAAAAAAAAAAAATTCTTTTCTCATTACTCTTCAGTCTTACTGTCACTATCACTATGGAGACCACTGCCCGCGCAGACCACCATCAGCAAAGGAGGTAAGAGGCCATCCATCATTGGTAAGTATTAAAGAAGGGGAGAGAAAAAGAGAGCCAACCACTAACGCTGCGTTTTTGGCAGCCCTACCAGGTCAAGAGCCGCAAGTTCCAGGCGTGAAGGGAGATCAAGTCATGCGTCAAGCAAGAAGTCTCGCAGAAGCCGTTCAAGATCTTCTTCCCACCACCGAAGACACAGCCGCTCACGTCACAGCCGCTCAAGACGCAGCCGCTCCCGTCATAGTCGGTCACACCGCAGACGGTCACCTTCATCACACCGCCAGAGCCTCCACACCCGTCCTGCAGCAAACGCTTGCTGGGTATGCGGCGTGCCAACCTTGCCAGATAAACTAGTCTGCAGATCCTGCTTCAATGAAGCAGCAAAGGACAAAGAACTAGACGCAAGAGTGGCTACGGAGCTCATAAAAGAATCTGTGCGGGAATCCATAAGGGAGACAATGGCACCACTAATGGATAGGCCTACGCCCAGCACATCGGTAGCGGATGACCATCAATCCCAGGCATCAGAACCCTCCTCAGGAGATGAGGATCAGGACATGTCAGCAGGTTTTGATTTCTCCTTTGTACAGCCTTTCGCAAAGTCAGTTAAAGAAGCGATAGGCTGGGAAGAAGATAAAGTGGGACCGCAGAAAGTTCGGAAGTATTTCCCAAATTTAAGGAAAGAACCAAAGAATTTTCCTTTTATAGGTGAACTGGAGGATCTAATTAAAGATGAGTGGAAAAGATCTGATAAGCGGACCAGTCTCACCAACAGACTGACAAATATGTATCCTCTGAAGGAGTCAAAAGTCAATTCATTGATGAACGCCCCAGTAGTTGACTCCTCCTTGATGCGTCTTGCACGGCATGTCACTCTGCCTATTGAAGACGCGGTTTCCTTTCGGGATGTTCTGGATCGGAAATTGGATCTGGAATTAAAGAAAGCATACTCCACTGCTGGGGGCGCGTGCAGACCAGCAATTACCACAGCAGCAGTGGCTAAAGCCATATCAGGTTGGGCAACCAGGGTGGAGAAAGATCTGCAAGACGGTACTGAAGTAGACAAAATAATATCTTCTCTTCAGGAGATCAAGTTGGCAGGTGACTTTGTGGCAGAAGCTTCAGTGGATATTATAAGATCCTCGGCGAGATCAATGCTAGCCTCAGTCACGGCAAGAAGGGCCCTGTGGCTGAAACCATGTATGGCCGATACTGCATCTAAAACAAACTGGTGCAGAATTCCATATGATGGCTCAAACCTGTTCGGGTCTAAATTGGACACCGCTATCTCGAAGGTAACAGGAGGGAAGTCTGGATTAATTCCCTCAGACAGGAGACCCAAGGCCCAAAAGGGTCCGTCCTTCAGGCGCAACCTTCCTGAGAAATATAGGGAAGCTAGATCCTACCGTCCCGGTAGGGAGTTTAGAAGAGACTGGAAAAACACAAGACCTTCCTTCCTAAGGATGCAGAAGTCCAAGCCTACCCCGGCAGGGGAGCAGCAGAAGTCTTTTTGAAGGTCTGCCTGCCCACCCAGTACAGGTGGGCGTCAGGCTCAAGGACTTCGTACAGATTTGGTCAAGCCATATAAAGGACCCGTGGACTCTTTCCACAATCAAATTTGGACACAAGTGGAAGTTTATGGGCAAACTTCCGAAAAATCACTTCCAATCAACAAGACTGCCATCTTCACTAATCAAGAGGAAGTTACTATTAAAATATATAGTGGATTTGAAGGAGAAAGGGGCAATCCTGGAGGTTCCATCAGATCAAAAGGGGAGGGGGTTCTATTCCCCACTATTTTTGGTAAAGAAGAAGACCAGAGACTTACGCCCTGTATTGGATTTAAAAAATCTCAACAGGAACATAAAGATAGAGGCCTTCAAAATGGAGAGTCTGCAGTCCATACTTCTGGCAGTGAACCTGGGCAACTGGATGCTCTCAGTAGATTTATCGGACGCTTACCTACATATTCCAATTCATCCCACCTTTCAAAAATTCCTCCGATTTGCCATCAACAAAAGCCACTTCCAATTCCAGTGCCTTCCTTTTGGCATCTCGTCGGCTCCCAGGACATTCACCAAGGTCCTCTTACCCTTGGTTGCATTCCTCAGGGAAAAGGGTCTGCGAGTCCACCATTATTTGGACGAAATCCTGCTCTTGGCAGAAGATCAAGAAACTTTGCTATGTCATCAGAGAATCTTACTCACGACTCTCCAGGACTTTGGTTGGCTAGTCAACTGGAAAAAGAGCAGTCTGCAACCCACACAAAACATGGTATTCCTGGGAGCGGGTCTGAACACCAAATTGAACAGGGTACAACTCCCTCAGGAGAAGATTCAGTCTCTAGTACAGAAGATGCGAAGATTACTATCAGCGAGGCATCTTCCAGCCAGAACCTGTTTGAGTGTGCTAGGGTCCATGGCTGCAACCCTGCCAATGTTGCAGTGGTCACAATGGCACATGAGAGTCCTGCAAAACTCCTTTCTAAGGCAATGGGATGGAGTATTGATGCGTCAGACCATTACCATCTCCAGACCAATGAAGCAATCAGTGTGGTGGTTGACACACTTGACCAACCTCAGGAAATACAAGCTGATAGTTCCCCCAGATCCGATAATAGTCACTTCGGATGCCTGTCAAGATCAGGCAGCACAGGGCCGGTGGCAGTTCCAGGCCCAGGATATAGTATTGAATATACTGGAACTCAGGGCAGCCTTCCAGGCCCTCATGGCATTTGCACCAGTCCTCAGAGGGAAGAACGTGCTTATCCGGATGTACAACAAGGTGGCAGTGTCCTACATCCAGAGGCAAGGGGGCACCAAGAGTCTCACACTGATGGAGGAGGTCCGTCCTATCTTGGAATGGGCACAGGCACATCTAGCAGACTTAAAAGCAATATATGTTCCTGCGGCACAGAACATGTTAGCCGATTATCTGAGTCGAGAGACTCTTTCGAACAACGAATGGTCCCTGAGTCTCCAGGCCTTTTCTCTTCTTACGGAGACATGGGGAGTGCCAGAGATCGACTTAGCAGCCACTCCTGCGAATACGAAGTGTCGGAGGTTTCTGTCCAGAGCATCGTTCCCTTTAGCCGAAGGGATAGATTGTCTAATTCACCCATGGAACTTCAAGTTGGGATACATATTCCCGCTAACTCCGTTAATTGCGAGATTCCTGTCCAGACTTCGGAGATCTTCAGCCATGGTAATCGCGGTAATCCCTCTTTGGCCGAGAAGACCATGGTTCACAACCTTATTGCGCTCAGCCTTCAACCTCCAATCCTTCTTCCGGTAACTCCGGATTTGCTATTTCAAGGCCAATTTCTACACCCGGCTCCAGAGAAGTTGCATCTGACGGCATGGAAGTTGAAAGGGTTAGCTTAAGGGAGCAAGGCTGTTCTCAGGAAGTAATATCAACCCTGATGCAAGCCAGGAAAAGTACCACTAACACCACCTATACAAGAATTTGGAACAAATTCTTTTCCATGGCACAGCAGAAGGGATGGGATCCTATTGCTCCAGAACCTTCTCAAATCCTAGAGTTCCTCCAGTCAGGAATCAACAAAGATTAAAGAAAATACAGTCAGCGCAAAAATACAACTGTCACAAAATAAACAAGCTGCTGAACACTAAAGGCAAACATATAAAACCTCAAAAGACATATGGAAAACAAAGCAGTGCAGCGCTATACTTAAAAGTCCAAATAAAGTCCTAAAAATTAGAAATCACATGTAGATGGAAAAAGGATTCTCCTCTGGAATGATGTAGGTGCTCAAGAAAATTCCATGCAGTGCTACAAATCCGTGAACCCACCACCGGCCAGCCAAACCGCTCACCTTAGCATATGGACCCCTGAACTAACAGATGGGTCATAACAGCTTTTACCACACTCAGTGGATAATGATGAAGACTTGTCTAAGCAGATGGTCCCACGGTAATGAGAATGGCACTCGAAATTGCAGATCATATCACATGAAATAAAAATGAAAAAACTTAGTGCACACTGCGTGGCTAAAACACAGTATTTATTAAAATTCGGTACTCACAAACACGGCACTATACCCTAGTGCTGGGATAAAGGTAAAAATAACATCAAAAGAGTATCGTGAGTTGAATGATGGCTGCAGTGATGTCCAAAAGCTCCCGCACGCGTATCGTCCTCTGGACTTCCTCAGCGGTAATGGAGATAAGAGACATCACATCTGTATATATAGAGCCCAAATATCTACTTCCTATAGGGTAACCCATCCCCCCAGGGGTGCCGTCCAATCGGCTGCAGCCACCAAGGGGTCAAAGGTACTACTTCCTACCCAAAACAAATACGTCCCCATGGTAACTAAGAATTATGCATCATGACACCCGGTCATGTGACACAGTACCCAGGAAGCAGGAAACTCATATTAGTAAAATAAATTTTAAAAGTCGTCATGACAACAAATGACGCTGGGAAGGTCGATCAAGTGACCCTACGTTATTAGAAGAGCTAGATCATACCCAGAAGAAGAGCGCCACCCCTGGTAACCTAAGCCTCTCCCACAGGCCGTCACTCCAGGGGCAGGACACTCTAATTAGTATGCATAGGGGCGGCTGCCGTGACGTCGATGACGTCGGGGCGGCCGATCATGTGATCCCACTATTTCTAAGAGCTATAACGTGAAGGGTACAGAAATCCCACCCCCAGTAACCGGACCTCTCTCCAGAGCCGTCGCCATGGCGATTAACTTGCTTAGGAACCTCCCCACTGGGACGGCCGCCGTGACGTCACCTACGCCGGGACGGCCGGTCATGTGATTACACCAACTTGTTGATAACCTGAGGCTGGAACAAAGGGAGCAAAGGCACCACCCCCAATGACCAGAAACCCTCCCCAAGCCGTCGCCATGGCAATCAGCTAAATGGGACTACAGCCTTTGGTTAACATGTTAAGTGACATCTGAATAAAATAAAATGTCACAATGTTTGTAACCATTGCTGGGCCCATGAACAGAACACAACTTCAGTTCAAATGGCATACCCTTAGTTATAAAAAATAATAAAAAAGAGGTATAAAAAAAAGTATTAATACTAAAAAATGGCACATGGGAAAAACTTCCCCATATACTCCATCACTGCAACCACCTTCAAAGCTCCACCCTAAACATCTAATTTATAAACATGATAAACAAATGTATGCGTCTGTTGTATAATAATTCACGATCATACATGACAAATTGAATATCAATGACACCACAGAATAACCCGTTTATATGATAAACATTCCATATTAATGCTAATATTACTCTCTCTCACCTATGCAAGGAAAAAACACTAAGCAGATTATTATCTGTCAGAGATGAAGCAATTTAAGTCCAATTCGACATTGAGTCCCGTGGGTACCCCCACTTGGGTCTCATAAACCCAAAACGACTCACGCCGACTCAATTGTCGAATAAAATTACCTCCCCTCCAATGAGGGGTCACTTTTTCGACCCCCCAAAATTTTAGTTTGGCGGGGCTTCGGGCATGGAACAATCGAAAATGCTTGGAAACATTATGAGTGACCAAGCCTTTTTTAATGTTATTCACATGTTCCCCTATTCTGATATGCAAAGGTCTAGTTGTTCTCCCTATGTACTGGAGGCCACATTCGCACTCCATCATATATACTACCCCCGTGGTAGAACACGTGATAAAGTCCTTGATTTGGTAAACTTTCTTAGTTGCTGTGGCGACAAACTCCTTACGTTTTTTAGTATTGCTTTTAGCCTGTTTACATGGTGGACATTGACCACAGGCATAGAAACCTGTCAGTACATTGAAAATCCTGTTCTCAAATGGAACTGGTGGGTCTATAACCCCAGGGGCCAGCTTGTCTCGCAAAGAAGGGGCCTTTTTGTATACAAACTGAGGAAACTGAGGAAGAACTGGACCTAACACTCTGTCCCGTTTGAGAATAGGCCAATGTTTGCGAACGACCCTTTCAAATTGTTTGTACTGAACATTAAAATCTAGGATCATTTTGATATTCCCTGATGTGTCCTGTCGGACTTTAGGGCAATTGGACACTAACGTATTTCTATCGAGCGCCCGAACGTATTCTATATCTTTATCGATACTGATCCTATCATACCCCTTTTGGATAAAGCGGGATGCAAGTACCTGTGATTGAGAGATGTAATCACTCTCCTGTGTACAATTGCGCCTAATGCGCATAAATTGTCCCTTCGGGATATTGCATAGCCACTGAAGATGGTGACAGCTTCCTAGGGGTATAAACGCATTGCGATCAGTCGGCTTGAAATGGTTCATAAGCTTAAACTGATTCCCCTCCAAAGAGATATCTATATCCAGGAATACAATCCGTTCGGTACTAATGTTCCAAGACAGGACTATATTCCTGGTATTCCTGTCCAGTTTCTGCATAAATAAATCCAACTTAAACCTATCACCCGTCCAAATCATAATGATATCATCAATGTATCTCTGGTAACAGACAAGTTCAGGGGGCATGTTATTGTAAATAGCGTCTTCCTCCCAGTGTGCCATAAATAAATTGGCCACACTGGGAGCAAACCGAGCCCCCATGGCTACATCCCTCGTTTGGAGGTAAAATTGTCGGTTGTACCAGAAATTATTTTTTGATAAACAAAAATTTAAACAATCGAGAATGTAACTCTTATGTCTCCTTGTAAGATCGGATGTTCTGAAAGCCCACTGTACAGAATTCAAGGCATCCTCATGACTAATGATTGTGTACAGTGAGCTAACATCCGCTGTTATCAAAAAACAAGATGATAAGTCGGGTAAAGATTCGATAATCTGAATGATATGTTTAGTATCCTTCAAGAAGGAGTGGGTTTTAGAAACCATAGGTTGAAGAAAAAAATCAATGTATTGACCCAGTCTAGAAGTGACTGAGTCAATACCATTGACTATAGGTCGGCCTGGTGGATTGGTACTACTCTTGTGTATTTTGGGCAAAAAATATATTATTGGGGTGCGGCATGCAGATGGATCCAAATAAGATGCCTCCTTAGCATTCAGCACCCCAATATGTTTCCCTCTTTCTATCAATGAGTGTAATTCCTCCTTATACTCAAGCATGGGATGTTTTGTAAGCTTAACGTATGTGTTATAATCGCTTAGTAAGTTCTCCATTTCATTATTGTAGTACGCTTTGCTTAATATCACCAGACCCCCTCCTTTATCTGCCGGACGTAACACCAAATCCTTCCGTTCCATCAGTGATTGAATACCCTTCTTAATAAACTCTGGATCATTCACTTTCCGGATCTTAAGTGATTCAAGATCCTTAGCAATCATATTTTTGAACACATCTATATGTTTAGTGTCCAGGTTGGGAGGATTAAATACTGATTTATTACGGAGGGTGGAATGTTTACCAGATGGTTTCATGATATTAGAATCTGTCCGGACTGTAGTATTAGAAAGATAATACTTCTTTACATTCAGATTTCTAATAAATTTTTTGAGACTAATATAAGTCTGAAATTTATTTAAATTACGGGTGGGTGCATACTTAAGACCTCTGTCTAAAACCTTAATCTCATCTTCATTGAGAGGTGAACCACTCAGGTTATATATTCCTGCTCCTAATGGGGTTTTACTCTTTTGAATTCTCCTGCCTCCTCTCCTTCCTCTGCCATTTTTCTTTTTCTGTCGTGGGTGGTAGCAGCATTAATCATGGAAATTTTCCAGTACTTAGAAAAAAGAGAGATTAAATTAGGGGAAATTTTCTCAAAAAAACAGAACACTCAAGAGGCTAATGATTTAGCCCTGGGTTTTAGGAAGCTCGGACATTTATTTGAAAAGAAAGTTAAAACATGGTGGGACATAGTCTCTTTTGAGCAATATTTAACTGAGAAACTGATTCCTAGACGTCTGAGATGGGAAGTGCCTCCCAATGATGGCCTTATGGATGAGGACTCATTAAAAGAATGGGGAGATTTTTTCACCAGTAAAGGCCTGGAATTGGTTGGATTTCTGTCGTCACGCAAACGGCGCAAAATGACGCAGCTTGAAACTCAGATTATGGAGCTCAAGAACTCCATGGAGTCATATAAAGAATCAGAAGAATTTCTCAGGCTGTCAGCCGAGTTAAAGAATAGGCTCCAGAAATGGGACTATGAAACACAAAATAAAAAGAAGAAAAAATACATAAGAGATCTGGAGGACTTTGGGAGAGGGAATGTGTACAAATGGCAGATGAAATCTGGGGACGGGAATAATATTCCATCATATCCAGGCCCCCAGGTTATGGAGCACCCCAACACACCTTTACCCACCCCCATAGAAGAACCTGTTTTCCCTTATGAGTATACAGAGTATGCTGATGTGGGGACACCCCATGACACCAACCCTTATAGGGTTGTCTCCAATAAGAGAGGCAAGAATAAAAAAGGTCGGGCCGTAAGGATGTTTTTTATGATTCACCATCTAGACAATATCCTTGGAACCCTCCTTATAATGAGGAATTCCACAAAGGTCCCAATTATTTTTCAGGTGGTCATCATCCAGGTGGAAACTCTAGTGGCACTGGCCAATATGGGAGGATGGAATCTGGACGATATCAGAATGATTACCCGAATATGTCCAGATCCACCAACCCATATCCTAATAGAGGGAGGTTCCCTCATCCTGGTGGGAATCCCATATCTGTTCAAAATCGTTTTGCCCCTCTACAGAACCCTGGACCACGGAGGGGGGGGGATTTTCACAGGATCCCTATGGGGGCAGGGAGGGGAGCTCCATCAGTTCCTCCCAATCCAGGAGGGGGGTTGAGTGTTGCGCCTTCTCCTGCCACCCACGACAGAAAAAGAAAAATGGCAGAGGAAGGAGAGGAGGCAGGAGAATTCAAAAGAGTAAAACCCCATTAGGAGCAGGAATATATAACCTGAGTGGTTCACCTCTCAATGAAGATGAGATTAAGGTTTTAGACAGAGGTCTTAAGTATGCACCCACCCGTAATTTAAATAAATTTCAGACTTATATTAGTCTCAAAAAATTTATTAGAAATCTGAATGTAAAGAAGTATTATCTTTCTAATACTACAGTCCGGACAGATTCTAATATCATGAAACCATCTGGTAAACATTCCACCCTCCGTAATAAATCAGTATTTAATCCTCCCAACCTGGACACTAAACATATAGATGTGTTCAAAAATATGATTGCTAAGGATCTTGAATCACTTAAGATCCGGAAAGTGAATGATCCAGAGTTTATTAAGAAGGGTATTCAATCACTGATGGAACGGAAGGATTTGGTGTTACGTCCGGCAGATAAAGGAGGGGGTCTGGTGATATTAAGCAAAGCGTACTACAATAATGAAATGGAGAACTTACTAAGCGATTATAACACATACGTTAAGCTTACAAAAGATCCCATGCTTGAGTATAAGGAGGAATTACACTCATTGATAGAAAGAGGGAAACATATTGGGGTGCTGAATGCTAAGGAGGCATCTTATTTGGATCCATCTGCATGCCGCACCCCAATAATATATTTTTTGCCCAAAATACACAAGAGTAGTACCAATCCACCAGGCCGACCTATAGTCAATGGTATTGACTCAGTCACTTCTAGACTGGGTCAATACATTGATTTTTTTCTTCAACCTATGGTTTCTAAAACCCACTCCTTCTTGAAGGATACTAAACATATCATTCAGATTATCGAATCTTTACCCGACTTATCATCTTGTTTTTTGATAACAGCGGATGTTAGCTCACTGTACACAATCATTAGTCATGAGGATGCCTTGAATTCTGTACAGTGGGCTTTCAGAACATCCGATCTTACAAGGAGACATAAGAGTTACATTCTCGATTGTTTAAATTTTTGTTTATCAAAAAATAATTTCTGGTACAACCGACAATTTTACCTCCAAACGAGGGATGTAGCCATGGGGGCTCGGTTTGCTCCCAGTGTGGCCAATTTATTTATGGCACACTGGGAGGAAGACGCTATTTACAATAACATGCCCCCTGAACTTGTCTGTTACCAGAGATACATTGATGATATCATTATGATTTGGACGGGTGATAGGTTTAAGTTGGATTTATTTATGCAGAAACTGGACAGGAATACCAGGAATATAGTCCTGTCTTGGAACATTAGTACCGAACGGATTGTATTCCTGGATTTAGATATCTCTTTGGAGGGGAATCAGTTTAAGCTTATGAACCATTTCAAGCCGACTGATCGCAATGCGTTTATCCCCCTAGGAAGCTGTCACCATCTTCAGTGGCTATGCAATATCCCGAAGGGACAATTTATGCGCATTAGGCGCAATTGTACACAGGAGAGTGATTACATCTCTCAATCACAGGTACTTGCATCCCGCTTTATCCAAAAGGGGTATGATAGGATCAGTATCGATAAAGATATAGAATACGTTCGGGCGCTCGATAGAAATACGTTAGTGTCCAATTGCCCTAAAGTCCGACAGGACACATCAGGGAATATCAAAATGATCCTAGATTTTAATGTTCAGTACAAACAATTTGAAAGGGTCGTTCGCAAACATTGGCCTATTCTCAAACGGGACAGAGTGTTAGGTCCAGTTCTTCCTCAGTTTCCTCAGTTTGTATACAAAAAGGCCCCTTCTTTGCGAGACAAGCTGGCCCCTGGGGTTATAGACCCACCAGTTCCATTTGAGAACAGGATTTTCAATGTACTGACAGGTTTCTATGCCTGTGGTCAATGTCCACCATGTAAACAGGCTAAAAGCAATACTAAAAAACGTAAGGAGTTTGTCGCCACAGCAACTAAGAAAGTTTACCAAATCAAGGACTTTATCACGTGTTCTACCACGGGGGTAGTATATATGATGGAGTGCGAATGTGGCCTCCAGTACATAGGGAGAACATCTAGACCTTTGCATATCAGAATAGGGGAACATGTGAATAACATTAAAAAAGGCTTGGTCACTCATAATGTTTCCAAGCATTTTCGATTGTTCCATGCCCGAAGCCCCGCCAAACTAAAATTTTGGGGGGTCGAAAAAGTGACCCCTCATTGGAGGGGAGGTAATTTTATTCGACAATTGAGTCGGCGTGAGTCGTTTTGGGTTTATGAGACCCAAGTGGGGGTACCCACGGGACTCAATGTCGAATTGGACTTAAATTGCTTCATCTCTGACAGATAATAATCTGCTTAGTGTTTTTTCCTTGCATAGGTGAGAGAGAGTAATATTAGCATTAATATGGAATGTTTATCATATAAACGGGTTATTCTGTGGTGTCATTGATATTCAATTTGTCATGTATGATCGTGAATTATTATACAACAGACGCATACATTTGTTTATCATGTTTATAAATTAGATGTTTAGGGTGGAGCTTTGAAGGAGGTTGCAGTGATGGAGTATATAGGGAAGTTTTTCCCATGTGCCATTTTTTAGTATTAATACATTTTTTTATACCTCTTTTTTATTATTTTTTATAACTAAGGGTATGCCATTTGAACTGAAGTTGTGTTCTGTTCATGGGCCCAGCAATGGTTACAAACATTGTGACATTTTATTTTATTCAGATGTCACTTAACATGTTAACCAAAGGCTGTAGTCCCATTTAGCTGATTGCCATGGCGACGGCTTGGGGAGGGTTTCTGGTCATTGGGGGTGGTGCCTTTGCTCCCTTTGTTCCAGCCTCAGGTTATCAACAAGTTGGTGTAATCACATGACCGGCCGTCCCGGCGTAGGTGACGTCACGGCGGCCGTCCCAGTGGGGAGGTTCCTAAGCAAGTTAATCGCCATGGCGACGGCTCTGGAGAGAGGTCCGGTTACTGGGGGCGGGATTTCTGTACCCTTCACGTTATAGCTCTTAGAAATAGTGGGATCACATGATCGGCCGCCCCGACGTCATCGACGTCACGGCAGCCGCCCCTATGCATACTAATTAGAGTGTCCTGCCCCTGGAGTGACGGCCTGTGGGAGAGGCTTAGGTTACCAGGGGTGGCGCTCTTCTTCTGGGTATGATCTAGCTCTTCTAATAACGTAGGGTCACTTGATCGACCTTCCCAGCGTCATTTGTTGTCATGACGACTTTTAAAATTTATTTTACTAATATGAGTTTCCTGCTTCCTGGGTACTGTGTCACATGACCGGGTGTCATGATGCATAATTCTTAGTTACCATGGGGACGTATTTGTTTTGGGTAGGAAGTAGTACCTTTGACCCCTTGGTGGCTGCAGCCGATTGGACGGCACCCCTGGGGGGATGGGTTACCCTATAGGAAGTAGATATTTGGGCTCTATATATACAGATGTGATGTCTCTTATCTCCATTACCGCTGAGGAAGTCCAGAGGACGATACGTGTGCGGGAGCTTTTGGACATCACTGCAGCCATCATTCAACTCACGATACTCTTTTGATGTTATTTTTACCTTTATCCCAGCACTAGGGTATAGTGCCGTGTTTGTGAGTACCGAATTTTAATAAATGTTACTGTGTTTTAGCCACGCAGTGTGCACTATGTTTTTTCATTTTTATTTCATGTGATATGATCTGCAATTTCGAGTGCCATTCTCATTACCGTGGGACCATCTGCTTAGACAAGTCTTCATCCTTATCCACTGAGTGTGGTAAAAGCTGTTATGACCCATCTGTTAGTTCATGGGTCCATATGCTAAGGTGAGCGGTTTGGCTGGCCGGTGGTGGTTTCACGGATTTGTAGCACTGCATGGAATTTTCTTGAGCACCTACATCATTCCAGAGGAGAATCCTTTTTCCATCTACATGTGATTTCTAATTTTTAGGACTTTATTTGGACTTTTAAGTATAGCGCTGCACTGCTTTGTTTTCCACAGGAATCAACAAAGGTCTAAGTTCAAGTACCCTTAAGGTACAAGTATCCGCCTTGTCAGCCAAAACAGGCACTAGATGGGCATTACATCCGCTGGTAATCCAATTCCTGAGAGCCTGTCTGAAAATCAAACCTCCCAAGGAACCAGCTTTTCCATCATGGGATCTCTCAGTAGTTCTCGATGCCTTCACCAATCCTCCTTTTACTCCATCTGAATCAATCTCTCTGTGGGATCTGACTCTAAAACTGTCTTTTCTCATTGCAATTACGTCAGCAAAGAGGGTATCTGAAATCCAAGCACTGATGGCATCAGAACCTTACTTAGTATTGTTTCCTGATAAAGTAGTACTAAGACCTTCAGACCACTTCATCCCGAAGGTAGCAACTTCCTTCCACTACAACCAAGATATTGTCTTACCATCCTTCACTAATGATCAAGGTGAACCTCATCCTCTGGATGTTAAAACTACCATCATTAGTTACCTGGCGGCTACAAAACCTTTTAGGAAGACGGATACTCTTATGGTCATTCCACATGGAAACAGGTCAAGCGGCTACGTCACGTACTATCGCCTCCTGGTTAGTCAAGTCCATCAAGAAGGCATACTCCATGCATCATATGGCAATTCCTGAAGGCATCAGGGCTCACTCAACCAGGGCAGTGGCGACCTCCTGGGCAGCATATTGCAGGGTTTCACCGGAAACGATTTGCAAAGCAGCAACTTGGTCCTCCAGACATACTTTCATTTCTCACTATAGAGTAGATTCTGCTCACTTGGCTATGGCAGACTTCGGTAGATCTGTTGTTAGAGCCAATTCTTCCGCATTATAAGGAATAAATATTATTTTCTTGCACCCACCCGACTGACGAGTTATTTCCCAGTGTGTGCTGCCATGGAGGCATCAGGAAAACAGAAAATTGTATACTCACCTTTCCATAATTTTCCTTTCCTGACGCCTCTCCATGGCAGCACACAGATTCCCACCCGTTTTTATGGTGATATATTCACAGAGAATGCAGCAGGGTGTCTCCCCTTCAAATTTATAGCTAACCAATCCTGTCAGGTTGTGGGGGCGGAGTCACAACCCAGTGTGTGCTGCAATGGAGAGGCATCAGGAAAGGAAAATTACGGAAAGGTGAGTATACAATTTTCTGTTTTTTTGATAGGGTCGAGAGGGATTAGAAGGTCTGTCAGGTTTTTTGCTCCCCCCCCACACACACTTTTGGCCCCTTTACCATCATTATTGAAAGTAAAAGTAAAAGAAAGTCCCACATTTTGGGTTGTCCCCAGAAAAGTAACAGCAGGGAAATCTTTCAATGGGAACACTAGTTTGGGTAACATGGGGGTCCCCAAGGAAATCCCTTAATTTGCAGGTATTTCCTCTAATTTCCTGTTTGGCTGTGGGACAGGAAGTGAAGGGAAATCTCCCCAATGGGACAGCGATGGCAAAAAAAAAAATCATCTGGCAGAGGTTATAACCCTCCTTTACTTTACCCAACATGAAAAAAAAGTTTTGACTATAGTTCTACTTTAAGTCACAACTCCTGATTTGCATGCTTGCTGCAGGTAAATTACTTCAAATTATAAAGTGTTGAAATTATTTATCAACATGACAGCCAGGCAGCTAGCATTTTCAGAAAGATCTTAGGAATGGAAACCCTCTGCATTTACAACCTTGGGCACAGTGTCTGTTGATGAGTCCCTTTGAAAAAATATTCCTCCTGACCACCTTGGGAGTGGCTAGAAGTAGGCCCACTATAGACTCCACTGTGTCCTTGTCTGATCAACTTGTAGACTGTCTTTGATTTCCACAAGTAGGGCCTGACTCCATGTAACCCTTGTTCCTTGATGAACTTAAAGTGGATGTAAACCCTCACATATACCCTGTGAAGTGAACAGCCTCATATGATACACAGGGATGAAACTAATCTCCCTACATACGTTTTACATATATATCTGCTGTCCTCATCTGTATATCTTCTTTAGAAAGTTCAGCTTGTGTTAGGAGATTTTCTCTTCCTGTTCAGCAATGGGAGTCGACAGCTAATTGGAGGAAAGGCACACCCCCCCCCCCCACTCCATATTGGCAAAAGAAGGAAGGAATGTGCAGAGCTCTGCTGTGAGATGGCAAGCTCTCTGCTCATCTATTTATACCAACCTCCCACAACACAAACTTCAGGCTGCCATCTCAGAGAACTTGTCAGAAGTTATCAGGCTGATAACAGAGCTACTGAGCAGGAGAAAGCCACGGGACTTAGTGCTTTGAAGAGAGATAAGAAAACACTACAGATAGATGTGCCCAGCTCAAATTTCATGAATCGGGTTTACATCCACTTTAAAGTGTAGCTAAAGGCAAAACTTTTTTTTCTAATTTTGGATAGAGTGGAGGTGGATTAGAACACCTGACAGTTTTTATTGCTGTCTGTGCCTCCGTTAAGGAAATTAACCCTCCCCAATGGTCTTGTTTACTATTATCAATGAAAGTGAAAGTAAAAGAAAATCCCAAATAGTAATAAAGGGGAAATGTGCCAATGGGGACACTAGTTCTGTCATACCTCAACTTTTTGAGATGGGAACGAGGGACACCTATTAACAAAACAAAAAAAAAACACAAGTGCTTTTTTTCCCCCTATTATTCCTTTATATTGGCTTTTGAAATTTACAAATGCAGCAGTTTACAAATTGGATGAAAGGTTTAGCACTGTGAAACACTTTCTGATAGATAAATAGTGTGTTTTATATACAAGTCTATAAATCAGACTAAAATGAGGGACAAATGAGGGTGAAAGAGGGACAGAGGGACATTGCTCCAAATCAGGGACAGTTGGGAGCTATGGTTCTGGTGACCCCAAAGGGATTCTCTTACTTTGCAGGGATTTCCGCCCACTTCCTGTTTTGGCTATGGGACAGGAAGTAAAGGGAAATCTCTGCAATGGGATACAGATGGTTCAAAAAAAGACAGAGGTTATAACCCTCCCTTGCTCTATACTTTTAAAAAAAAAAAGTATAGAGCAAAACTTGCTCTTACTTTAAAAATGTCGAAGTAAGGCTGGGTTCACATTTATGCAAATTAGATGAGGGTTGCTCCGCATCCAATTCGCATAACAGGAGACTGTGACCGGCTCTCAATGGAGCCCATTCACACATCTCCGGGGAGGCTGTGGAGCCACAGCAGAAGGGTCCTGTGTGCCTTTGACTCAGTTTCAGGTAGGAATTCAGCCAGAAATTTGGACCTGATATGCACCTGAAACGGTGAAGAGGGACACATTGGACCCCCTGCCAGGGCTGTGTTTTGGTCTAGGCCGACAAGGCCTAGGGCGGCACTTTGCGGGGGGCGGCGAAGAGGGCCGCCCCCCACCCATCTTGCCGATTCCCGGCTCCCGCAGCCGCCTCCCGCACACATGCAGCCCACGGCGGCCGGCTTTCTGTAGCAGCGCCACTGTGTATGGGCGTGCTTGGCAGAGAGTGTGGGCGTGTATCTCATGCCCCCCACTCTTTGACAAGCACGCCCATACACTGCGGCGCCGCTACAGCAAGGCGGGAGCCAGGAATTGGGAAGACGGGTGGGGGGGCGGCGTGTGACTCGCGCCCCTCATAAGTAGCAGGTAACAGGTGGAGCCTTAAGCTCCGCCTACCCTCCCCTGCACTGCTTTCCGGCAACGAATCTTCTCCTCGGCCCCCGGGCGGGATCTGGCTGTGACATCAGGAGGAGGAGAGAGAGGAGCACGGGGGAAACCCCCAGGACAGCAGGTAAAATGATTGAATAAATTATATCAGTGTTATGGGCACTGGCAGTGGCAGCATTTGATGGGCACAGTGTCCTTATTTGATGGGTACAGTGGGGGCATTTGATGGCACAATGGCTATATTTGATGGGGCACAGTGGCTACAATTGATGGGCACAGTGGCAGCGTTTGATGGGCACAGTGACTGCGTTTGATGGGCACAGTGGCAGCGTTTGATGGGCACAGTGGCAGCGTTTGATGGGCACAGTGGCAGCGTTTGATTGGGCACAGTGGCTGCAATTGATGGGCACAGTGGCTGCAATTGATGGGCACAGTGGCTGCAATTGATGGGCACAGTGGCTGCAATTGATGGCACAGTGGCTGCGTTTGATGGCACAGTGGCTGCGTTTGATGGCACAGTGGCTGCGTTTGATGGCACAGTGGCTGCGTTTGATGGCACAGTGGCTGCGTTTGATGGCACAGTGGCTGCGTTTGATGGAGCACAGTGAGGCTGCAATTGATGGGCACAGTGAGCCCCCCGTGATAGCATTAAAACTCAGCAGCTACACATACTGTAGCTGCTGACTTTTAATATTAGAACACTTACCTGTCCAGGGATCCAGTGATGTCGACACCTCAGCCGATTTTCGGATTGGCTCTCGGGTTTTGCCACTATCCTTCATGGTAAGGGAAACCGACCGGTTCCCTACTGCACATGTGCGAAGCGTGTTGCACTTTCTGAATGGCCCAGTGGAGGAAGGAGGAGGGGGGGCAAACTTCAGAGGGGACAGCGCAGTCTCCCGGAAGTGGGGAAGGGTACCTGTCAAAAACAGGTACCCGTTCCCCCCCTGAAGGGTGCCAAATGAGCCTAAAGAGGAAGGGGTGTGGTTTACAGATAGGGTGGGTCTTAAACAGGAAGGGGTGTGGCCTTGGCAGGATGGGGTGGGTCGTATTTAAATTAGGGGGTGCATGAGTTTAGTCAGGCCTAGGGCAGCACAAAACCTAAATACACCACTGCCCCCTGCTGTGACCCATGCCACAGATAGTGTGAACCCAGTCTAATACATAGTAGTGTCCTAGTTGCAGGGGATGGAGCTGTCTTATTCCAGTCCACTGATCAAACCAGTAAAGCGGAGTTCCAGCTTGTACAAATTAAAAGTCAGCAGCTACAAATACTGTAGCTGCTAACTTTTAATATAAGGACACCTACCTTTCCAGGGTTCCCGCGATATCAGGTTTCTCTGCATCAAATTTGCATGTCAGGAGACAGTGACCGGCTCTCAATGGAGCGGGTTCACACATCTCCGGGACAGCTGCGGAGCGGGTTTGCAGAAGAGTCCTGTGTCTTTGGCTCCGTTTTCAGGTCTGAATTCATCCAAAAATTCAAGCCTGATTCATCCCTGAAACAGAGAGAACAGGGACGCCCGGACCCCCCGCTGTGAGCCGCTCCGTACAATCGTGTGAACCCAGCCTTAGGCTTTTAACCACTTGACCTCCAGAAGATTTACCCCCCTTCATGACCAGGCCATTTTTGCGATACAGCACTGCATTACTTTAACTGACAATTGCGAGGTTGTGTGATGCTGTACCCAAATAAAATTGATGTCCTTTTTCTTCCCACAAATAGAGCTTTCTTTTGGTGGTATTTGATCGCCTCTGCAGGTTTTAATGTATGCGCTATAAACAAAATAGGACCATCAATTTTGAAAAAAAAAATTTATATATTTTTTACTTTCTGCTATAAAACACATCCAATAAAAAAATTGAAAGAAATCGAATTTCTTCATCATTTTAGGCCAATATGTATTCTGCTACATATTTATGATTAAAAAATTCCAATAAGCGATTAAAGGGTTAAAGTTGTTATTTACCCACTTGGTGGTGTTGCTACCATTCCCTCTGTTATAATAAATGCTGTGCCCCACTGTATGCATTTTCTAAAAAATCTGCTGCTAAACACCTTATTTTATAGCACCGATCGGCGCCCATGTGTCCGGCCGTCTCTCTCCTCTCTCGAGCTGACAGGAAAAGGGGCGGAGCCGAGAAACCCCTGCTGATGTCAGCAGGGAGGAGGAGAGAGATGGCCGGTCACGTGACCACCGAGCAGCGCTATAAAATAAGGTATTTAGCGGCAGATTTTTAGAAAATGCATACAGTGGGGCACAACATTTATTATAACAGAGGGGATGGGAAAAACAAAACGATCTTATAAAACCAGCAGGAAGGGGGGGGCCTGGTACAAGCTGGGGGGGAGGGGGGAGGAGGACACAGGAGCAGAGAGGAGAGCAGAGAGCAGGGCTGTGGATGACGGAGTCACGTAAACTGACCACGGTGTCAGGGCTCAGCAGCCATGAAAAACCGTGATCAGTTTACAGGGGGAGGGTATAGCCAGGCAGAATCAGCCAGGTTTTTAGGGTGTTACAAGGGGCCAAATTACACAGCACAAGCACTGTGCTGTATAACATGTTTTAAGGGAACAGGATCCATTTTCTTTTTTTTAGGTTAACAAATGCTTTAACTGTGTGCCTAGTTGGTGTTTTCTTACTGTGGGGGAGGTGCTTTTACTAGGGGAAGGCATGGATCCATGTCCTTGCTTTGCAGGAACACAGGATCAATGCCTTCCTCACTGACTTGTTTACATAGGCAGACCATCGTTCTCCCTTTGTACCAAAGAATCGGTGGGTGCCAGCGGACATTGAGTCCTCGGTACCCGTCGATCAGCTCCCACTGTGCATAATCACATCGGGAGCGGGCCAGCTGCCACCCATATGCGTGCCTCAGACCTGGAAGTGTCGGATCACGTACTAGACCTGGAGCAGCCTTGCCACATTGCCGCCATATAGCTAAGTTAATGGCCAGCAAGTGATTAATAAATTTTTATGGTTTTACACTATTTTGAGTTTTTTATTTTTTGCTATATGGATGATAATATTTTGAGAAGGTAAAATGCTGGATAATTACTATGTGCTGTAAAACCATTCCTGATTGTAATGGAGTGTATTGCGGTTTATGCGTGCATTGTCCTCCTTGAAATATAGGGGGATTATGCTCTTGTAGCAAGGCCTTTTACCTCTTTTGGTCTGAGGACCTCCAAGGCCAAAGACAGCTGACATCCTTCAATATGTGGTGGGTTGTGAGGCATAATGGGTGCAAAGATGATAAAAGTCATTGGGCGCCAGACAGTTCTTGGATGTAAAAAAGGTTTTATTTCTTTTGACAGTCCTTTTTACATATTTTTGGGGAAAGAGGATTAGGTAACAGTCCTTTAACAGTTCCTAACTCAAACGTAACAGTTCTTTCAGCTCCACTACAACTGCTCCTTGTACTTCTTCAATACTGAGCTTCTGATCTCTCACTAGACACTCTGATTCACTGACTATGAGGGTTTTGAGCTCCTCCAAGAGTTGCAGTTGTACCCCCTCAAGCATCACCCACGCTTCTCTGCTGGGTCCTTAGCTTGGCACTCCAGATACTTCTCAAGCTTCACCCCTGCTAACCGGCTCGGTCCATGGCTTGACACACAATGCTGCTCTGCAAGCGTCTCCTCCGCTGGTTGGGTCCCTGACTTGATCACCCCCTGAAGTTTCCCGATTCTCCATCGTGCCCTTTTGGTGAGAATATGGTTCCGGTACTTGCTTCAGGTTACTCACTGCGGTCCCTGGTAAAGGTGATTGGTCCCTTTGTGGCTACAGCTTCCCTTCTACCTCCGACCGCTGACAGGTTCTACGGCCTGGAGAACCGTCACTTCTGGTTGAACTGCAAGCTGCAGTCCCAACCCTGCGCTGATCCCTCTCACTTCTGCATAGGCCCTCACACAGCCTGGCAGCCAGATGCCCCCGGGATAGGCCCAATCTCTGGCCCAGCAGCTGGGGCATATGACACACGTCCACCCAGACAGCTGTCCAGGTGGCACAGAACATAGACCACCTGACCTCACCCCAAATATATAGGCTCTTCCAGCAGGCCAAGGGATTCAAGAAAACCCCTGCCCATTGGCTGAGATATCCCATATACCCATAACCTGACTTTGGGTTGCCCTTCTCATATCTAGCGCCACCAAGTACCCAGCCACCTAGTGGTAGAAGAGAAAAATGCAACAAGGCCAAACTTAGGGAGAAATCAATAGATCCCTATCAATCGACCAAGATAAATACTGTGAGGAGCTCCCTGTCTAAACTACAGGGTGCTACACTCTGGTGAGTTTTTGCGACTAGAATTAGCGACCTGGCGCGGTACACCTGGGATATCCTGTCTCTGTGCGGATCCTGACCTCCCGCGCGATTGCGTCGGGCCGCGCCGGCTGGTAATTGAGGCCGCGGCTTTGCGGCCTTCTGCAGTCCTTCTGGAATCTGGCGCCATCTTGTGGTGGCCGCTGGTATGACAACACAACCAGCAATACTAATGGAGCTTCTCCTGCCTGTTTTCACTGCCCGCCCATATCCTTCCCAAAGTGGAGAAGAGAAGGAAGTGATTGTGGGCATCATCTGGTGCCTTTTGCCTAATGGGGAGTGTGGGGATAGCCTTTTTTTTTTCGTAATAGCTTTTATTTTTTTTTAAGTAAAAACTGTTTATTTTTTTCTTAATTAAAATGAATTTGTCATCTCCCTGCTTGGTCCCTTTCACACGGGCTGTCTGATCAGATTCGCCTGTCAGTTTTTCAGGTGGACCTGATCGGACCCTTAGAGCCCTTTCACACCGAGCGGCGGGGGGCGTCGGCGGTAAAGTGGCGCTATTTTTAGCGCCGCTTTACCGTCGTTTTAGCGGCGCTATTTGGTTGCTAGCGGGGTGGTCTTTCTGTGCAAATTTAAGATTGGTTATTTTTTATATTGAAAATAAAGCTTTGTCGTTTGTTTAAAAAAAACCTGGCTCCTAGATTCCAAGCAAATTTGTCAAGTCCTGCATTAGGTAGTGGTCATTTAAGGAATGTAAAATATAATAGCCAATTTTGAGTAATCTCTGCCTTATTGGATCAGTGCTGTCAGCAATAATGCATAGAAACTTAAATATGGAAATATTGGGGTTGATTTACTTAAAGTAAAATTAACCGCTTCGATACTGGCACTTTTACCTCTTCCTGCCCAGGCATTTTCAGCTTTCAGCGCTGTCACACTTTGAATGACAATTGCACGGTCATACAACACTGTACCCAAACAACATTTTTTGAGACAGATAGAGCTTTCTTTTGGCGGTATTCAATCGCCACTGTGTTTTTTATTTTTTGAAAAAGACCAAAAATTTTGGAAAAAAAAAAGTTTTTCTTATGCCGCGTACACACGAGCGGACTTTACAGCAGACTTTGCCCGGCGGACTTTTCGACGTACTTTCTGAATGAACGGACCTACACACAATCCACCAAAGTCCATCGAATTCGTACGTGATGACGTACGACCGGACTAAAACAAGGAAGTTCATAGCCAGTAGCCAATAGCGGCCCTAACGTGGCTTTTTGTCCGTCGAACTAGCATACAGACGAGCGGACTTTTCGACCGGACTCGAGTTTGACGGATAGATTTAAAACATGTTTCAAATCTAAGTCCGTCCAACTTTTGAGCAAACAAAGTCCGTTGGAGCCCACACACGATCAAATTGTCCGACGAAATCCCGTCCGCCGGGCAAAGTCTGCCGTAAAGTCCGCTCGTGTGTACGCGGCATTAGTTTCTGGTAGAAAATGTTGAAAATAAGTAATTTTTCTCCTTCACTGATGTGCGCTGATGAGGCTGCACTGATGGACACTGAAAGGCAGTGCACTTGTAGTGCAAAGCGGATTTGCCTTTCATAAATAACCCCCTATGTACCGTTAGAAAATCCACCCCATTATGTGTAGTAAAATCTATTTTCTCCTGTCATTTTGCCAGATTTTTAGAGACTTTTGTCAATATACAAACATATACACATTTGCTGCAAAAAAATCTCCCAATCACTTTAAACTTTAAACTGGTGGCCCTCCAGCTGTTGCAAAAGTACAAGTCCCATCATGCCTCTGCCTGTGGGGGTCATGCTTGTAACTGTCAGCCTTTCCCTTGTTGGAACATACTGTATGTCATATGTAGTGGGGATACTTTTTCACAATTATCTTTATCTTCCAACTGACAACATTGATCTTTTTAGCTATCTGTAAGGAAAATTCTTCCCACTGACAATCACACTAATCTATCATGACTTGTAGATATAATTATTTTTAGCAGGGGTTTCCTGAAACTGGATTGAGAAAGGCTGCTTGAAAGTGTAACTAAAAGGCAAAACTTTATTTTTTATTTTGGGTAGAGTAATGGAAGGCTAGAACCCCTGTCAGGTTTTTTTCCCCCCACCACCTGTGTCCCATTGGAGAGATTTCCCTTCACTTCCTGTCCCATAGCCAAACAGGGAGTGAGAGGATATCCCTGTAAATTAACCACTTCCCGCCCGGTCAATAGCATATTGACGTCCAGGAAGTGGTTCTGTTATCCTGACTGGGTGTCATGTGACGTCCAGCAGGATAACATGCTAGCGGGGGCTCACATCGCAGCAATCGCGAGTGTGGCGTGCTAGTCTGACACCCCGCATCTCCGATTGTGATAAGAAGCCTCTGTCAGAGGCTTCTTATCACGTGATCAGATGTGACCAATCACAGCTGATCACCACGTGAACCAGGAAGTGCTGGTAAACGGCATTACTCTGTTCGCGCTGACAGGGAGAGACGATTGTATTTACTTCATTGAACGTAGATGTTTTTGGTACACTACGTGTGTCCTGTGAAAGCAGCTTCCCTTTGGCTGGTATTCCAGTCACCTTTTTCTTCTTCTTTTGTATTAATACATATGCCGCAAAGAACGCACTGACTTAGTGAGTTGACACTTGACAGATTTCTATGGTTTAACCACTTAAAGCGGGGGTCCACCTATCTATCGTTTTTTTTTTTGGAGTTCATTCACAAACTTTTCTTCTCATGATTATCTACTCACATGTTCTGTGTAATAAGTCCGTCTGTGTCCGATTTCGTTGTAAAGAATAACTTATAAAATTCACTGAAGGCGGTTTCCATCTTCATTGTGGGCATTTGAAGCCCACAAGCATGTATTTCCTGGATGCGGTGAATGCTGTGCTCCCAGCATTCACCGAGATGTTGTGATGACACTGTTGCACAATGCATGCTGGGAAGCCTGAGACTAGCTCCCAGGGGACTGTGGGAGGTCTGGGAGAGGCTAGAAAGACGCCTACTCCCATGGGAGGAAAACCAGGAAGTGCTAAGAAGATTAGAATGAAAAAAAAAAAAAAAGTAATTACGGCAATTTAAATTTTTTTTACACAGCATGTCAGCATCTAGGCAAGGAAGAGAATGCATAGAGATAATGTTCAAAATTTGTGTGGAACCCCGCTTTAAGGACTAGCCTCGTTTTGGATTTTAGGTGGTTATATGTTTAAAACAGGTTTTTTTGCTAGAAAATTACTTAGAACCCCCAAACATTATATATGTTTTTTTTCTAACACCCTAGAGAATAAAATGGCAGTCATTGCAATACTTTTTTTGCACCATATTTTTGCAGCGGTCTTATAAGCGCACTTTTTTTGGAAAAAATGCACTTTTTTGAATAAAAAAATAAGACAACAGTAAAGTTAGCCCAATTTTTTTATATTGTGAAATATAATGTTACACCAAGTAAATTGATACCCAACATGTCACGCTTCAAACTTGCACCAGCTCGTGGAATGGCGTCAAACTTTTACACTCAAAAATCTCCATAGGTGACATTTAAAAAAATTCTACAGGTTGCATGTTTTGCGTTACAGAGGAGGTCTAGGTCTAGAATTATTGCTCTCGCTCTACCGGTCATGGCGATACCTCACATGTGTGGTTTGACCACCGTTTTCATATGCGGGCGCTATTCGCCTATGCGTTCGCTTCTGTGCGCGAGCTCGTTGGGACGGGGGGGGGGGGGGGGTTTTAAAAAATTTCTCATTTTTATTATTTATTTTACATTATTTTATTTTTTTTACACTGTTTAAAAAAAATAAATAAATTTGTCACTTTTATTACTATTACAAGGGATGTAAACATCCCTTGTAATAGAAAAAAGTATGACAGGACCTCTTAAATATGAGATCTGGGGTCAAA
The DNA here is from genome assembly GCA_037953035.1 of Aquarana catesbeiana. Taxonomy (NCBI): domain Eukaryota; kingdom Metazoa; phylum Chordata; class Amphibia; order Anura; family Ranidae; genus Aquarana; species Aquarana catesbeiana. The sequence goes on along the minus strand of JBBHAA010001247.1, from coordinate 711,342 downwards.
AAGACCTCAGATCTCATATTTACACTAAAATGCAATAAAAAAAAAAAAAAAAAAAAAAAAAAAAAAAAGTAATTAAAAAAAAATGACATTGAAAAAAATATGCCTTTAAGAGGCATGGACGGAAGTGACGTTTTGACGTCGCTTCCGCCCAGCAGTGTCATGGAGATGAGTGGGCGCCATCTTAGCCTCACTCGTCTCCAGACACAGCACTGACAGGACACGATCACCTCCGCCGCTACCGACGGCTCCGGTAAGCAGTGGAGGGCACCGGATCGCGGGAGGGGCGGGCCCCTCTCCCGCCACCGATAAAAGTGATCTTGCGGCAAATCCGCCGCAGGGACCACTTTTCTCAGGAAGCCGACCGCCGCACGAAAACGGGGATACCGGGGTTATGGCAGCTAGCTGCTGCCATAATAACTGTATCCGCCGCCAAAGTTTGGTGGTTCATCATCGTGCGGCGGTCAGCAAGTGGTTAAACCATTATACCACCTAATTAGCAATAAAAACTGACAGGGGTTCTAATCCTTCTCCACTGTATCCATCCCACTGGGTATCACATGACATAAAATACTGCATGGTTTCATGAGCTAAATACCACATATTTCAGAAAAAAAAAAGCATGTTGTATTTTAAAAGCTTTTTTTCGTGAATGCCGAAATATTTTTTGAACAGCGGTGAGCGGTATTTTACCACATTTCCTAAAGCAGTAGATATCACTTTGTGAATGGAGCCCATTGTTGGCATATTTTTGTGGACACAATGAGGGGATAATATTTTGATTGGTTTGGATGTACTGGATCAATGTATTTATATGTAAAACTATTACTTTTGTTTTCTTACATTCTAAAATGGGGGCCTTGACATTGTGCAGACTGAGTGAAAATAGGATGAGAAACACTGCTATAGATCTTGCAGTGAGGGGGATGAGGGGGCAGGGCTGAAACTAGGGGGGGGGGGGGGCGGGGTGCATATGCCCCGGGCGCCACGTAGAGAGGGGCACCACAGCTGACAGGAGTAGTGACAATGGCATCACTACTGTCAGCTCAGCCTTGAGAGCGGTGAGGAGAGAACCGAGAGGAACTGTGGGCTGTGCATAGTTAGTCAACAGTCCCACTTCTCAGCTGTTTGTCCCTTGTTTTCAACCCAGGCTCCATCCTAGGATCAGAGTGAGCATCTGTGCACAGGCTGTTACAGGTGCCAGCTTCTTTCCCCTTTCTCCCTCTACACCTCTGTGCTAGCAGTGAGAGCTCTGCATGGAGGACACAGCTCCTGGGGAGAGGGGTGGGGCATCTTTCCCTGCCAAAAAGAGAGAGCTACGAGCTGTGCTTGAGAATTATGAGCGGAGCGGGTGGCTGCTGTCTGGAGCACAATGTAGTGCAGAAGAATCCAGTGTGGTCACAGACATCTACAGGTCTGCTTTTAAAATGGAATTGAAAAGCTTTAGTTTGATTTCTTGTCAGCGTTTAAAGTGTTACTAAACCCACAACATTAAAATATGCTGTATATAAAATCAGTCTGTATATAACAAGTGCATGCTTGTTATATTCACTGTGGGACCTAAGGGGTTAATTCTCTGATCCTCCCCTTCTTCCACTGTCCCCAATATATTTCCCGAAAATACAAAGCCAGGGGGCACTCTGCACATGCTCAGTTTGGTGTGTATTGCTAGAAGGTTTTTTTTTTTTTTCTTTCTTGGGAGTGTGCATGTGATTATCAAAGGGCCAATCAGCACTGTCCAGATAGAGGGTCAGGGGTCCTGCATCTTGATAGGACAGTTAGTGCAGAATGAAAACTCCTCCTACAAGCTTTAACCAGACACTTATAGAAGTCACAAGACTGCTATATACTGCTGATGAGAGTTTACATTTACTAAAATAATTGCATTTCCATGTTCTGTGTACTGTGGGAGACCAGATCTAGTGAATGCAGAGTCCTGGGTTTAGTAACACTTTAAGTGTCCCTGGGACATTAGGTTGCTATTAGAGATATCCTACTATCATTATAATTTGTATGAAGATATAGAAAGTAGCTAAAGTGACCATATGCACTATGTATATTTTTTTGTTGGTAATATGTACATGTGGATATTTATTTGGGTTTATTATAATACGGTACTTTATACTAGCTATAAAAATAAATCCAAATAGATATTCACATGTTCACATTACCACTAAAAGTGAACTTTGGGCAAAATGTTTTTTTCCCCATACAGTGGGGCTGTGCCTGCACTGCATAGTCAACTGTTCATTTTTTTTCTTCTAGGGGTTAGCAGAAACATTATACTCACCCCCATACTCACCCCATTCTTCAATCCTCTGGAAAATAGCAGTCTTCCACTGTCCAGCTGTGAACTGTTCCTGGTCTATTCAGCCTGCTCAGGGTATGATGAGGTCAGGAACAGTCCACTATTCAAGACCTCTGGAGCATGGGGGTGCTGGACCAGTCTTGAGCTGGGAGGATCAGAGGATCAGGTAAGTATATCTTCACTCTCCTTTTCCCTAGAAAAAAAAAAAAAAAAATGAGCAGTTAACCCATGCAGTGCGGGCACAGCCTTTCTGCATCAGAGAATTTATTGTTTTTATTTTGAGCTTAAATTAAATATAAAAAGAATATTCACAGTGCATATGGTCACTTTAGCAATTTTTCATTTCCTCAAACACATTATGAAGATATCTCCAATAGCAACCTAATGTCCTAATGACAATAATAATAGATATGTGCAGTAGCATGCCCTGAATCCCTGGTGGTTGCCCCTGGTGCTGCGATCACCGACAGCGCAGCAGCATCTCTACCCGCCAATGCCACTAGTCTCAACAGTTAGACAGTACATTTCAGAGCCAAGGAAAGCTACCCTCATAGTTCCCAAGTGTCTCAGATTTGCCAGGACAGTCTCATTTTCTACACAGCTGTCCCCCAGTGGCTTTGTCCTGACCTATGTCCCAGAATCCAAGCCATGAGGACAGCTGTAGTACTGTACATCCCTGGGCAATTTAACCACTTAACAACCGGCTCATAGCCGAATGACGGCTGCAGGGCGGTTGCTTAACTCTGGGAGGGCGTACTATGACGTCCTCCCAGAATTCCCCTCTCACGCGCCCCCCGGGGCGCGCACCCGAACACATCCATGACCGCTTGGTCCAGAGGACCCGGCGCATCACGGATCCCGGTAAATGGCCGCTGATCGTTTACCATGTGATCGCCACGATCAGTGATCACATGTAAACAAACCGGCATCACCTAATGACGCCGGTTCCTCTCCTCCCCTCCTGTGTACTGATCGGTACACTGTGAGCGGTGAGGGGGATGGATGGATGGCTGCAGCGCTGTGGGCTGTATGTGTAGTTCCCACAGCGCTGCACAGTGACATCCAGCCATCCATGCTCAGCCATCCATAATGCCCTGCACTAATCTGCAATACCCCACAATACTCTGCAATACCCCCACAATGCTCTGCAATACCCAGCCATACTCTGCAATACTCGGTGATACCCAGCCATACTCGACGATACCCTGCAATACTCAGCCATACCCAGCCATGCTCGCCCTCTGTATGTGGCCAGGCTGTGGAAGTCTCACACATGTGGTATCGCCGTACTCAGGAGGAGTAGGAGAATCTATTTTGGGGGGGTCATTTTTGGTATGTACATGCTATGTGTTAGAAATATTGTATAAATGGACAACTTTGTGTTAAAAAAAAAAAAACGTGTTTTAACCACTTCCCGCCCGCCGGCCGTCATACGACGTCCTTGACTTTGTGCGGGGATATTTGAATGATGGGTGCAGCTACAGGCATCATTCAGATATCAGCTTTTTCAGCCGGCGATTCCGTACACCATAAGAATGATCATAGCAGCTGTTCCACTGCTTGATCATTCTTACAGGAGGCGAGAGGGGACGCCCCCCCTCTCGCCGCCCTCAGGTGCTTCTACCGACTCACCGCTACGATCGAAGCCAGGATCTTTTTTTTAAATTTTTTTTATTTCAGGCTTCCCAGCCTAGAGGTGAGATGTGGGGTCTTATTGACCCCATATCTCACTGTAAAGAGGACCTGTCATCCCATATTCATATTACTAGGGATGTTTACATTCCTTGTAATCAGAATAAAAGTGGTCAAAAAAATTTTTTTTGGGAAAAAAAACACATCAAACTAAAATAAATAAAGTAAAATGAACAATAAAAAAAAAAAAAAAATTTTAAAGCGCCCCTGTCCCTGAGTCCCCCCCCCACTTTGCCTTTGGTTCCCCTCCCCCTTAGTCTGACCTTATGCACGTTCACCAAGTGCCATTTGAAATATAAGATTTAAACAAGCAACACTATGTATGGAGTTTGACACCATTATCATTTTATATATATTTTTACTATTTTATTGTGAAATATCGTTTAAGGATACCACCATTTGACACCTGTATGTCTTGTTTAAATTCAGAAATACATAAACATGCAGGTATGGAACCATTAATCAGATAAAGGAACAGCGCCATACCCTTCTACTACCTTAATCAACTCAGCTGTCCCTGTGTGCTCGCATGCAGAAGCGAACGCATACGTAAGTCCCGCCCACATATGAAAACGGTGTTCAAACCACACATGTGAGGTATCGCTGCGATCGGTAGAGCGAGAGCAATGATTTTGGCCCTAGACCTCCTCTGTAACTCAAAACATGTAACCAGTAAAAAATTTTAAAGCGTCACCTATGGGGATTTTTGAGTAGCAAAGTTTGGCGCCTTTCCACAAGCGCATGCAATTTTGAAAGGTATCTATTTACTCGGCGTAACTTCATCTTTCAAATTATACACAAACATTGGGCTAACTTTACTGTTTTGGTTTTTTTAAAGCACAAAACTTTTTTTTTCCAAAAAAAGCGCATTAAAAAAATTGCTGCGCAAATACCGTGCAAGATAAAAAGTTGCAATGACCACCATTGTATTCTCTAGGGTCTTTGCTAAAAAAACATATATAATGTTTTGGGGTTCTATGTAATTTTCTAGCAAATAATTGATGATTTTTACATGTAGGAGAGAAATGTCAGAATTGGCCTGGGCGCTCCAGAACGCCTGAAGGTGCTCCCCTGCATGTTGGCCCTCTGTATGTGGCCACGCTGTGTAAAAGTCTCACACATGTGGTATCACCGTACTCGAGAGTAATAGCAGAATGTGTTTTGGGGTGTAATTTGTGGTATGCATATGCGGTGTGTGAGAAATAACCTGTTAATATGACAATTTTGTGAAAAAAAAAACAAAAAAAAAAAACTTGATTTTGCAAAGAATTGTGGGAAAAAATGACAACTTCAAAAAACTCACCATGCATCTTTCTAAATACCTTGGAATGTCTTTTTTCCAAAAAGGGGTCATTTGGGGGGTATTTGTACTTTTCTGGCATATTAGGGTCGCAAGAAATTAGATAGGCCGTCAGTACTTCAGGTGTGATCAATTTTCAGAGATTGTCACCACAGCGTGTGAACTCTATAACTTTCACAAAGACCAAATAATATACACTAATTTGGGTTATTTTTACCAAAGATATGTGGCAGTATAAATTTTGGCCAAAATATATAAAGAAAAATTACTAATTTGCAAAATTTTATAACAGAAATGAAGAAAAATGCATTTTTTTTTTACAGATTTTTCGGTCTTTTTTCTTTTATAGCGCAAAAAATAAAGAACCCAGCGGTGATTAAATACCACCAAAAGAAAGCTCTATTTGTGTGAAAAAAAGGACAAAAATGTCATATAGATACAGTGTTGCATAACTGAGTAATTGTCATTCAAAATGTGAGAGCACCATAAACTGAAAATTGGTCTGGTTAGGAAGGGGGTTTAAGTGCCCAGTGGTCAAGTGGTTAATAGTTCCAGGCATGCCTATATTATACATGGTTACATTGTTCCAGCTCAGACCAATGTAACTATGTATATACCATACTTGACTGATGCATCCGAGGCTGAACAGAAAGGGAATATATATATATATAATTAAAAAAATAAAATAAAAAAATGACTGACACTGTCCACTGCCCTACTAACACCATCCTCATGATCTTTGTCTCGGGTGAACAAATGTCTAGTTTCACCACTGAGTTACAAACGGTCAAATCCATAATGAGTATACAGTATATAAAATAGCTAAATTGGTCTGGTCTGATGAAAAATATGAGGCAGTATAAGGATTAGCCTACATTTTAAGCAAATCAGAATTGGAAACACTTGTTCATGATTACATAGCATCACAACATTGCTGTGGCCAGTATAATGGCTCCATAGGATGAAGTCATACTGTTGTATTCTGCACCTGGTAGTTATAGCAAGCCCGTTGAGTCTGGAAAGATAATAAAGATCACGGTAGAGGGTTTTTAAAAAAAGACCAGAGCAGAAGAAGCTCTCTTTCAGAGCCCCTGTCTCAAATTGAAACATCAGGCTATACTGACTCAATTACTTCTGTATATACATTTTAGTGTTACTGAGCTCTGTAAACAACAGGCTTTCTAGGCCTGCAACTAATGATTATTTGTTTCAGTTAATCGACTAATAGGATAAAAACCTCAAAAAAGTGTGGTGTATAATTTAGTTATTATGTAAAGTTAAAAAAAAGTTAATTTATTCTTGAATATCTATATACAGTAGTAAATATAAATAACCAGCTATTTGGTTGGGGAACAAAATATCGAATCCACTCTGAGAATAACACAGAAGAGACCTATATACTACTAACTTGATACATGTCTTCAGACTCAGATCAAAATTTTTATTTAAAGAAAATCAAAAAAATACCTAAAACACTGTGTAGCACCCTGTTATTAGGCAGGGTTGCTAACAAATTTAGTTATGCTAGGTGGTAACTAGCCTGGCTAATTGGTAGTTGTATCCACTGACTTTCTGCCCTAAGCCTGAATCTGGTGCATTTCTCTCTTCTGTCAATAGGTGGCACTGCTGCCTTTGGCATTAGAATGACAAGACCACAGTGAGTTCAGGTTGGGAATAATGCTGGGATAGTCTATTTAAGGTGAATGTATCAAAGAAAAAAGGGAATATTTGGGACTTTAAATGAGACGCAACGGGGAATATTGTGCCTCTATCCCTGGCTACTTGGTGTAGAGCCAGACAAAACCATATACATATGTAAAAAAAAAAAAAAAAAAAATTGTATTCTTTATTAGACCAAAGATAGGGCATGGATCAACCCATATAAAAAGCATAATAGCACATTGGCGTATCAACATACATATTGAGGATAGTCACCAACATGACACAGAAAGTAAATATTATACATCACAGTCCCCCAAATGGAGTAGGCATAACATATCAGGGTGGTAGAGCAATAAACCATCTAGAATCATAAATATGAGATGGATGCATCAAAATAAGCTAGACAACGTTTTGTGGACTTCTATCTACTCATCAGGAGCAAGTGCATCCATATACTAAAAAGGGGATAAAAAAAAAAATCATCACCATTATAGTTTGATATAACCACAGACTGGAGGGGTAGAGGGATAAAGATGATGATGAACAAATAAACGGCCATAACTGAAAGTACTAACAAAAGAGCTGATACTAGGCCATGGCTGACCACCTGCCAGAGGTCAGCCAAATAAATATGTCCAGCACGGGAGCTGAGGAAAGGACCCAAGCATTGATCAGGAGCACACACGCAGTCCCTCAAAAAGTGTGCATGGAAAAATCTTGAGGTAACTGTGGATGGGATTTCTGTATTGTATACAATGAAGTACCGTAAGTGGTTTGTTACCATATTGGTATAAATAAAAAGAAATGTCATATAGAGTAGACCCATCCCCACAGTATAGAAGTATATTGTGGAGCATACCAACAAGGTGAACAGAATGAAAAAAATAGGGTGTCCATATATTAAGAATAGGGAAGAGGAGACAAGATTCCTGAAATCAGGAGAAATCAATGAAAACTAGAGTAAAGAAACACTAGCAATGCTTGCCATAGAGGAATTCAAGAATAAATCAAGAGCTTGCTATGTATTTACCCATGTAGGTCCGAATGGGATATGAACCAAAAATGGAGTGCAGTGTGGGACTGCTGAGAAAAGGTCACTGAAGGGGAACTGCAGGCTGAGCCCAGCAGCCAGGTTCCCATCCAGCATCACACTGGCATGACAACAAAGGAGAGACAGCACAGCAGCAGCCAGACCTACTCACCATGTATCAGCCAAGCTGAAATAGCACACGCCTGCGTGAAGGGACGCCCACTGGGCGTCGCACGCATTGAGTGGAAGGTGTAGCGCCGATGCACAGTGAAATCGCCCGCCCAATCCCCCACCCCCATAATATGTGGGAAGGAGGGGAGAGAGAAGGCATGCAGCGTGCATCGCAGCTCCCGTGCAAACAAAACACCGGCCAACCTGTTGGCTGCAGAACACACTGAACCAATTCAGCTCAAGGGAGTAGAGACAATTACAGCAGCAGTGTGTCCATCAAAATCAGCTGTGTTCAATGTGGTATATGGTAACTTGACCACTAGGGGTCAGATACAAGGAAGTGAAGGCTCTTGAACCACACACACCTCCATCCCTAATCAGTATCAAAGAAAAAAAGGGAATATTGGGGACTTTAAATGAGACGCAATGGGGAATATTGCGCCTCCATCACTGGTTGACCTCCAGCAGGTGGTATCTCATAGCCTAGTATCAGCTCTTATGTGAGTACTTTCAGTTATGGCCGTTTATTTGTTCATCATCATCCTGAATCCCTCTACCCCTCCAGTCTGTGGTTATATCAAACTATAATGGTAATGATTTTTTATCCACTTTTTAGTATATGGATGCACTTGCTCCTGATGAGTGGATAGAAGTCCACGAAAGGTCATGTTGGTGACTATCCTCAATATATATATATGTTGATACTTTTTATTTTATATGCCAATGTGCTATTATGCGTTTTATATGGGTTGATCCATACCCTATCTTTGGTCTAATAAAGAATACAATTTTTTACATATGTATATGGTTTTGTCTGTCTCTACCCCACGCACCTCATCTAAAGTCCCACCCTCCCTCCCTCCATTTAACCACTTCAGCCCCGGAAGGATTTACCCCCTTCCTGACCAGAGCGCTTTTTACAATTTGGCACTGCGTCGCTTTAACTGCTAATTGCGCAGTCATGCAATGCTGTACCCAAACGAAATTTGCGTCCTTTTCTTCCCACAAATAGAGCTTTCTTTTGATGGTATTTGATCACCTCTGCCATTTTTATTTTTTGCGCTATACATGGAAAAAGACCGAAAATTTTGAAAAAAAATGATATTTTCTACTTTTTGTTCTAAAAAAAATCCAATAAACTCAATTTTAGTCATACATTTAGGCCAAAATGTATTCGGCCACATGTCTTTGGTAAAAAAAATGTCAATAAGTGTATATTTATTGGTTTGCGCAAAAGTTATAGCGCCTACAAACTAGGGTACATTTTCTGGAATTTACACAGCCTTTAATTTATGACTGCCTATGTCGTTTCTTGAGGTGCTAAAAGGGCAGGGCAGTACAAAACCCCCACAAATGACCCCATTTTGGAAAGTAGACACCCCAAGGAAATTGCTGAGAGGCATGTTGAGCCCATTGAATATTCATTTTTTTTGGCCTAAATGATTGAATAATGACAAAAAAAAAAATTTACAAAACGTTGTCACTAAATGATATATTGCTCACACAGACCATGGGCATATGTGGAATTGCACCCCAAAATACATTCAGCTGCTTCTCCTGAGTATGGGGATACCACATGTGTGGGACTTTTTGGGAGCCTAGCCGCGTACGGGGCCCCGAAAACCAATCACTGCCTTCAGGATTTCTAAGGGCGTACATTTTTGATTTTACTCCTCACTACCTATCACAGTTTTGAAGGCCATAAAATGCCCAGATGGCATAAAACCCCCCCAAATGACCCCATTTTGGAAATTAGACACCCCAAGCTATTTGCTTTGAGGCATGTTGAGTCCATGGAATGTTTTATATTTTGACACAAGTTGCGGGAAAGTGACAAATTTTTTTTTTTTTTTTTGCACAAAGTTGTCACTAAATGATATATTGCTCACACAGGCCATGGGCATATGTGGAATTGCACCCCAAAATACATTTAGCTACTTCTCCTGAGTACGGGGATACCACATGTGTGGGACTTTTTGGGAGCCTAGCCGTGCACGGGACCCTGAAAACCAATCACCGCCTTCAGGATTTCTAAGGGCGTACATTTTTGATTTTACTCCTCTCTACCTATCACAGTTTTGAAGGCCATAAAATGCCCAGATGGCATAAAACCCCCCCAAATGACCCAATTTTGGAAAGTAGACACCTCAAGCTATTTGCTTTGAGGCATTCTGAGTCCATGGAATGTTTTATATTTTGACACAAGTTGGGGGAGAGTGACAAATTTTTTTTTTTTTTTTTGGACAAAGTTGTCACTAAATGATATATTGCTCACACAGGCCATGGGCATATGTGGAATTGCACCCCAAAATACATTTAGCTGCTTCTCCTGAGTATGGGGATACCACATGTGTGGGACTTTTTAGGAGCCTAGCCGCGTACGGGGCCCCGAAAACCAATCACTGCCTTCAGGATTTCTAAGGGTGTAAATTTTTGATTTCACTCTTCACTGCCTATCACAGTTTCGGAGGCCATGGAATGCCCAGGTGGCACAAACCCCCCCAAATGACCCCATTTTGGAACGTAGACATCCCAAGCTATTTGCCAGACCGACGCTTGCGTTCGCCTTAGCGCGAGAGCAGGGGGGACAGGGGTGCTTCTTTTTTTTTTTTTTTTCTTTATTATTTTTTTGCTTTTTTATCTTATTTTTACTGTTCCTTTCATTTTTTTAAAAATCATTTTTATTGTTATCTCAGGGAATGTAAATATCCCCTATCATAGCAATAGGTAGTGACAGGTACTCTTTTTTGAAAAAATTGGGGTCTATTAGACCCTAGATTTCTCCTCTGGCATCTGACCACACCAAGATCGGTGTATAAAATGCTTTCCCAATTTCCCAATGGCGCTGTTTACATCCGGCGAAATCTAAGTCATAAAATGCTCGTAGCTTCCGGTTTCTTAGGCCATAGAGATGTTTGGAGCCACTCTGATCTCTGATCAGCTCTATGGTCAGCTGGCTGAATCACCAGCTGCATTCTCAGGTTCCCTGTTGAGAAAAAAGCAGTCTAGAGGCTATTTATGGGCGGCACAGTGGTGTAGTGGTAGCACTCTCGCCTAGCAGTAAGAAGGGTCGCTGGTTCGAATCCCAACCAGGACACTACCTGCCTGGAGTTTGCATGTTCTCCCTGTGCCCGCGTGGGTTTCCTCCCACACTCCAAAGACATGCTGGTAGGTTAATTGGATCCTGTCTAAATTGTCCCTAGTATGTATGAATGTGAGTTAGGGACCTTAGAGTGTAAGCTCCTTGAGGGTAGGGACTGATGTGAATGTACAATGTATATGTAAAGCGCTGCGTAAATTGACGGCGCTATATAAGTACCTGAAATAAAAAAAATAAATAAATAATTAGCCGCTAGGATTGCTTTTACATGAAAGCCGACCGCTGGCTGAAAAGAATGATACCAAGATGATACCTAAACCTGCAGGCATCATTCTAGTATAACCATTCAAAGTCGTGAATGGCGTACCTGAAGACAAAAAAATGGTTAACAATAAAGCACAGTAAACGGTAAAGTATAAAAAATTGCATACCTGAAAAGCAAACATGATAAAACATAATAACAATAAAACATTGCAGAATAGAATACAGTAAAAAAGAGCAGAACAATAAAGAGAGAATAGAGAGAGAGAGAACAATAAAACGACAACTATTTTTTTTATTTTATATTTTTGTATGTGTTTTTTTTTTTTTTTTTTTTTTTTACACTTTTTTTTGTAACTGTAACTTTTATAACTGTAACCGGTTCCAGGTTCGGGTCTCTCAAAATGCGATGGCATCTTGGGAGACCCTGTGAAAGTGTGCCTAGTCTGTGCAATGCTGTACCCTACGCTAATACTCAACTAGTGAATGGTAGCGTTCAAAACATTCACCAATGCAAAGACCAGGATTGTCAGGACAGGAGGGACAATAATAGCGGGTGTCACGCCTATATCAGCGCTTGCTGCAGATACAACATCTTTTTTGGGGGGGTTCGTTTGGTAGGGGTACTCGGGAGGACATAAAGAAAATGCCTCTCATGCAGCCGACTGCATTTGGTTGGGGATGTGAATGGGGGAAGTACGGGCGCTGCAGAAGTGGTCGGTTCCCAATTAGGATTGGTGAATGCAGCAGGAAGGGCATTATGGGCACGACAGGCCTGTTTGTATTTTTCTTGGTGGCAGCGGGACACTACTTGTGCTTGCCACCTCACCAGCTTGAACTGCACTTATGGGACTCGCCACGTCACCAAGTGTTACTGCAGTGCTGGTTTGACTACGACCGGGGTGTACTAGGCCGCTGGTGCTTGCCAGTTCACCAAAACGCTACCAAAAAATCTGTTAGTGATCGCAGGGATCAGGCCTGACTCTGGGAACGCTGCAGTTATGCATTTAGTGTTTTGTGTCAGTGATCGATCGATACTGCACTTGGGTGGGCTGGGCGGAGGGGCAAAACGCAGGTGCTAGCAGGTATCTGGGCTGATCCCGCTAACACTGCGTTTTTGGGAACCCTACACTGCTGGGGACGCTAGTATAGATCTGATCAGATCAGATATTGATCTGTTCAGATACTATACCACTAAGGGAGGCGTATGCTGCGTGCGTGGGTGTTAGCGGTACTGGCGCTAATCTGACGCTGCCTGGGGCGACGCATATCACCGCCGGGCGATCAGGGGGCTAAACCTTTATTCGGTAATAAACGGCGGGTGCCCTGACACTATAAAAAATAAACGAACTAACCAGCGTCAACCGTAGCGGTTATACGGTGATCAGTGGTGAAAGGGTTAACTAGGGGGCAATCAAGGGGTTAAAACATTTATTAGATAGTATATGGGGGTCCCTGTCGCTATAAAACGCTGACGGCGAACCTAAATATTTACCTCACTAACTAGCGTCACCAGCGACACTAATACAGCGATCAGAAAAATGATCGCTTAGCGACACTGGTGACGGGGGGTGATCAAGGGGTTAAAACTTTATTAGGGGGGGGTTAGGGGGGTACCCTAGACCTACAGGGGGCTAACACTCACTGCCCTACCACTTATAACTGTCACAAACTGACACCATGCAGTAATCAGAAAAAAAAAAAAAATACTGCTTGGTGTCAGTGTGACAGGGAGGGGCGAGGGGTGATTGGGGGGGATCGGGGGGTGATCGGGGGGGATCGGGGGTGTAATGTATGCCTGGCATGTTCTACTATGTGTGTGTGTGTGTGTGTTGTGCACTCACATGTCTTCTCTCCTTGGCGCCGGAAACTGCCGAGCCGAGGAGAGATGACATCACATCCTCTGCCTGTGTGTACTATACACAGGCAGGGGATGTTTCTCATTGGCTGGGAGCGATCGCGAGGGGGGGGCCACGATCGGATGGCCTCCTCCTCGCCTCTCAACGCTCCCAGACAAATGCCGACCGCCGCTGGCACCGGGGGGGGTCCGACTGGACCCCCCGCCCGCGGGAAGGCAATCATGTATAGGTACGTGATTTTGCCTGCCCATGCCATTCTGCTCACGTATATATGCGTGAGGAGGTTGGCAAGTGGTTAAGGGGAATGAGTCAGGTGATCAATGTTCTTTTAGCCCCAGGCTGAGGCCTGTATGAGAAGCAGCAGCTGAAGGTTAGGCCTAAGTCTGTGGCCTAGCCACGTGTGTGTAGAAGCTCAGCCTGAGGAGGTTCAGCCGGATGGTGAACCGAGTGTTGCCAGAGGTGAAGGAGAAGCAGTTGCCACATGGGACGACCACTCCTGTTACCAGAGGCAAGTGAGAACCAGAGGTCAGAGATAAAGGTGACACCGTCGCCAGTAAGGGACTACTCCTATTATCAGAGGCCAGGTTTGTGAAGTCTGAAGAAGTACCAGAGCAGCCTTTTTCACTAGAGGGGGACAGTGAGCAAGTTGGGAAAGCTTCAGCGTTCAAGTCAGAGACCCAACGTGTTAGTGTGGGTGACACTTGAAGATGATTCAGCGGGTTAGCCGGGAGCCAAGCCAGAGTCCCTGCGGGTTAGGGTGGGTGACGCTTGGAGTGTACAGTGGGTTAGCTGTGGAAGAGCTCAGGGGATCCAGCGGGCGGCTGGGATCTGAAGGTCTGGTGACAAGACTGGGAGCTCAGCGTGAAAATCTACAGTAAGTGTCTATGAGATGTGAGTGAAGATCTGCAACTGGGGACACTTTCAGTTAAGTGCGTGGATCTGCATTGAAGCTGGAGAGTTCAGTTGCCATAGGAGACAACAGTTTTTCAAATACAGAGCTGCAACCAGCTTAAAGGCCCTCAACCTGTATAGCTGTCTGCCTATTTTGTCTCGGAGTCTGCAAGTTGCTATTGCATCTGCCTAAGGGTGTTCAGACCCTAACCCTCTCTCCCCAGTTCTTGTTAAGAAACAATAAATCTCTTTTGTTCGCATTCAAAAAGTGACTGGCGCCCAATCCTTCCATCTTGCATTACACCCACTATGCCTAGTAACCCACTCTACAAAGAAGGATGTCAATTCTCCCTGACTCTAGAGGTCACCATTAGGCCTCTAGGGGTCAGGGCCATTGCTCCAACTGTTTTCTAGATTTTCAGACAGGCCTGTAATATAATATTATGCTTGACAGGCTTACCTGTCATAGGCTTGATACAAGCTACCTGTGCCTGCTGTCATTTAGTAGAAGCAACATGCTTTTTGTATCACTTGTCACAATGGGGTTACAAAACAAATATTAGCCCTTTATAGTACAAACAAAAAGATAGAAAAAGATTCTTCACAGTGCAAGTATATAAGAAAGAGAAGGCCTGGCTCGCAGTCTCCGCTCTAATTCATCCCGAAGGTGTTCTATCGGCTTGAGGTCAGGACTCTGTGCAGGCAAGTCAAGTTCCTCCACCCCAAATCCACTCATCCACACTATATTGCCAAAAGTATTGGGCCACCCCTCCAAATCATTTGTTAGCGGGGGGATTATGGTGTGGGGTTATTTTTCAGGGGTTGGGCTTGGCCCCTTTAGTTCCAGTGAAGGGAACTTTTAACGCATCAGCATGCCAATTTCATGCTCCCAACTTTGTGGGAACAGTTTGGGGATGGTCCCTTCCTGTTTCAACATGACTGCTCACCAGTGCACAAAGCAAGGTCCATAAAGACATGGATAGGCGAGTTTGGGGTGGAGGAACTTGACTGGCCTGCACAGAGTCCTGACCTCAACCCGACAGAACACCTTTGGGATGAATTAGAGCGGAAACTACGAGCCAGGCCTTCTCATCCAACATCAGTGCCTGACCTCACAAATGTGCTTTTGGAAGAATGGTCAAACGTTTTTTCCCATAGACACACTCCTAAACCTTGTGGACAACCTTCCCAGAAGAGTTGAAGCTGTTATAGCTGCAAAGGGTGGGCCAACTCAATATTGAACCCTACGGAATAAGACTGGGATGCCATTAAAGTTAATTTGCGTGTAAAGGCAGGCGTCACAATACTTTTGAAAAGATAATATAGTGTGTGTGTGTATGTATATGTGTATATATATATATATATATATAACCCCAGAAGTAGGATATACAGGGTATTTTAACTGGGATTCAGACATTAAGCTATATAGTCAGGTCCATAAATATTGGGACATCAACACAATTCTAATCTTTTTGGCTCTATACACCACCACAATGAATTTGAAATGAAACGAACAAGATGTGCTTTAACTGCAGACTTTCAGCTTTAATTTGAGGGTATTTACATCCACATCAGGTGAACGGTGTAGGAATTACAACAGTTTGTATATGTGCCTCCCACTTTTTAAAGGACCAAAAGTAATGGGACAGATTAACAATCATCCATCAAACTTTCACTTTTTAATACGTGGTTGCAAATCCTTTGCAGTCAATTACAGCCTGACGTTTGGAACGCATAGACATCATCAGACGCTGGGTTTCATCCCTGGTGATGCTCTGCCAGACCTCTACTGCAACTGTCTTCAGTTCCTGCTTGCTCTTGGGGCATTTTCCCTTCAGTTTTGTCTTCAGCAAGTGAAATGCATGCTCAATCGGATTCAAGTCAGGTGATTGACTTGGCCATTGCATAACATTCCACTTCTTTCCCTTAAAAAACTCTTTGGTTGCTTTCGCAGTATCCTTTGGGTCATTGTCCATCTGCAACGTGAAGCACCGTCCAATGAGTTCTGAAGTATTTTGCTGAATATGAGCAGAAAATATTGCCCGAAACACTTCAGAATTCATCCTCCTGCTTTTGTCAGCAGTCACATCATCAATAAATACAAGAGAACCAGTTCCATTGGCAGCCATACATGCCCATGCCATGACACTACCACCACCATGCTTCACTGATGAGGTGGTATCCTTTGGATCATGAGCAGTTTCTTTCCTTCTCCATACTCTTCTCTTCCCATCACTCTGGTACAAGTTGATCTTGGTCTCATCTGTCCATAGGATGTTGTTCCAGAACTGTGAAGGCTTTTTTAGATGTTGTTTGGCAAACTCTAATCTGACCTTCCTGTTTTTGAGGCTCACCAATGGTTTACATCGTGTGGTGAACCCTCTGTATTCACTCTGGTGAAGTCTTCTCTTGATTGTTGACTTTGACACATATACACCTACCTCCCGGAGAGTGTTCTTGATCTGGCCAACTGTTGTGAAGGGTGTTTTCTTCACCAGGGAAAGAATTCTTCGGTCATCCACCACAGTTGTTTTCTGTGGTCTTCTGGGTCTTTTGGTGTTGCTTAGCTCACCGGTGCGTTCTTTCCTTATAAGGATGTTAAACAGTTAATTTGGCCACACCAAATGTTTTTGCTATCTCTCTGATGGGTTTGTTTTGTTTTTTCAGCCTAATGATGGCTTGCTTCACTGATAGTGACAGCTCTTTGGATCTCTTATTGAGAGTTGACAGCAACAGATTCCAAATGCAAATAGCACACTTGAAATGAACTCTGAACCTTTTATCTGCTCCTTGTAAATGGGATAATGAGGGAATAACACACACCTGGCCATGGAACAGCTGAGCAGCCAAATGTCCAGTTACTTTTGGTCCCTTAAAAAGTGGGAGGCACATATACAAACTGTTGTAATTCCTACACCGTTCACCTGATTTGGATGTAAATACCCTCAAATTAAAGCTGAAAGTCTGCAGTTAAAGAAAATCTTTTTTGTTTAATTTTAAATCCATTGTGGTGGTGTATAGAGCCAAAAAGATTAGGATTGTGTCAATGTCCCAATATTTATGGACCTTACTGTAAATCTTTGATATTAAAGTAGTTATAAAGACTGAGACTTTTTTCATGGATATGATCATTTTAAATATAATGCACAATACTGGTAAACTTTTGCATTAAATGTACTTGTAATGCCTTACCGTATTTCCGGTGTATAAGACGATCCCCAAATTTTACATTTGTTTAAGAGTTTTTGCCTGTACTTACCGTATAAGACGACCCCCCCCTTCCGATTCTTCCCACGCTTCATATTTCTTCCTTCTTGCTGGAGCTGGAGCCATATCCTTCTTGCTGGAGCTAATCATGGCGAGCAATGTATTCTATTAATGAATACAAAGCCTGCTTGGATTGGTAAAGGCTGTAACATCATCAGCCCGCGCCTCTCTGACTCTCAAAGCCAATCCGAGCAGGCTACATAGTAGCCTGCTCGGATTGGCAGAGGTTGTTACTCCAATCAGAGCAGGCTTTGTATTCATTTGAATACATCGCACACCGGGATTGGCTGAGCGGTATATACTGTATGTAGCCGAAGCTACATACAGTATTACTGTACATCCAGCAGGCATCCGAGGGGCAGACCCGGCGTATAAGATGACCCCTGCTTTTTGGCCAGTTTTTTTAAGGGTAAAAAGTCATCTTATATGCCGGAAAATACGGTATATTACCTCCAGCAAAACTGCTATTAGAAACCACGGGGCCCCATTCCCCCCCAACCCCCCAGATAATATAAAATGATATTTTTGCTAAAATTATACTAAAATTATTATTATTATTATTATTATACATGATTTATATAGCGCCAACAGTTCACGCAGCGCTTTACAATGTAAAAAAGGGAGACAATACAGTTATAATACAATAAAATACAAGAGGATTAAGAGAGCCCTGGCCAGAAGAGCTTTCAATCTAATAGGGTGGGGCAGTAGGTACAAAAGGTTGTAACTGTGGGGAATGAGCTGATGGAAGTGGTAAAAGATTAGTTGGAGACGTGATAGGCTTTCCTGAAGAGATGAGTTTTTAGGGATCGCCTGAACGCAAATGCCCTCAACATTGGAAGGGTGCTTTGGGGTAGCGGCCCCAAAGCACCTTGTCCCCATGTTGATGAGGACAAGGGCCTCAGCCCCACAACCCTTGGCTGGTGGTTGTGGGGGTCTGCGGGCGGGGGGGCTTATCGGAATCTGGAAGCCCCCTTTAACAAGGGGACCCCCAGATCCTGGCCCCCCCCTGTGTGAAATGGTAAGGGCCTACCATTTCACAAAAAACTGTCAAGAATGTTAAAAATGACAGTTTTTGACAATTCCTTTATTTAAAGTCTTCTTTTTTCCATCTTCTTTCTTCTTTCTTCTATCTTCCTTCGGTTTCTTCCTCAGATCCTCTGCTTCTTTCTCCGGTGTTCTCGTCCGGTATCTTCCTCTGCGGCGTCTCCTCTTCATCTTCTTCTCTTCATCTTCTTTTCGGGCCGCTCCGCATCCATGATTGGATGGGAGGCTCCCTCTGTGTGACGCTTTTCTCGTCATCTTTTTCTCGTCATCTTTTTCTCGTCATCTTTTTCTCTTCATCTTTTTCTCTTCATCTTCTTCTTTTCAGCTTCTTCTCTTCAGCTTCTTTTCAGGCCGCTCCGCATCCATGATTGGATGGGAGGCTCCCGCTGTGTGACGCTTCTCGTGTTCTGACGGTTCTTAAATAACGGAGGGCGGGGCCAACCAGTGACCCCGCCCCCCTCTGACGCACGGGGACTTAATGGGGACTTCCCTGTGGCATTCCCCGTGGCGTCAGAGGGGGGTCACCCTCTGACGTCACGGGAAATGCCACAGGGAAGTCCCCGTCAAGTCCCCGTGCGTCAGAGGGGGGCGGGATCATCGGGTGGGGATGACTGGGACGATATATGGGACATTAATTTTGTAAGATTGGTCTCCGCCAGGGACCATCTCATCCAATTTAAATTCCTATCTTACTCCAGCTAGATTGGCTAAGATGTTCCCTACCCAGTCGCCCAGTTGCTGGTGGTGCAGTTCCCTTACTGCCGATTTCATGCATATCTTTTGGAATTGCTCGAGCATTCAAGCCTTTTGGAAGGGGGTCACAGAATGTATAGCTGAAGTAACCGCCATTAATATACAGCCTACGATAGAGGTGTATCTTTTGGGTTTGGTAGACAATCTAGCCCCAAAGAGGGTAACGCATACCTTACTGACAATACTAATCTATTACGGTAGGAAGAGAATAGTATTATCATGGAAAAAGCCCAATCCTCCATCTGTTTCAGCATGGAAGGGTGTGGTAAATAGAGCTGCACCTTTTTACAAGGCTACATATATTAGCAGGGGTATACCACAGAAATTTGACAGTGTGGGGCAGTTGGATGAATAGTGATACTACAGTAGCAGAGTAAGTGGCACATAATGAAATGCACCTGATGTGAGATTTAACATGTATATAACCATTTGACATATTGAAATGTATTGTTAATTGTTATTAGGGGAAGGGGGCCTTCCTATCATTACTTTCATTTTTCTGATCCAGTCATTGAGTGAAGGTCTGGAAGGAGGAGGAGAGAGTCAATGCTGAAGGATGTAAATAGTTTTTCTTCTTTTTTTTTTTGTGTGTGTGTGGCCCATTGGGTCTTGTGTTTAATTTGTAATTGTTATGATATAAAAGCAATAAACAAAACTTTAAAAAAAAAAAAAAAAAAAATGTAATTTTGCTGTCAGACTGTTCTAAACACGGGAAACATGCGCCACTTTACAGGCATACTATAGACACCCCCCAGGTACGAAATTTAAAGGAATATTACACTTTTATTGTTTGACTTTAAGCATTATTAAAAACACTGCTCCTGAAAAAACGGCCGTTTTCAAAACTTTTTTTTGCATTGATACATGTGCCCTGGGGCAAGACCCAGGTCCCCAAACACTTTTTAGGACAATACCATGCAAATTAGCCTTTAAAATGAGCACTTTTTATTTCGAACGTTCGAGTCCCATAGACGTCAATGGGGTTCTAACGTTTGTGCGAAGTTTTGGTCTGTTCGCAAGTTCTGGTGCAAACCGAACCGGGGGGGTGTTCGGCTCATCCCTAGTCTTGAGAAGAACAGAGAAGACGATTTGGGTGATATTTGGTGACAAGATTGGTGATGTAGCTCGGGGCAGAGTTGTGAATGGCTTTGTATGTTGTGGTTAGTATTTTGAATTTCATTTGCTGGGTGATTGGGAGCCAGTGTAGGGATTGGAGGAGAGGGTTGGCAGACACTGAGTGGTTGGTAAGGTGGATAAGTCTGGCAGCAGCATTCATGATAGACTGAAGAGGAGAGGAGCCTATGGAGAGGTAAGCCAATGAGAAGGGAGTTGCAATAGTCAAGGCGAGAGATAACAAGGGAGTGAATGAGGAGCTTGGTGGTTTCATTTGTTAAAAAGGGGCGAATTTTAGAGATGTTACGGAGGTGAATTCTACAAACTTTTGACAACGATTGGATTTGAGGCTGAAATGACAAGTCAGAGTCTAGGATTACACCTAGTACCCTGGCGTGAGGGGAGGGACTTATGGTTGCATTGTTGATTTTGATTGAAAAGTCATGGAGAGGGGCAGGGGGGATATTAATAGCTCAGTTTTAGAGAGATTTAGTATAAGGAAGTGGTGCGACATCCATGCTGATATGTCAGTTAGTAAGTTAGTAATGCGAGAGGAGACTGAAGGAGTGAGTTGAGGAGTAGACAGATAGATTTGGGTGTCATCGGCGTATAAGTGGTATTGGAAGCCGTGGGTGGTTATCAAATGACCAATGGAGGAGATGTAGATAGAGAAGGAATCCAAGAACAGAGCCTTGGGGAACCCCCACAGAAAGGGGCAATGGAGAGGAGGAGACAGATTTGTAGGTGACACTGAAGGAGCGCTATCATAGATAGGCAGAGAACCAAGATAGAGCAGAATCTCGGAGGCCAAGGGAATGTAGTATTATTGGCCGCAGAGAGGTCAAGTAGTAGGAGTATGGAGTACTGGCTGTTGGTTTTAGCAGTTAGTAAATCGTTAGTGAGTTTTAGTAAGGCAGTTTCCGTGGAGTGCTGCAAGCGAAAGCCAGACTGTAAGGGGTCAAGAAGGTTATTTTCATTGAGGTAGGAGCTAAGACGGTTGTAGACTAAGCGTTCTAGAAGTTTAGAGGTGAATGGGAGCAATGAGATGGGTTTTAAGTTGTTCAGGTTGGTAGGGTCCAATGAGGGCTTTTTAAGTATGGGAGTGATCTGCGCATGTTTTAGAGAGGAGGGGAAGGTGCCACTAGAGAGGGAGAGATTGAAGGTGTGAGTGAGGGAGCATAGGATAGAAGAAGAGGGTGACCGTAGTATTTCTGAGGGAACAGGATCCAGGGGACAATTGGTTAGGTGGGCATCTGAGAAAAGTTTTGTAAACTCTTCAGTAGTAGCCAATTCAAAAGAGGAGAGTGTTGAATGTGCTGTTAGGCAAGGTATGTTGGTTGGGGAAGATGTAAGCACAGTGGAGATGTCCTCATGAATTGCATCACTCTTGTCTTTGAAGGGATTGGCAATCTCTTGGGCAGTGAGTGAGTTAGTGGGTAGAGGGGGTGGGGGATGAAGCAGACAGTTAAAGGTTGAGAAAATGGCATATTATGTGACATATTTGCTGGCCCCTTCCCCCACTCCCGATCCTGAAACATCGGAGAGGAGGGAAGGAGGGAAGTCAGAAATGCTGCAGGGAAGGAAATTTTGTTTGGGTACAGCGTCGCAAGACCACGCAATTATCAGTTAAAGCGACGCAGTGCCCTATCACAAAAAATGGCCTGGTCATTAAGGGGGCATATTCTTCCGATCCTTAACTAGTTAAAGTGATTGTAAAGTCTCATTTTTTTCCTATAAAAATAACAAACATGTTATACTTACCTGCTCTGTTGCAGTGGTTTTGCACAGAGCAACCATGATCCTCCTCTTCTCGGGTCCCTCTTCTGGGATCCTGGCCCCTCCCTCCTGTTCAGTACCCCCACAGCAAGCAACTTGCTATGGGGGCACCCGAGCCAAGTCACAGCTCCCTGTGTCCATTCAGACACGGACAATAACATATTTGGGGGGCACACCATACAATGCATTTAAATTCAAGATGGTGCTGCTAAAAGACCTACAAACAGTACAAAATATTTTACAGCGCACACATACAAGAATGACATTCAGACACGGAGCCCCGCCTGATTGGCTAGCTGACTTTGATTGACAGCAGCAGCCAATGGGGGGCTGAGGGGGGCTGCTGCACACAGAAGGGTTTTTATCTTAATGCATAGAATGCATTAAGATAAAAAACCTTCTGCCTTTACGACCACTTTAAGCACTGGACTGCACCAGTGTGAATAGACAGTTATGCCGTGTACACACAATCGGAAATGCCACCAGCAAAACTCTGTTGAGAGCTTTTTGTCTGAATTTTTACAAATAAATATGTGAAAAGTGCAGCGTGTACTTGTATTCAGCCCCTCTGAGTCAATACTTTGTAGAACCTCCTTTCACTGCAATTACAGCTGCAAGTCTTTTGGGGATGTCTCTACCAGCTTTGCACATCTAGAGAGGGACATTTTTTTGCCATTCTTTGCAAAATTGCTCAAGCCCCTCTGTCAGATTGGATGGAGAATGTCTGTGAACATCAATTTTCAAGTCTTTTCCACAGATTCTCAATTGGTTTTAGGTCTGGGCTTTGACTGGGCCATTCTAAAACATGAATATACTTTGATCTAAACTATTCCATTGTAGCTCTGGCTGTATTTTTAAGGTTGTTGTCCTGCTGGAAGGTAAACCTCCGCCCAAGTCTCAAGTCTTGCAAGTTTTCTTCTAAGATTGCCCTGTATTTGGCTCCATCCATCTTCACATCAACTTTAACCAGCTTCCCTGTCCCTGCTGAAGAAAAGCATCTCTATAACATGATGCTGGCACCACAGTGTTTCACAGTGGGGATGGTATGTGCAGGGTAGGGCTGGGAGATTTTCTCCAAAAAAAAATCTGCGATTTCTTAAAAACAAACTCGATTCACGATTCGAATCAAGTTTTTTTTTTGGACACCGCGCCAGTCCTGAGGAGCTGCGGGCAGGAGTTTTTAGGCGAGGCCGCGGCTACGGCCTAGTCCGCGGCATCCAGCCTCGCGGACTAGGCCGAAGCCGCGGCCTCACCTAAAAACTCCTGCCCGCAGCTCCTCAGGACCGGCGCGGTGTCAGCGCTCGTCCTGGTGGAAAAAAAAGAACGATTTGCTGAAATTTTTAATCGATTTGACCTCTCAAATCGATTCAAATTAAAATCGATTTTTTTTTTCCCCCAGCCCTTGTTCAGGGTGATATGCAGTGTTAGTATTCCGCCACACATAGCGTTTTCTAAAAAGTTCAACTTTGGTCTCATCTGACCAGAGCACCTTCTTCCACATGTTTGCTGTGTCCACCACATGGCTTCTCACAAAAGGGACTTCTTATGGTTTTCTTTCAACAATGACTTTCTTCTTCCACTCTTCCATAAAGGCCAGATTTGTGGAGTGCACGACTAATGCCCTGTACACACAGTCGGACATTGATCGGACATTCCGACAACAAAATCCATGTATTTTTTCTGCCGAATGTTGGCTCAAACACGTACGTCGGGACTATAAACGGGACAGTAGCCAAAAGCTTTCGTTTCTTAATTTATTCTGAGCATGCGTGGCACTTTGTGCGTCGGATTTGTGTACACACGATTGGAATTTAATTTTATAGCAAGCTCTCAAACTTTGTGTGTTGGAAATTCCTATGGAAAATGTGTGATGGAGCTTACACACGGTCGGAATTTCCGACAACAAGGTCCTATCACAGATTTTCCATCGGAAAATCCTATCGTGTGTACAGGGCATAACAGTTGTCCTGTAGACAGATTCTCCCACCTGAGCTGTGGATCTCTGCAGCTCCTCCAGAGTTACCATGGGCCTCTTGGCTGCTTCTCTGATTAATGCTCTGCTTGCCCAGCCTGTCAGTTTAGGTGGATGGCCATGTCTTGGTAGGTTTGCAGTTGTGCCATACTCTTTCCATTTTCGGATGATGGATTGAACAGAGCTCCGAGAGATGTTCAAAGCTTGGGATATTTCTTTTTATACCCTAACCCTACTTTAAACTTTTCCACAACTTTACCCCTGACCTGTCTGGTGTGTTCCTTGGCCTTCATGATGCTGTTTGTTCACTAAGGTTCTCTAACAAACCTCTGAGGGCTTCACAGAACTGCTGTATTTATACTGAGATTAAATTACACACAGGTGGACTCTATTTACTAACTAGGTGACTTCTGAAGGCAATTGGTTCCACTAATTTTTAGTTAGGGGTATCAGAGTAAAGGGGGCTGAATACAAATGCACGTCACACTTTTCAGATATTTATTTGTAAAAAAAATTAAAAAACATTTATAATTTTCCTTCCACTTCACAACTATGTACCACTTTGTGTTGGTGTATCACATAAAATCCCAATAAACTACATTTACGTTTTTGGCTGTAACCTGACAAAATGTGGAAAATTTCAAGTGGCATGAATACTCTTTCAAGGCACTGTATAAAAACTGACTTTTTATTTGTGGTTGTTAACCCTTTCATGACGGAAGTTAAAACAAATCTTAATGCCTGAACACAGTTTCAAAACTTTGGCGTGTTTGTGAAACTGTAGATCTCATTGCAACTACTTAGTGTATCCATGTGAATTATACCACATTTTTAGAACAAATTGAGCGTTCATTTGGTGGTAAATAGTATATTTTGACTTTTTTATAATCAAAGGAAAACTGGCACAAAATAGTGAAAAAATAAATAAAATGTAGCTGTATATTCTTTCCTATTACCATAACTTACCACCATAGACCAACCCAAAATAGATTTTCCAGTTCCTGACAATCACAGCGATATAACGTGTATTTTATTTGTTGTGTACACCTGTAGTAGGGCCTAGAAACAATAGTGCACATTTCTATCTTACGTTAAAGACACGAACAATGACACTAATACTAAATTTAGATTTTTGATTTTATTCTACCTAAAATACACTGACCTTTGACCCCACACACTTTTTGTTTACAGTTTTCTCCTCTAGCAATGTATCTTTTTCTCCATTCAAGAGAATGGGCTTGGGCTATACAGTGACTGATCACTGTGATAGCCAATCACAGGCTATAACAGTGATCAGGTTATCAGGAACCATTCCTTCCAGGTCCTGATCATTAGTATGTGACCTGGAGCTGTTGTTGACAGCTCATTCTCTATGCTGGGAGTACTCTGTGCAGTGCAACGCAGCACAAACACAAGTATGCATATATTCGGCCTACGGTTAAAGACCCACTTATGTGAAGCTGCATATATGTACATTTGGCAAGAAAGGTTTAATCTGTTGCTTATTTTATTTTAAATACAATTTAGGGATATATTTATTTTGTATACTCTTTTGTATAATAAATTAGCCACTATGAAAATTAACATATCAGCAAATATTTAAAAAAGAGCTTCTTAGCACTCCTAAGTTCTGCAAAAATCCTGAGGTAGAACTTCATCCCTAAATAAGTGCTCACAATGGCAACCCAATAGACAAAAGAGATAGAAAGCGGCTATTTGGCCACATGTTAATGCAAAACTAAACAATGCCACTGAGGTTGCAAAACAGACCTGAAGATGAATGCAAATGCATATGTGAACTGCTGATTTAAAACACAGTTGTGTTAATACATTTTCCAAACAGTCTATAGCTGCACACACTTCTCACTAACTGCCTCTAACACCCCTAAAAGTCACTCTCTTGTCAGTTATAGCCAACAGCTTACCCTCTATGGTAATCCAGTGTGGGCAAAAATGTAAACTAAGCTGAAAGCTGCATTGGCTTTTCAAAGCCTGAATTTACAGCTCTTGCTTTGATTACCTGCTTCCTCATAATGAAGGATCCAAAGTAGGCAACTTAAAGTGGAAATTTAGCCAAAAACTAACTAACTTTAATACCGCGTACACACGGTCGGACTTTTCGTCTACAAAAGTCCGACAGCCTGTCCGACATACTTCCGACGTACCTTCGGCGGACTTGCGGCAGACTTTCTTACGAACGGACTTGCCTACACACGACCACACAAAAGTACGACAGCCTAGTACGCGGTGACGTACACCAAGTCCGACGAGACTATAAAACGGAAGTTCAATAGCCCGTACGACACCCTTTGGGCTCCTTCTGCTAATCTCGTGTTTATCTCGTGTTAGTAGAAGTTTGGTGAGAGACGATTCGCGCTTGTGAGACTCGTATTTTTCAGTTCGTTTTAACTGTTGTTCAGTCTGTGCTTGTGAGGTTTG
Source organism: Aquarana catesbeiana (assembly GCA_037953035.1). Taxonomy (NCBI): domain Eukaryota; kingdom Metazoa; phylum Chordata; class Amphibia; order Anura; family Ranidae; genus Aquarana; species Aquarana catesbeiana. The sequence continues at coordinate 684,704 of JBBHAA010001247.1, read as the reverse complement.
TATCTGCTTTTCAGTGCGTTTGGTCAGTTGGCATTGAGAAATCTTTGTTTTATTGTCCGCTCGTTCCTGATTTTCAGGTCGTTCTTCACAGGCCTTGCTGTTCTTCAGTGCGTTCTGTTTAGTGCGTTCTGACCAGCCGACCGCTTTGAAGCCATGTTACCTGTACGTACTCGTCGTCGAGCTCGTGCATTGTATGTGCTTGGTGCTGTAGTTTATTCTTCAGCCCAAGACCAGTCCATGAACAGGGCGAGGAGGAGTTCATGGACCAAGAATTGGTTGCTTCAGCGTGACCAGTTCTGTCACATGCCTTTGCTCCGTGAGATCCGTGAGAATAATCCTGAGGATTTCAGGAACTTTCTCCGGATGACGGACCCCGTTTTTGACCGTTTGTTGGCTTTGCTGACCCCCTATATCAGCAGGCAGGATACCTGCATGAGGCAAGCCATCACTCCGGGGCAGAGGCTGGTCGCTACCTTGCGGTATTTGGCCACAGGGAGAAGCCTGCAGGACCTTAAGTTCTCGACAGGCATCTCCCCCCAGGCTCTGGGGATCATTATCCCAGAGACCTGTTCTGCCATCATACAGGTCCTGCAGAAGGACTATATTAAGGTAAGATATTTTTCTTTTATTAGCATCACATGTTCTTTTATGTAATCTTTGATAATGTAATGTATTTCTTGCTTCAAACACTACTTACCATCATTGCAATATAGTGTGAATGTCCCCTTTTTATCCTCACACATGCTGGAATTTTTTCCTGTTATTTTTTGTCATGCATGTATATTTTCCTTCAATAACCTTCCCAGCATGAAGTGATGGGAACATATCCACCTAGTCTACTCATTTTGAATGTATTTTGTTTGAGTGTATTTAGTGTGCTTATAATTAGCAATTATCTAGATTTCACAACTCCCCCCCCCCACCTAAACTCACTCCAAATAGTGTGCTGCTAATGAGCAATTATCTAGATTTCACAACCCCCCCACCCCCCCCACCTAAACTCACTCCAAATAGTGTGCTGCTAATGAGCAATTATCTAGATTTCACAACCCCCCCACCCCCCCCCACCTAAACTCACTCCAAATAGTGTGCTGCTAATGAGCAATTATCTAGATTTCACAACCCCCCCACCCCCCCCCCCACCTAAACTCACTCCAAATAGTGTGCTGCTAATGAGCAATTATCTAGATTTCACAACCCCCCCACCCCCCCCACCTAAACTCACTCCAAATAGTGTGCTGCTAATGAGCAATTATCTAGATTTCACAACCCCCCCCACCCCCACCCTCGTTCAAATTTGCTTGAATGTTCTGTGGTGTTGATTTGTCTAAAGCAAATATATGTTGCAGTTTGCAAAATGCATGTGCACTCTACAAGTGCATTTGTTCCAGTGCTTTAGTAAATGAGCAGAAGCTCTGCTGATTTCCATCATCAAATCATATGCAAGCCTCAAAGTGTTTTCATTAATTGCCCTTGCATGTGATTGTGTACTCCTTGCAACATGAATGCCTTTTTACATTACCTCATTTACTGTAAGCTGGTTAGCAACTGCACCTGCAGAGTGCGACAACTGCAGTCTTGTAGCCTTTTTAGTCCCTAAATTCCTGCATGTCCTAAAAGTAATTTTTTTTAGGGATTTCACAACCCCCTAAAATGTAATCAATGTTCCATCAGAGGGGGTGAGCAATCTGATAAGTGTGCCTTTCCATATTAGTTATTCCAGAAGAATTAAATTATTGAATGTTATACTGATGCTGGGGAATAATGTTTTTAATTGTCTAATTTTCTTGCAATGTTAGCTTCCAAATTAATTGATTTTGGTTTTCTTGTTTGATTCCCCAGTTTCCTTCAACGCCACAGGAATGGCAGACTGTGGCATCCCATTTTGCCAGCCGTTGGGACTTTCCCAATTGTGGAGGGGCTATAGATGGGAAACATGTCCACATTGTGCCACCACCCCATTCGGGGTCATATTATTTTAATTATAAGGGGTTCCACAGTATTGTTTTAATGGCGGTGGTGTCGGCACACTATGATTTTTTATATGTGGACGTGGGGAAGAATGGCCGGATGTCGGATGGAGAAGTATTTGCCCAGACGGAGTTCTGCCAGCGTCTCCAGAGTGGTGGCCTGGGATTGCCACCTGATGAGGATAACGTGGAAGGACTCCCCTTTGTCTTCATTGCCGATGAAGCCTTCGCTCTCAGCAAGCACCTCATGAGGCCATTCCCCCAAAGAACCCTCACCCCGGAGAGGAGGGTTTTTAATTACCGGCTGGCCAGAGCTAGAAGAGTGGTTGAGAATGCGTTTGGAATTCTGGCCAGCCGGTTCCGCCTGTTTCAAACAGCCATTAATTTGGCTGAATACAAACTTAATTTTATCATTTTATCGTGCTGCATTCTGCACAACTTTTTAAACAAGCATTCTCCCAATTATATAGGCACAGTTGGGCCTGAGGCCGGACAAATAGAAGCCAACCTTACAGGCCTGGATACTGTCCGTACTGGCTTGGCCCCCCAAAGTGGCCGTCAAGTTAGACAGCAATATGTTAATTATTTTATGGGTAGGGGGGCCATTGCAATGGGCCAGGATATATAATTTTTGACAATAAAAAAAATATTGAGGAAATCTTGCATTATATTTATTGCTTGCCTTTCTTTTGGGCTGTCTCCTAGGTTATGGTCGAGCAGTTGTAGTGCCAACTGTATTTTAATTTTAAATGTCTAAATAAGCTCCATTGCCACTGTAAACAACTTTTTTACAATTATAACCAAACTGATACTGAGCCTTGAAATAACAAACCACACATTTATTTAATTCCTATAAGGAGATGTTTTTATTAATGGTTGTTATGCATTCAGTTCTGCATTTAGTATAAAATGTTCATAGACAAAAATATAATGATATCTTAATAATGTAGCAAAATATAATTATATTAAAATATTTCTACCTAATCCACAAAAAATATTTTTGGCTTTTTGATTTTCGCAAACAGGCTTTTTTTTATTTTTTTTGGAAAATCTATTTTTTTTTTTTTTTTTTTATTTTTAAAAGCAATTTTTTTTTATTTTTTATTTTTTTTTAATCAAGTTTTTTTTTTTTTTTTTTTTGGTTTTTTAAAATCAAGTTTTTTAGTTTTTTTTGGTTTTTGAAAATCAAGTTTTTTAGTTTTTTTTGGTTTTTGAAAATCAAGTTTTTTAGTTTTTTTTGGTTTTTGAAAATCAAGTTTTTTAGTTTTTTTTGGTTTTTGAAAATCAAGTTTGTTATTTTTTTTTGGTTTTTTAAAATCAAGTTTTTTAGTTTTTTTTGGTTTTTGAAAATCAATTTATTTATTTTTTTGGTTTTTTAAAATCAATTTTTTTATTTTTTTGGTTTTTTAAAATCAATTTTTTAATTTTTTTTTTGGTTTTTGCAAATCATTTTTTTTAATTTTTTTTTTGGTTTTTGAAAATCAATTTTTTTATTTTTTTGTGGATTTTTGAGGTATTTACGAGAAACAGCCCTCCTTTTTTACATTAGGTTAAACAGCCATTTATGTTCTGGCAAAAAAAAAAGAGAAGGCCCAGAATGGGGTCAGCAAAACAGGAAATGAAGGACATGATTGATGTTTTGGGGTTTAAAAAAGGGCATTTAGATTCGACCCAAAACATCAATCATGTCCTTCATTTCCTGCTGCATACGATCCAGCCGATTCCGCATTTCATCAATGTCTTGATTCCAAGCCATTATTTGACCAATTAGCCGTTGGGCACTTTCAGAGGTGAAATAGTCACTTCTTGTTGTTGTACCTAAAGTGGAATGAAACCAAAAAATGTCTTTAGAAATATGCACACATACATAATTTTTACCTTACCATAATAAAGCTGTTGTCTCAGACACTGACCTGGTGGGGTGCCCATGTAGCCTAATTCCTCCACATCCTCGGGGGTGGCACTATTGCTTGAATGAAGCACAACCAGATCCCCTAAAATAGAGTAGACAAATTACATTAAACAAAAGGCAGCCATGCATAGATTAACGTAAGCTGGTGTGTCAGACACTCACCTGGTGGGGTGCCCATGTCGCCCACCTCTCCTTCCTCCACATCCTCAATGGGACTTGGGCTGATTTCCCAATCATGTTTTGCTTGGGGTGGACTGTCTTCTTGTTGTTGGCTGAGTGATTTTTCCCCTATGTGAAACAAAAAATTATTAATCTAATTAGCACACAGATATTTTAGTACATAGTAATTTTCCAACATTTGTAGTGAAGTGGTTTGTGTAGAGTTCCTATTTTACCTCAATATTTAAAATTATAAAGACATATCGGATAGATAGATATCAATATCTCAAAATATAGTTAATAATCTTTTGATCTCTCTCTCTCTATATCTGGAACAAAATCTCTAAATATCTAACTAAATGTAAAGCAAAAAAATTAAGATAACTTCAAATATTCAAAAAGAATGTTTTACATTTCTATATCTATCTATCTACCTATCTCTATATTTCTCTCTCTCTATATATTTCTCTCTCTCTCTCTCTCTCTCTCTCTCTCTCTATATCTATATCTATATCTATATCTATATCTATATCTATATATCTCTATATATCTCTATATATATATCTCTATATATCTATATATATATCTCTCTCTATATATATATATATAATCTCTATATATCTATATATATATATATCTCTATATATCTATATATATATATATATATCTATATCTCTATATATATATATATATATATATATATATATATATATATCTCTATATCTATATATATATATAGATATAGATATATATATCTATCTATATCTATATATATATATATATATAATATATATATATATATATATATATATAGATCTATCTATAGATATGTAACGAGGTTTATTAAAAGATCGTTTAAAACGATGAACAAAAAATCGTATAGGAAGGAAAAGCACATGGAGCAGTATACAAGGTAATAAACACAAGAGAAAAACACGACAAGTACTTACTTTTTTTAAGAACTTTCCGGATACGTCGGTATTGATCCGGCTCCCTGAGTTTCAGGTCAGACCATCTTTTTCTCAATTGATCTTTGGAGCGCTGGACCCCAAAAGATGCCTTCAAAGTCTCCACGACCTTCGCCATTATTTTGGCCTTGCGCAAATTTGGCCGTGCGTACGGCCCATAATTGCCATCATAGTCGTCTTTGTGAAGAATGGCCACCATCTCCACCATCTCTTTAAAACTCATATTAGAGGCCTTAAATCTAGGCCTCATAGATTTCGTTGACGTTCCAGCCTCCGGGCTGTCTCCACTACCTGAGGTCGTCAACATTTCAGGTGTCTCCGCCATTCTTTAACTCCACTACGCGCCGTAACAAAAAATGGGCGGAGAACATGAGTTAAAATCGAACGTCAGGGGCGGGCGACGCAGGCGGAGTTTCACACATGCGTAGTGTATAAAGAGGGGCCTTGCGCACGTGTCGTACGTACGTTCTGTGCGTCGAATTAGGGGGCGGAGAACATGAGTTAATTTCGAACGTCAGGGGCGGGCGACGCAGGCGGAGTTTCACACATGCGTAGTGTATAAAGAGCCTTGCGCACGTGTCGTACGTACGTTCTGTGCGTCGAATTAGGGGGCGGAGAACATGAGTTAATTTCAAACGTCAGGGGCGGGCGACGCAGGCGGAGTTTCACACATGCGTAGTGTATAAAGAGGGCCCTTGCGCACGTGTCGTACGTACGTTCTGTGGTAGGTGATAGTGGACCAGGACGTTACAAAACGAAGGTAATTTTAGATATATATTTTTTGGGTTTTATGGTCATGACTTTGTAGCAAGCGGCCTATATGGCTTGATAGATTGATGAGGCCTACATAGGGAGAAGATGATGAGGGGTTAGCATAAACCTATAATAAAAGTGTTTTTTGTCTTGTGACTTCATCTTTTCCAGATATAATGAATCCCCTATTTAAGGATCCAGAGTTCCTTACAGCTTTTATTTCTAAATATCGAGAGATGAGGAATTTGTGGGAGGTGAAACACCCTCAGTATTATGCAAAGCATGTGAGGAAGTCAACGCTGGAGAGACTTCTGGCCTTTGTCCAGGCGACCATCCCGGAAGCAACAATGGAGACATTGCTCAAGAAAATTGGGGTCTTGAGGAACATGTATAAGAGGGAGCATAAGAAGATCCAGGAATCAAGGAGATCAGGAGCATCAGCAGATACCAGGCTGTGGTACTACAATCAACTCCGTTTTCTGGATGACCAGAATGAAGCCAGGCCATCACTTTCAACCCTTCCCTCCACCCTTCCCTCCACCCCAGCAGAGGCTGATGAGGAGCAAGCTGGGTCTTCCATCCTGGATGAACCAGATATGACCATCTGGAGTCAGGTAAATTATTTTAACAAATATTTACTGTACTAATATTAATGATGTTAACTGGATGTTATAATTGTCTAAAATAATTTGGCACTCAAAATTGTGTATACATATCAATTGACAGTAGTGGCTAAATATGTTTGGCACCTGCTTGAAATAATTAGGGTGTCTGATTAGACTCTTTTATTAAAGAGATGTATTCACATTGAATTTGCTATTCATGAGAAGCAAACTGTGTGTCATTGATGAACCCAAAAAAATATACTCAAACTATTGTCCTTTTTTTATACACAGGATGAGTCCATCCAGGAGGAATGTGGGGAAAGTGGCAGGCAGGAGGAGACCGGGCCCATGGACAGCCTGGAGGAGGCCGGATTCACCATCATCCTGGAGGAGGCTGGGCCCAGTGTCAGGCAGGAGGTGGCTGCTCCCAGTGAGGTGGCTGCTCCCAGTGAGGTGGCTGCTCCCAGTGAGGTGGCTGGGCCAAGTGAGGTGGCTGGGCCAAGTGAAGTGGCTGGGCCCAGTAGGAGCCTGACCGAATCCCAAGTGCCTCCCCTCCACCTTCCCAAAAAAAGGGCCAGGAAGGGGATGGTCACACAGGACGCATCCCTGCGCCTCATGCAAGAGGCCACCCGTTTTTTAAGGAGCCCCCCCGAAGCGGAAGAATCCTATGGCTGCTACTTAGCCAGCAGGCTTCTTCAGATGGATTGGGAGCAGCGCCTCATTTGTGAGCGCCTATTTGGGGAAACAATCCATAAGGGGCTGCAGGGCACGCTAACACAAAACACCCAACTACATGAGGCAGCCCCCCCTCCTCCTCCTCCTCCTCCTCCTCCTGCCACAACTGAAACACCAGAGCCACAGCCTCAAAAGAAGGCTACAGGGAAGGCTGCAGGGCAGCGTGGAGGAAAGGCTGCAGGGAAGAGAAGAAAGTGATGACCTGGGTTCAGTCTGGTCTGACAGAAGACGCAGGCTGTTGTAGGACCACAGTCTGGGGACATCTAGATCATCTGCTGGTGCTGTTGATCTCTGGGATTCTTGGACCAGATTGTGCTCCCTCTTATATGGACTCCGCAAGATCCCAATTTTCTGGTACACCTACTTTTTCCAGCGTTGACTTCCTCTTTATTTTATTTTGACCATGAATAAATTGATCTTTTTTGAGTTTAGCAAAAGACTATGTGTTTTCTTTGAAATCATTGATTTTACACACAATGTTAAATTAACAAGGGACAACAATCTCATTGAGTTTGGAAAAAACACACCAAAAATACATTACTAATGTTAATAATGTTCAAGTGGTAAGTCTTGAAAATAAAAAAATTTACATAACCAAAAACGGTGCTTTGGGTTAACTTTATCTAAAAACTAAAAAATAATCACTATAAAAAAAAAAACAGAATAATGGGTTCTTTGTGGTAACTTTACAAACCTAAAAAAAAAACAAAAAAAAGGGGAAAAAGTATTATTAGTATGGAAACATTGTTTTTAAAATGCATACTATATCATTCATGAGATCAAAGAGAAAAAGAATCCAGAAATCAGTTTGGGAGAACTCTGATTATGAACAGCAAAACACCTTCGTTCTTTAGAGCCTTCGTAAAGAAGAAATAAAATGCGCTGCATACAACGATCACAGATTTTGCAGCGTGATGAATGTGCTACCTACAATACGAACACTAGTTTTACTAGACCGAGTGCTTCCGTTTAGTTTTTGCTTATGAGCATGCGTCGTTTTTTTGTCCGTCGGACTAGCATACAGACGAGCGGACTTCGGGGTCCGTCGTAGTTACGACGTAAAGATTTGAAGCATGCTTCAAATCTAAAGTCCGTCGGATTTGAGGCTAAAAAAGTCCGTTGAAAGTCCGGAGAAGCCCACACACGATCGGATTACCAGCCAGCTTTAGTCCGTCAGCGTCCGTTGGACTTTTGTAGACGAAAAGTCCGACCGTGTGTACGCGGCATAAGCCTGGGTTCACACATGTGCGGTGCGAATTGAAGCTCAGGTTTCACTGGGAAATCTTCTGTTCAAAGGTTCATCTGCGTTTTAGCTGTGGATAAGTTAGCACGGAGAGGGGGAGGAAGAGGAGGGAGAGGGGGGGAGGTGTAGTGAGGAGAAGGAGAAAATCCATGTTCAGAACGCAATGCATCTGCGAAGCAGATGCGTTCCCATAGAAGATAAGGGGCTCGTAATTCGCACCACAATGCCCAGAAAACGCACACGTTTTTTGTGCAATCCGCAGTGCGAATGCAACGCACATATGTAAACCAGAAGCATTCATATGAATGTATTTTAAAATGTCCTGCGAATTAGATGCGGTGTAAGCTGCATCTAATTCGCACAGGTGTGAACGGGGGCTAAATCTACTTGCATCAACAATCTAATGCCCCGTACACACGGTCGGATTTTCCGATGGAAAATGTCCGATCGGAGCGCGTTGTCGGAAATTCCGACCGTGTGTGGGCTCCATCGGACATTTTCCATCGTGTGTATACAAATCCGATGGACAAAGTGCCACGCATGCTCAGAATAAATAAAGAGATGAACGCATTTGGCCACTGCCCCGTTTATAGTCCCGATGTACGTGTTTTACGTCACCGCGTTCAGAACGATTTTCCGACAACTTTTGTGTGACCATGTGTATGGAAGACAAGTTTGAGCCAACATCCGTCGGAAAAAATCCTAGGATTTGGTTGTCGGAATGTCCGAACAAAGTCCGACCGTGTGTACGGGGCATTAGACTAACCAATCTAACCCTGTAAAGCAAAAATCGCTATACATACCTTTTCTGCAGCCGATCAGGTCTCCAGGGGCAGATGCTGTTTAGATTAGACAGCCGACACCGGTTGGGAAATGTCTGGGAAGTGACGTCACCCATAGAGTTACTATGGGGCTTCCGCTGTCGCCTGCCTTCTCTGCACCCGCCTCCACAGCAAAACCGGCGCTGACAGCTTAGTGTGGGACCGGCCAAGATCAGCTGCAGAAAAGGTATGTATAGCGAGTTTTGCTTTACAGGGTTAGATTGGTTAGTCTTAGAATGTGGCTGCCAGTAAATTTAGAGTTTGTTTTTGGCTGCACTTCTACTTTTAAAGCATTTGTTAACCTAAAAAAAATAAAAAATGAGATCCTGTTCCCTTTAAGCATGTTATACAGCACGGCGCTTGTGCTGTGTAATTTGGACCCCTGTATCACCTGAAACACCTGGCTGATCCTGCCAGTTTTTGCCCTCCCCCTATAAACTGACCACGGTGTATTATGGCTGCTGAGCCCTGACATCGTGGTCAGTTTACATGCCTCCGTCAGCCGCAGCCCTGCTCTGTCCTTCTCTCCCCGTCCTCTCTGATCTCCCCCTCCCCCCTCCCTGCCTGTCAGCTCTGTCCACTCCACAATCTTCCCCTCCTGCTGCTTTCATAATACGACCATCTTTGAACAATCCCCTCTGATATATTAAACAATTTCCCCAGTGTATTTGTTTTAAAAAAAAAAAATACCGCTGTGTACCTGTTTTTTTCAGTCCCAATTGGCGCTCACATGACCAGCCGCCTCACTCCTCTACTCTCCTCCTGGCTGACATCAGTGGGGGTTTAACAGCCCCACCCACTGGAGCTGTCGGCTCGAGAGAGAAGAAAGGCGGCCGGTCATGTGAGCGCCGATCGGCGCTGAAAAAACAGGTACTGTACACAGCGGTATTTAAAATAAAAAAACAAATACACTGGGGTCATTGTTTAACCTCTTGACATCCGGAGGCCGTCATATGACGGCCTCGACTTTCGGGGGTTATATCTGAATGATGCCTGAGGCTACAGACATCATTCAGATACCGGCATTTTCTGCCGGCGATTCCGTACACCATAAGAATGACCATAGCGGCTGTTCCGCCGCTTGATCATTCTTACGGGCGGCGAGAGGGGACACCCCCCCTCCCACCGCCCTCCGGTGCCGGATGTAGATCATAGAGATGTTATGATGTTATGACGTCACGCCCGGCCTCTGCATTCAAAAAAACGGCGCCGCTTCGGCTGGGAAGCGCTGATCGTTTTTTTTTTTTTTATTTTTATTTTAGGCTTCCCAGCCTAGAGGTGAGATGTGGGGTCTTATTGACCCCATATCTCACTGTAAAGAGGACTGATCATGTCATATTCCTATTACAAGGGATGTTTACATTCCTTGTAATAGGAATAAAAGTGATCAAAAAAATTTTTTTTTTTAAAAAGTGTCAGAATAAAAAATTTTAAGTATAATTAACAATAAAAAAAAAATAAAAAAATTTTAAAGCGCCCCTGTCCCCGTGAGCTCGCACGCAGAAGCGAACGCATACGTAAGTCCCGCCTACATATGAAAACGGTGTTCAAACCACACATGTGAGGTATCGCCGCGAATGTTAGAGCGGGAGCAATAATTTTGGCCCTAGACCTCCTCTGTAACTCAAAACATGTAACCAGTAAAAAATGTTAAAGCGTCGCCTATGGGGATTTTTAAGTACCAAAGTTTGGCGCCATTCCACGAGCGTGTGCAATTTTGAAGCGTGACATGTTAGGTATCTATTTACTCAGCGTAACTTCATCTTTCACACAATGCAAAAAAATTTGGCTAACTTTGCTGTTTTGTTTTTTTTTAAAGCATGAAACTGTTTTTTTAAAAAAAAAAAACACGTTTGAAAAATTGCTGCGCAAATACCGTGCAAGATAAAAAGTTGCAATGACCGCCATTGTATTCTCTAGGGTCTCTGCTAAAAAAACATATATAATGTTTGGGGTTCTATGTAATTTTATAGCAAAGAAATGATGATTTTTGACATGTAGGAGCGAAGTGTCAGAAATGGCCTGGATGCAAAGTGGTTACTATAGCAGAGGGGATTGTTCAAATGTGGTTGCATGGCTTAACAACCACTTTAATAAATGAATACAATAGTTGATATATTATCATTTTTCAAAAAAAAATCTGCAGTGCAGATGTGCAGATTTGGACAGAATAGGGAAGGCATCCAACCACAGTCCAGTATTTATTGCTGTCTATGCCTTATTGTTTTGCTCACTTCCTCTCCTAGAGACAGTAAAAGGAGTAAGAGGAAATCTCTCTAAAATTAGTAGTATTGGCCTATAAAGTGAAAATGAATCTGCCAAACAGGAAGACAAATACCTAAATGTGAGCACAGTAGCGCTCATTTGTTTGTCCAATAACCCTGTGTATCCAGAGTGGGCTGGCATGTCTTCTATTTTTCACATATCTCTGTTTTCTTTCTTTTCAGTGGATTATTTTGATTTTGGTGCAGCCATGGTTCAGAAACAGAATCCAACAGGAGAATATCTATTTGATTATGGTGACAGTGAGCTGTTCTATGTGGATCTGGACAATAAAAAGATAGTGTATACTCTGCCTGGTCTGGAAAAATATGTATCATTTGAAGCACAAAGAGGTCTGCAAGAAATCAGTACAACAAAATACAACTTGGACAATCTGATGAAAAGAACAAACAACACCCCAGCAGTCAGTAGTAAGTATCACATAATATAACATTAACTCAAACAAGAGAAAATTGTGAGAAAGTGGGCTTGGACTTTTTAGGCATGACCAGACAAAATATACAAAAATATATATACTTTATTAAACATGGAAAAAATTGAATATTAAAATTCACATGAATGAGTGAAATACTAATTAGATTTACAACTGTATATAACCAATTTACAGCTACATGGAATCCGACAGATACAGATATCATAACATTGTCACAATGGATCCAGGAGTATGGCTATATTGCAGTGAAGTGATGTAGACTTGATCTTAGCTCTGCGTGTTACGCGCCTTGCGCTTCTTCAGGAGCATCAGGTTGACTAACAAATGTGGAAAAAAGAAAATCGTAAATAAAGATGTATAAATATATTAAACATACTGCAATCAATAATGGAACATTCCGTTTCACATAACTCAGAGGTAATCAGTCCAAAGGACAACGACAGGGGCAAAACCAGCAAACCAGTTAACTATGGGGACGTACATAATATAGTAACTCATATATACCCCAAGTGTATAGAAAAAATGTGGACAAATTTTCCACAAATGTAACATACATCTCATAAGACTGTGGAAAATTTACCGTCCCCATAGTTAACTGGGTAGCTGGTAGCTGGTCTTGCCCCTGTGGTCATTTTTGTACATTTTGTCTGGTCATGCCTAAAAAGTCCAAGCCCACTTTCTCCCAATTTTTCACTATTTCATATAGGACGTGGCACCGGTTATTTATACAGTATCCACAGTGCCTCTCTGTGTTGATACAGTTATTATTCATTAACTCAAACAAGTGTTGCAAAGTACAGTTTACAGAGTATACAGTTAGTTTTTGCATCATTCCTGGACATGCAAGTAAATGCACAACTATATGCTTATTTATAACAATGTTACTTTATTATAAAAGTGTTTTTCATTTTAAAAAAATATTTCTGTGTTTATCAGCTTTAAATATTCAAAATACAGTATACTTAAAAGTATTACACATTTATTGTATATTTTAAAAGCTTTAAATATACAAAATAGTCAAATATACAATAATAATGATGGATAAATATCCAATGTATTCAAAGTCTTTACAATTGTAATCCAACATGTTTTGTACTATACCGTATTTATCGGCGTATAACACGCACTTTTTTCCCCTTAAAATCAGGGGAAAGTCGCAGGTGCGTGTTATACGCCGATCCCCTGCGATCCCGAGCTGTCAAAGTGTCAAAATCGCTGACCGCGATTTGAAAATGGCGCCGCCGGCGCCGAAATACACAGAGCCGATCCTCGGCTCTTTCCGGCGGCTCTCGTTTACTTTCGGCTCCACTCGTAGTCCCGAGCGGAGCTATCCAAACCTACTCGGATAGCTCCGCTCGGGACTACGAGTGGAACCGAAAGTGAACGAGAGCCGCCGGAAAGAGCCGAGGATCGGCTCTGTGTATTTCGGCGACGGCGGCGCCATTTTCAAATCGCGGTCGTCGATTTTGAAGCCCACAAAGCAGGGGACAGGGGATCGAAGGCTGCACTGGGGCAAGGCTGCACTGGGGAAGGCTGCACTGGGGCAAGGCTGCACTGGGGCAAGGCTGCACTGGGGCAAGGCTGCACTGGGGAAGGCTGCACTGAGAAGGCTGCACTGACATGGCTGCACTGGGGAAGGCTGCACTGACATGGCTGCACTGACATGGCTGCACTGAGAAGGCTGCAATGATCGGCATTTAAATGTAAGTTTTTTTCCCTTCAACTTCCCTCCTAAAAGTTTTTTTTTCCTTAAAATTCCCTCCTAAATTGGGGTGCGTGTTATACGCCGGTGCGTGTTATACACCGATAAATACGGTAATTAAAAAAGATAAGCAAGTCAACAGATCAGGTCTTTTTAGGCCTTGAAAAAGCAAAATCTCTACAATTTACAGGATTGCCTTTGGAATTTCATTTTGGCCCTGTCACAGCTGCTGCTTCTGCTCTCCCATAGTTGCCAAGTGTTCTGGATCCTGCAGGATGGTCCCTTGATTTTGCATTGTCCCTCAGTTTCTGTGCCCCTCAAGATCCAAGAGACTGAGCACTCCACCTTTATCCTGCTGCCACCCAACAGGCAAGCAATAAAGGCAGATTTTGTAGGCTTGTGAGTACTTGTAATGGGCAGTCCTACTTATGACATGCCTCCTGTCTTTCTCATTTAGAAAAGAGTGGGGGGGAAAAAAGAATCGGTTGTAGTTTTACTTATGCTTAATGTACATTTCCATCATGGGTTTGAAGTAGTTTACTGGGGTTATCTACTGTAGCTATCAGCCATATCCCCGGTATTGTTTTTTAAGCCAGTGATTCTCTTTCTGATAAAAGCGATCTGAGCAGACTAAACCCCCCAACCCCTCCCTGCTCACCAGTGTTTCTTCTGACTGTTGACTGTTCTCACCAGCGAGCCTGGGAAACGATCCAGTGGTTCACGCGGCTGGCTGTAGAGGTCAGATCAGACCAGATTGTCTCTCCTACCTCTATGATCTAGGATGACCGGAGCAACGCTATGACCTCACTTCCTGTCTAGGGCGGATGTAAACTTTTTTTTTTTAATGGAAACCATGAGATCAATTTTTTTTTTTTTTTTTGAGCCGATGCTTTCAAGGTAAGGTAAGACCCCAGATATCTCCATAAAGAGGACCTGTCATCCTTTATTTCTATTACAAGGGATGTTTACATTTAACATTAGTGCGGCCTACATTACAATATGAATTTTAAAGGGTATAAGTACCATCATCCCAGAATATCATAATCAAAGGGAATGAGAGGGTGGAGCCGTGGTTGCAGTTGCTGCTACTGTCAACTCCCGTCTCGACACCCCAAAAAGAAGGAGGGGTGGGACTATTACGGTACTCAGTATCAAAGTACAATGATAGGTATGGAAGTAAAGTAAAACTTTATAAAAAAATCACTTTTAATAGAAACAATAATGATAAAAAATACAGTTACAGTTACAATTGCAATTACAGACAACAACACTACATATAAACATAAAAAGGGAATACCACATAATCTAAGCAAGTGGATTCCGCAAAGTTTTAGATGAGGAGTGTATGTAAAGCTTTAATTCTCGACCGGTTTCGTGGTTAACACCGCTTCTTCAGGAGAACCATATCTACAACATAATATAAAATGGCTTTAACATATACAAATATATATATTAAATTATTGCAGCAAAATCATTTACAAACATATCGAAACTTCTTACACTTCAGGTAAAGATAAGGACAAGCTCACCCACTCAAGCAATTTCAGTGGAAATGCAGGACCCAATATAAAGCCCCCCGCGGCAGACACAGGGGATGACAGGCAGCCTCTGATGGATAAGAATCAAATTAACGGATTGTAAACATTACAATACTGTGATATCGTGAGAAGGTGTGCCAATTACCATACAATTACGGTAAACCCCAGGAGGTGGTGAAGGAAGGGGAATATACAGGGGACCGAAGGGGGGGAGAAGAGGGAAACAGGGAAGGAGAGAAAATGAGGATAGAAGAAGTCGGGATAGAAGGGGAATGGGACGAACACAAGGGAGGGGAGGGGAAGGAAGGGGAGGGAACAGGGCAAAAGGGGGGGAAAGGGAGGGGGGAAAGGGAAAGGGGGAGGGGGGAGGGAGGGAAGGAAAAGGGAGGGAAAGGGAGACGGGAAGACAGACATGGAACATAAGGGAGGAGGGGAGAGGGAAGGGAAAAGGATGGAAACACAACAGGGAAGGAAGACGGGGAACCAGATAGGTAAGGTAGGGGGAGCAGCGGGAAGGAACCTGGATAAGGGGGGAACAACCAAACAGGAAACAGGAAGAAGGAGGATTGGAAAGGAGGAAGGGGGAAAAAAGAGAAAGGGGGAGGAGGGGGAGGGGAAAAGGGAGAGGGGGGTAAAGAGGAAGGGGGAAGGAAGGGCAGAGTGGGGGGGAAAGGGGGGAGGGGGGAAAAAGGGGGGGAAAGAGAAAAGGAGACAAGGAGAACCACCACCCATAGAGCAGTACAGGATTGAACAGCCATAAGGGTAAAGATAAGTCTCTGCGCCTCATAGGCACACTCTTGGCACAGGGAGCAGTGACGTGGGCACCAGAACAACGCCAGGTGTATATATAAACAGAAAAGCAAAGAAAGTAAAGGCAGCAATGTAACAACGAAGGAGAGTAATGAAGACTGACCTTTAAGTAAACAATATATAACTTGGCTCAGCGTCAGGAGGCCGTCAGGCTCATAGAGCAGCAAATTCTGGCCGCTATAAGAGCTCCCCAACCCGGAAGTCAGGGCACGCCAACATGGGCGGTCCCTGACGTCACCGGGTCTGTTTGCCCGCACTGCGCAGGTGCACGATAGTGTGCTGATGCGCAAGTGCGCGCCCGTGTCAAAGGGAATCGCATTCCCAGACACCGAGTCACAAGCAGCCTGAAAGGCTGCCAGGGCAAACATATGTCCGCCGCGAAGAGGAGAACCGGGACCCGGCAAACACCGACATCGCCTGATGGAGGGGGGGAAAAAGAGATTGTTCTTTTACAGCAAAACTTTAAACGATTGTGATAACAAAAGATTGAGGATAAAACAAAAGCATATAAGTGCAGTACATCATAATTACAAATGTCACCTAGGACAAATATTTACCCCAATAGCATCAAGGATAATCACAGATCGAAAAACATGCTACGTGGGAACATCCTAAAATGGAATTGATGAAAAGACACATAAGGACAGGGGGGAAGGGGAGAGGGAGAAAGGGGGGGGAGAGGGAGAAAGGGGGGGAGAGGAAAGGGGAGAAGGGGAAGGGGGTACCTGGTGGGTAAGGGAAGGGAGAAAGGAGGGGAGGGGGAGTTGGGAAAAGGGAAAGGGTGGGTAGGAGGGGGGGGAAGGAAGAAGGGGGGAAGGGAGGGAGGATTAGGGGGAATAGGGGAAGGGGACCCAGAACATCACAAAAATGCCTTATATGATACTGACTCATTGAGGCCCGGAGGGAGGGTGGCATTGAGTCGCTCAATCCAAAGGGATTCCCTCTGAAGTAACGAGCGATCCCAGTCACCACCCCTGGGATTGGGCTGCACTACCTCAAGAACCAGAAACTTGAAGACCGAGTTGTCAAATCTGTGGTGCAAGCCAATATGTCGGCCAATGGTAGTTAATTTCCCGTTTTCCGAATCATAGAGATGATCGCCAATTCTTTGTCTAAATTCTCGGATCGTTTTTCCTACATAAAAAGCTTTGCGTGTGCAGTTCATTAAATAAATCACACCTTTGGTGCCGCAATTGGCAAAGGTACGTGGGACCAGGGTCTCCCCATTGGGTAGGGCAAAGTATCTGCCTTCATGGACCCAAGGGCACCGGGGACAATCCCCGCATTTGAATGTGCCGTTCGGTCCAGTCCTCCGGGGTTTGGTAGAGGTGTAATGACTGGAAGTCAATTGATCCCGTAAAGACCGATCCCTACGAAACACCACTTCCGGGGTGGATCGTACATATTTGGCCAACGTATGATGCTCTGCCAAAAGATGCCAATTTTTAGTTAAAATATTGTGGAGCAAATTGTGATGTGCAGAGTACGTCGTAATAAATCTCACGGTGTCTTTGGGAGGGGAAGATTCCCCACACTTAAAGAGTAGGGAGGTCCGAGAGCGTAACACTGCCTTATTGTATGCTTTAGGCAGGTTAGTGGGGGAGTAACCACGCAACAGTAAGCGTTCCCGTAGTGCCCTGGCCTGGAGTCTGAAGTCGCTATCCCGTGTGCAGTTTCTGCGTAAACGCAGATACTGGGCATATGGTATGCTCCGTACCAAGGAGCTCGGGTGCGCACTGCTAGCAAACAGGAGCGTGTTACCAGCAGTCGGCTTTCTGTAGAGGTCAGTACCCAAGGTTCCATCCGGTTGTTTAATAATATTCAAATCTAAAAAGGAGATCTGCTCTAAATCGATCTTAAATGTAAATTTTAGGTTTAAATCATTAATGTCTAACTTACGGAGGAATTGTAACAATTTGTCCCTAGAACCCGTCCAAACCAGTAATAGGTCATCAATAAAACGATACCACAAAAGGATATCATCTAGGAATTCAGAGTATTTATCGTGAGCATGAATATGCCTCTCCCAGCCACCTAAATATAGGTTTGCATAAGCTGGGGCACATGACGTCCCCATTGCAACTCCCTGTATTTGCAAGAACAGTTGATTATTAAAGGTAAAATAATTTTTCGTTAGTATAAAATGCAACAATGCAAGTACGAAGTGATTTAGGGGCCATGTGGTTGTGTCCTGTTCGAACAGAAAGGAACCAGCCGTCCGTACGCCCTGCTCGTGGGGGATACTCGAGTAGAGGGCCTCGATATCAAGAGCCATGAGCAGGGCGTCTGGAGGGATCTGGATTCCCTCGAGGCGTTGTAATAGATTGGTGGTGTCTTTGATATAGGACGGAAGGCTACGGACATGGGGCATCAGAAATGTGTCAACAAATTTACTGGCATTATCAGTTAAGGAGTCTATCCCCGAGACTATAGGTCTTCCTGGAGGGGTTTGCACATTCTTGTGGGTCTTGGGTAGGGAATAGAAGGTAGGAATGCGGGGAAATTTGGGAACCAGGAACTCCAAGGTGTCTTTGTCAATGAGGCCCATAGTGTAGGCCTCAGTGCAAAGAGCCTGGAGTTCCTGTGCAAAGGACGATACATGGGGTTGGGTGATAGGTATGTACCAATTCCTATTATTAAGGATGGCGAGGCACATTGATTGATATTGGTAGTGTGTCATAAGGACAATATTCCCGCCCTTGTCCGATTGTTTTATAACAACATCTGAGCATCTCTGCAGAGATTGGAGGGCTCGAGTTTGACTGGGGTTAAGGTTGGAAGGAAAATCGGGCCATTTATGTTTTTTTAGGTCACTAATGGTCGCTCGAAGAAAGGCCCAAATCTCAGGGCAGGTATTCAAGTCAGGGAACCTGCGGGATCGTAGTCGAAAAGACTTCGGGAGTAATGTTTGTTTGGGAAGGACGGTTTGACAAGAAGCACTAGGTAAAGGGGTAGCAGCGAGGGACAACCCCATCTGGGACCCAGTTAGAGGGATATCACCAAGAGATCCGCTGTCTTGAGACAGAGCAGGGTCCCCGGTATCCCCCTCATCGAATAAGAGCATGAGGTCACGGAGTGCCCGAAACTCCTCCATGGAGAAGCCTCTGGTCCTCTCCGTGAGCTCACGCTCCAGGCCGAGGTTGACACGTTCCTTATCATAGATATATCTAAAAGTTAAATTACGTGCAAACAAATACAAGTCCTTGATTGTCTCAGTGACCTTAAGCGCATCGAGGGGGCAAAAACCAAGTCCTAGTTGCAATAACGAGATTTCCTCGTTATTGAGTGTATATGGAGTGAGGTTTATGAAGTTGAGGTTGGTGTGACGTGAGGAGGGGGATTCTGTTGAGATTGTGAGGGTTTCAGGACATAGGTGTCTAAATTGCTCTGTTGCTTCTTCAGGTCATCCTCATTAATTTTAGTATATTTATTTGTCATTAAAGCTGAGTTTAGGATTTTGGGAATCGTGCCATGTAGTGTAGAGTGACCAACTGCCCCTTCTAGGGGGGTAGTGGTGTCGTTTGGGGTTTGTGTTGGGGGTGCACGTGTAGATCTAGGGCCTTTAGGGCCTTTCTTGTCTTTCTTATGCCGCGTACACACGGTCGGACTTTACGGCGGACTTTGCCCGGCGGATTTTTCGACGTACTTTCCGACGGACTTTGTGAATGAACGGACTTGCCTACACACAATCCACCAAAGTCCGTCGAATTCGTACGTGATGACGTACGACCGGACTAAAACAAGGAAGTTCATAGCCAGTAGCCAATAGCTGCCCTAGCGTGCCTTTTTGTCCGTCGAACTAGCATACAGACGAGCGGACTTTTCGACCGGACTCGATTTCAACGGATAAATTTTAAACAAGTTTAAAATCTAAGTCCGTCCAACTTTTGAGAAAACAAAGTCCGCTGGAGCCCACACACATCGAATTGTCCGACGAAATCCAGTCCGCCGGGCAAAGTCCGCCGTAAAGTCCGCTCGTGTGTACGCGGCATTAGAGTTCGTTGGTGGAGTGTTGCCTCCAAAACGAAGTTTCTTGCGTGAAGAGTTAGATGCAGATAAAACATTAGGCTGAATAGTGCTTAGGGAGGACAAGGTTGAGGAAAGAGAAGAATCCGATTTGATGTCCGTAGTGGAATTTCTGTTGTTAGTCCGAGGAGGGCCTCGTCTACCCTGGCTCCTACCAGGCCCTCGGCAAAGGCTGATTTATCTTTCCCGAATTTAATTTTGTTTCTTAACAATAATGTCTTTGTTCATACTTTCTAGACATTCTCTGAGTTCTTTCCACTTGTTTTTAAATATCGTAATATCAATCAAGTGAGCATACTCAGTGTTGAGTCGCTCAATGTCGCTATCAAGGAGAGTCATATCGTGAACATACTGAGTGATGAGGAGTCCTATTACTTCAAGACTACTCCTCGTCAGTATGTCCTCCCATGCTTTCTTAAAGTCAACAGAAGGATCTTTTAAAGTGGGGAATATCTGGCCCCTCAAGCCGAGGGGGCAGACATTCTCACTAACATACAATTTAAAGCATTCAATATGCCAATGTAAGTGTGATTTACGTTTGAGGAGTTTCGACATTCGAACAAAGAAAGTTTGAATATCATCTTCAATTTTGTGTTCATTCAAGCAAGCAGTTTTGAGATTGGACATAAAGCCTACCCAATCCGTGCCTAGAAAGTCCATGTTGTATCTAACTGTGACAAAAAACCTTTAGACTATGTTGTGGTGAGAAAGGATACAAAAACTACAAACCAAAAACCATAACATAAAGAACAATGTAAAGGCACAGAGAAAAAGGAGGTATCAATGGTGTTGCTGTCCACCAAGAGATACTCAACAAAAATGGGTGTATTATCCCCCCTGTGTATACTATAACATTAGTGCGGCCTACATTACAATATGAATTTTAAAGGGTATAAGTACCATCATCCCAAAATATCATAATCAAAGGGAATGAGAGGGTGGAGCCGTGGTTGCAGTTGCTGCTACTGTCAACTCCCGTCTCGACCCCCCAAAAAGGAGGAGGGGTGGGACTATTACGGTACTCAGTATCAAAGTACAACGATGGGTATGGAAGTAAAGTAAAACTTTATAAAAAAAATCACTTTTAATAGAAACAATAATGATAAAAAATACAGTTACAGTTACAATTGCAATTACAGACAACAACACTACATATAAACATAAAAAGGGAATATCACATAATCTAAGCAAGTGGATTCCGCAAAGTTTTAGATGAGGAGTGTATGTAAAGCTTTAATTCTCGACCGGTTTCGCGGTTAACACCGCTTCTTCAGGATGAAACATATCTACAACATAATATAAAAATGGCTTTAACATATACAAATATATATATTAATAATTGCAGCAAAATCATTTACAAACATATCAAAACACTTCTTACAGTTCAGGTAAAGATAAGGACAAGCTCACCCACTCAAGCGATTTCCGTGGAAATGCAGGACCCAATATAAAGCCCCCCCGCGGCGGACACAGGGGATGACAGGCAGCCTCTGATGGATAAGAATCAAATTAACGGATTGTAAACATCACAATACTGTGATATCGTGAGAAGGTGTGCCAATTACCATACAATTACGGTAAACCCCAGGAGGTGGTGAAGGAAGGGGAATATACAGGGGACCAAAAGGGGAAGGGGGGGAGAAGAGGGAAACAGGAAAAGAGAAAAAATGAGGATAGAAGAAGCCGGGATAGAAGGGGAATGGGACGAACACAAGGGAGGGGAGGGGAAGGAAGGGGAGGAACAGGGAAAAGGGGGGAATAGAGTGGGGGAGGAAGGGGGGAAAGGAAAGGAAAGGGGGGAGGAAAAGGGGGGGAGGGGGAGGAAAAGGGGGGGAGGGGGAGGAAAAGGGGGGAGGGAAGGAAAAGGGAGGGAAAGGGAGACGGGAAGACAGACATGGAACATAAGGGAGGAGGGGAGAGGGAAGGGAAAAGGATGGAAACACAACGGGGAAGGAAGACGGGGAACCAGATAGGTAAGGTAGGGGGAGCAGCGGGAAGGAACCTGGATAGGGGTGGAACAACCAAACAGGAAACAGGAAGAAGGAGGATTGGAAAGGAGGAAGGGGGGAAAAAAAGAGAAAAGGGGGAGGAGGGGGAGGGGAAAAGGGAGAGGGGGGAGAGGAAGGGGGAAGGAAGGGCAGAGCGGGGGGGGGGGCAAGGGGGGAGGGGGAAAAAAAAGGGGGGAAAGAGAAAAGGAGACAAGGAGAACCACCACCCATAGAGGTGCTCAGAGTTGTAAGAATTGATTGAGTTAAAGAAACTGCACACTGACAGTAGCAAAGGCTGGCACTCACCACTGTAAATTGGAGTACTGTATGACACATGAGCCGAAGTTAAATGTAGAAATTCACATTATAGAAAGCGTAGGTAAACGTAATCATGTGGAGCCATATGAGGCACTACAGCTTCAGACACCCAAGTAAATAGGCCGGTGGTCACATCACATTAAAGCCAATCAAGCTGGGGGCAAAATTATACGCATATAGATTACCAATAACAAAGTATAAGAGGAAGGTAAATAGAGAAGGTCAGTTGCAGGACGAAAAAGATACTGCACAGATCAGTCTCGTGTCTAACAAGACTGCTGGGGTTGGGAGACAAATTAATAGTAGAAAAAACAAGCAGTGATTTGAAGGTGGCGGTGCCCCTCTCAAAGATGAGAGGGCGCATCCATAGAGCAGTACAGGATTGAACAGCCATAAGGTAAAGATAAGTCTCTGCGCCTCATAGGCACACTCTTGGCACAGGGAGCAGTGACGTGGGCGCCAGAACAACGCCAGGTGTATATATAAATGGAAAAGCAAAGAAAGTAAAGGCAGCAATGTAACAACGAAGGAGAGTAATGAAGACTGACAAAAAATCCATAACTTGGCTCAGCGTCAGGAGGCCGCTGAGCCTCCTCCGGGAACGCGATTCCCTTTGACACGGGAGCGCACTTGCGCAGTAGCACACTATCGTGCTCCTGTGCAGTGCAGGCAAACAGACCCGGTGATGTCAGGGACCGCCCATGTTGGCGTGCCCTGACTTCCGGGTTAGGGAGCTCTGATAGCGGCCAGAATTGGCTGCTGTATGAGCCTGACGGCCTCCTGACGCTGAGCCAAGTTATGGATTGTTTACCTAAAGGTCAGTCTTCATTACTCTCCTTCGTTGTTACATTG
Source organism: Aquarana catesbeiana (assembly GCA_037953035.1). Classification (NCBI taxonomy): domain Eukaryota; kingdom Metazoa; phylum Chordata; class Amphibia; order Anura; family Ranidae; genus Aquarana; species Aquarana catesbeiana. Next base: position 661,588 of record JBBHAA010001247.1, on the reverse strand, counting down.
CTGCCTTTACTTTCTTTCTTATGGCTGTTCAATCCTGTACTGCTCTATGGATGCGCCCTCTCATCTTTGAGAGGGCACCGCCACCTTCAAATCAATGCTTGTTTTCTCTACTATTCATTTGTCTCCCAACCCCAGCAGTCTTGTTAGACACGAGACTGATCTGTGCAGTATCTTTTCGTCCTGCAACTGACCTTCTCTATTACCTTCCTCTTATAACATTGTTATTGGTAATCTATATACGTATAATTTTGCCCCCAGCTGGATTGGCTTTAATGTGATGTGCCCACCGGCCTATTTACTTGGGTGTCTGAAGCTGTAGTGCCTCATATGGCTCCACATGATTACGTTTACCTACGCTTTCTATAATGTGAATTTCTACATTTAACTTTGGCTCATGCGTCATACAGTACTCCAATTTACAGTTGGTGAGTGCCAGCCTTTGCTACTGTCAGTGTGCAGTTTCTTTAACTCAATCAATTACAACTCTGAGCACCTCTATGGGTGGTGGTTCTCCTTGTCTCCTTTTCTCTTCCCCCCCCCCCCCGCTCTGCCCTTCCTTCCCCCTTCCTCTTCCCCCCCCCCTCTCCCTTTTCCCCTCCCCCTTTTCTCTTTTTTTCCCCCCTTCCTCCTTTCCAATCCTCCTTCTTCCTGTTTCCTGTTTGGTTGTTCCACCCCTATCCAGGTTCCTTCCCGCTGCTCCCCCTACCTTACCTATCTGGTTCCCCGTCTTCCTTCCCCGTTGTGTTTCCATCCTTTTCCCTTCCCTCTCCCCTCCTCCCTTATGTTCCATGTCTGTCTTCCCGTCTCCTTTCCCTCCCTTTTCCTTCCCCCCCCCCCCTTTTCCTCCCCCCTCTCCTTTCCTCCCCCCCTCCCTTTCCCCCCCCTTTTGCCCTGTTCCCTCCCTTCCTTCCCCTCCCCTCCCTTGTGTTCGTCCCATTCCCCTTCTATCCCGGCTTCTTCTATCCTCATTTTCTCTCTTTCCCTGTTTCCCTCTTCTCCCCCTTCCCCCTTTGGTCCCCTGTATATCTCCCTTCCTTCACCACCTCCTGGGGTTTACCATAATTGTATGGTAATTGGCACACCTTCTCACGATATCACAGTATTTTGATGTTTACAATCCGTTAATTTGATTTTTATCCATCAGAGGCTGCCTGTCATCCCCTGTGTCCACCGCGGGGGGCTTTATATTGGGTCCTGCATTTCCACGAAATCGCTTGAGTGGGTGAGCTTGTCCTTATCTTTACCTGAACTGTAAGAAGTGTTTTGATATGTTTGTAAATGATTTTGCTGCAATAATTTAATATATATATTTGTATATGTTAAAAGCCATTTTATATTATGTTGTAGATATGTTTCTCCTGAAGAATCGGTGTTAACAGCGAAACCGGTCGAGAATTAAAGCTTTACATACACACCTCATCTAAAACTTTGCGGAATCCACTTGCTTAGATTATGTGGTATTCCCTTTTTATGTTTATATGTAGTGTTGTTGTCTGTAATTGCAATTGTAACTGTAACTGTATTTTTTATCATTATTGTTTCTATTAAAAGTGATTTTTTTTATAAAGTTTTACTTTACTTCCATACCCATCATTGTACTTTGATACTGAGTACCGTAATAGTCCCACCCCTCCTTCTTTTTGGGGTGTCGAGACGGGAGTTGACAGTAGCAGCAACTGCAACCACGGCTCCACCCTCTCATTCCCTTTGATTATGATATTCTGGGATGATGGTACTTATACCCTTTAAAATTCATATTGTAATGTAGGCCGCACTAATGTTATAGTATACACAGGGTGGATAATACACCCATTTTTGTTGAGTATCTCTTGGTGGACAGTAGGGTTGTCCCGATACCGATACTAGTATCGGTATCGGCACCGATACCGAGCATTTGCCCAAGTAATTGTACTCGGGCAAATGCTCCCGATGCTTCCGTCGATACCTGGAAGTCAGCTGTGATCGGCGGTGGGGGAGTTACAAGATTCTCCCCCAGTGGCTTTCAGCAGCTTTAGTGACATACAGCGGTAATCGGTCACTGCTGTATGTCACTGCATCCTCCTCCATGCCCCCTCCTTTCCTCTGTCCCCCTCCGCTGTCCCCCTCCGTTCCTCTCTCCTTCCCTGTGCCTCTCCGCTGTCCCCCTCCGTTCCTCTCTCCTTCCCTGTGCCCCTCCGCTGTCCCCTCCGTTCCTCTCTCCTTCCCTGTGCCTCTCCGCTGTCCCCTCCGTTCCTCTCTCCTTCCCTGTGCCTCTCCGCTGTCCCCTCCGTTCCTCTCTCCTTCCCTGTGCCTCTCCACTGTCCCCTCCGTTCCTCTCTCCTTCCCTGTGCCTCTCCGCTGTCCCCTCCGTTCCCCTCTCCTTCTCTGTCCCCTCCGTTCTGCTGTCTCTCTCCGCTGTGTGTATGGATAGAGTCAGCTGACTCTGTCCATTCACATAACTGAAACATTGTAATCTCCTGTGATTACGATGTGTCAGTTTATGAATGGAGAGGAGCCGCTGTCTTCTCTCCATTCATTCTCAGTGCAGCTGAGGCTGCAGAGAAAGGGACTGGGGAATCTCTATCCTCTGTCTCTTTCTCTGTCTCAAGGGGGAGATATCAGAGGTCTGTTAAGACCCCTGATATCTCACCAAAGCCCCCCAACAGGGCTGAAAAAAAAAACAAAAACAAAAAACCATATGAAGAATAAAAAAAAAAATTTTTGTAAAAAATAAAAATTGTAAAAAAAAAAAAAACCACACACACATACACCGTTCACCCCCCCCCCCCCCCAAAAAAAGAAAACACTGTTAAAAAAAAAAAAAAAGAAAAACTGTCACGTGACATTAAAAAAGAAGTATCGGTAATCGGTATCGGCGAGTACTTGAAAAAAAGTATCGGTACTTGTACTCGGTCCTAAAAAAATGGTATCGGGACAACCCTAGTGAACAGCAACACCATTGATACCTCCTTTTTCTCTGTGCCTTTACATTGTTCTTTATGTTATGGTTTTTGGTTTGTAGTTTTTGTATCCTTTCTCACCACAACATAGTCTAAAAGTTGGTCACTCTACAATACATGGCACGATTCCCAAAATCTTAAACTCAGCTTTAATGACAAATAAATATACTAAAATTAATGAGGATGCTATTTTTTTAGACCTGAAGAAGCAACAGAGCAATTTAGACACCTATGTCCTGAAACCCTCCCAATCTCAACAGAATCCCCCTCCTCACGTCACACCAACCTCAACGTCATAAACCTCACTCCATATACACTCAATAACGAGGAAATCTCGTTATTGCAACTAGGACTTGGTTTTTGCCCCCTCGATGCGCTTAAGGTTACTGAGACAATCAAGGACTTGTATTTGTTTGCACGTAATTTAACTTTCAGATATATCTATGATAAGGATCGTGTCAACCTCGGCCTGGAGCGTGAGCTCACGGAGCGGACCAGAGGCTTCTCCATGGAGGAGTTTCGGGCACTCCGTGACCTCATGCTCTTGTTCGATGAGGGGGATACCGGGGACCCTGCTCTGTCTCAAGACAGCGGATCTCTTGATGATGTCCCTCTAACTGGGTCCCAGACGTGGTTGTCCCCCGCTGCTACCCCTTTTACCTAGTGCTTCTTGTCAAACCGTCATTCCCAAACAAACATTACTCCCGAAGTCTTTTCGACTATGATCCCGCAGGTTCCCTGACTTGAATACCTGCCCTGAGATTTGGGCCTTTCTTCGAGCGACCATTAGTGACCTAAAAAACAAAAATTATTATTATTATTATTCAGGATTTATACAGCGTTTACGCAGCGCTTTACAATATAGAAGGGAGACAATACAATACAATACAATACAATAGGATTAAGAGGGCCCTGCTCAGAAGAGCTTACAATCTAATAGGGTGGGGCAGGTGGTACAAAAGGTTGTAACTGTGGGGAATGAGCTGGTGGAAGTGGTAGGAGATTAGTTGGAGATGTGATAGGCTTTCCTGAAGAGATGAGTTTTCAGGGATTGCCTGAAGGTAGCAAGAGTAGGGGATAGCCGGATAGATGGAGGTAGTGAGTTCCAGAGGATGGGAGAGGCTCTGGAGAAATCCTGGAGACGAGCATGGGAGGAGGAGATGAGATAGCTTGAAAGCAGGAGGTCTTGAGAAGAGTGGAGAGGTCGATTTGGGTGATATTTGGAGACAAGATTAGTGATGTAGCTTGGGGCAGAGTTGTGAATGGCTTTGTATGTTGTGCTTAGAATTTTGAATTTAATTCGCTGGGTGATTGGGAGCCAGTGTAGGGATTGAAGTAGAGGGTTGGCAGACACTGAGCAGTTGGTAAGGTGAATAAGTCTGGCAGCAGCATTCATGATAGACTGAAGAGGGGATAGCCTATGGAGAGGTAAGCCAATGAGAAGGGAGTTGCAATAGTCAAGGCGAGAGATAACAAAGGAGTGAATGAGGAGCTTGGTGGTTTCATTTGTTAAAAAAGGGCGAATTTTAGAGATGTTACGGAGGTGAATTCTACAAACTTTTGACAGCGATTGGATTTGAGGCTGAAATGACAAGTCAGAATCTAGGATTACACCTAGTACCCTGGCGTGAGGGGAGGGACTGATGGTTGCATTGTTGATTTTGATGGAAAAGTCATGGAGGGGGGCACGGGCGGGGGGAATATTAATAGCTCAGTTTTAGAGAGATTTAGTTTAAGGAAGTGGTGCGACATCCATGCTGATATGTCAGTTAGTAAGTTAGTAATGCGAGAGGAGACTGAAGGAGTGAGGTGAGGAGTAGACAGATAGATTTGGGTGTCATCAGCGTATAAGTGGTATTGGAAGCCGTGGGCAGTTATTAAGTGACCAAGGGAGGAGGTGTAGATAGAGAAGAGAAGGGGTCCAAGAACCGAGCCTTGGGGGACCCCCACAGAAAGGGGCAATGGAGAGGACGACACAGAGTTGTAGGTGACACTGAAGGAGCGCTGTGATAAATAGCCAGAGAACCAGGATAGAGCAGAATCTCGGAGGCCAAGGGAATGTAGTTTATTGAGAAGGAGCGGGTGGTCAACAGTATCAAAGGCCGCAGAGAGGTCAAGTAGTAGGAGTATGGAGTACTGGCTGTTGGTTTTAGCAGTTAGTAAATCGTTAATGAGTTTTAGTAAGGTAGTTTCCGTGGAGTGCTGCGAGCGAAAGCCAGACTGTAAGGGGTCAAGAAGGTTATTTTCATTGAGGTAGGAGCTAAGACGGTTGTAGACTAAGCGTTCTAGAAGTTTAGAGGTGAATGGGAGTAATGAGATGGGTCTTAAGTTGTTCAGGTCAGTAGGGTCCAGTGAGGGCTTTTTAAGAATGGGAGTGATCTGCGCATGTTTTAGAGGGGAGGGGAAAATGCCACTAGAGAGGGAGAGATTGAAGATGTGGGTGAGGGAGCATAGGCTAGAAGAAGAGGGTGACCGTAGTAGTTGTGAGGGAACAGGATCCAAGGGACAATTGGTTAGGTGGGCATCCGAGAAAATTATTGTAACCTCTTCCGTAGTAGCCAATTCAAAAGAGGAGAGTGTTGAATGTGTTGCTAGGCAAGGTATGACGGGTGGGGAGGACGTACGCACAGTGGAGATGTCCTCACAAATTGTATCGATCTTGTCTTTGAAGTGATTGGCAATCTCTTGGGCAGTGAGTGAGTTAGTGGGTAGAGGGGGTGGTGGACGAAGCAGAGAGTTAAAGGTTGAGAAGAGCCGACGGGGACTGGATGACAAGGAATTAATAAGAGAGACAAAGTAGGCTTGGCCCGATTTTCCTTCCAACCTTAACCCCAGTCAAACTCGAGCCCTCCAATCTCTGCAGAGACGCTCAGATGTCGTTATAAAACAATCGGACAAGGGCGGGAATATTGTCCTTATGACACACTACCAATATCAATCGGAGTTCCTGGTTCCCAAATTTCCCCGCATTCCTACCTTCTATTCCCTACTCAAGACCCACAAGAATGTGCAAACCCCTCCAGGAAGACCTATAGTCTCGGGGATAGGCTCCTTAACTGATAATGCCAGTAAATTTGTTGATGCATTTCTGATGCCCCATGTCCGTAGCCTTCCGTCCTATATCAAAGACACCACCGATCTATTACAACGCCTCGAGGGAATCCAGATCCCTCCGGACGCCCTGCTCGTGGCTGTTGATATCGAGACCCTCTACTCGAGTATCCCTCACGAGCAGGGCGTACGGACGGCTGGTTCCTTTCTGTTCGAACAGGACACAACCACATGGCCCCTAAATCACTTCGTACTTGCATTGTTGCATTTTATACTAACGAAAAATTATTTTACCTTTAATAATCAACTGTTCTTGCAAATACAGGGAGTTGCAATGGGGACGTCATGTGCCCCAGCTTATGCAAACCTATATTTAGGTGGCTGGGAGAGGCATATTCATGCTCACGATAAATACTCTGAATTCCTAGACGATATCCTTTTGTGGTATCGTTTTATTGATGACCTATTACTGGTTTGGACGGGTTCTAGGGACAAATTGTTACAATTCCTCCGTGAGTTAGACATTAATGATTTAAACCTAAAATTTACGTTTAAGATCGATTTAGAGCAGATCTCCTTTTTATATTTGAATATTATTAAACAACTGGATGGAAGCTTGGGTACTGACCTCTACAGAAAGCCGACTTCTGGTAACACGCCCCCAGGTCTTATACACAATGATCAGAACAGTATTGTTCAGCGGTGCTTTTACCCTTGTGTGAAACACGTCAACAAATGCTCCTGTGACATCCATCTGGCATGGTGACAATAAAGAATATTCGAATCGAAAGAATCTAATTGTTGTGTGCGGACATTCTTCTTCTTTTACTTACACTGACTACCGACGGTGGCGAGCCGAGGCGAGCACCTGCAATGATTCGTTAATCATTTGCTGCCTGAGTGGTGCATATTATCAAGGGTGATATTGTGCGTTCCTATCCTACTGCCTAAGAACACAAGTTACGGTTGTTTTATAATTGTAACACTAGGCATGTTGTGTATATTATCACGTGCAAACTTTGTAATGTACAGTACATTGGACGCACAGCCAGACGTCTTAGCTATAGATCCTATGAGCATCTATACATTATTGAGAAGAATAAATCCACTAATGTCGCCACTTTAACCAATATCATAATGGGGATATTTCAGCAGTGGGAGTACAGATCCTGGAGAAAGTTGGTGTGCCCAAGAGAGGGGAGATGTTTTCAGACTTCTATGCAAGAGAGAAGTCTTCTGGATTTTTCAGTTTAATCCCTTGCCGACCAGCGCACAAGGATATACGTCGGCACAATGGCACAGCTGGGCAAATGGGCGTACAGGTACGTCCCCTATAAATCGCAGGATAGTGGGCGCGCGTGTGCCCGCCGTGTACCCTGTGAGCGTGCCCACAGGTCCCGCAGACTCAATGTCCGCCAGGGGCCCGCAATCGTGTCACGGAGCAGCAGAACGGGGAGATGCCTATGTAAACAAGGCATTTCCCTGTTCTGCCTAGCAACATGACAGAGATCTAACGCTCCCTTTCATTGGGAGCAGTAATCTCTGTCATGTTCTAGTGAGACAATCCCCCCTACAGTTAAAATCTCTCCCTAAGACACACTTAACCCCTTGATCGCCCCCTAGTGTTTAACCCCTTCCCTGCCAGTGTCATTTACACAGTCATCAGTGCATTTTTATAGCACTGATTGCTGTGTAAATGACAATGGTCCCTAAATAATGTCAAAAGTGTCCAATGTGTCCGCCATAATGTCGCAGTCACGATAAAAATCACAGATCGCCGCCATTACTAATTAAAAAAAATAATAATAAAATTTCCAAAAATCTATCCCCTATTTTGTAGACGCTATAACTTTTGCGCAAACCAATCAATATACGCTTATTGCGATTTTTTTTTTTTTTTTTTTTTTTTTTTTTTTACCAAAAATGTGTAGAAGAATACAAATCGGCCTAAACTGAAAAATAAATTTGGTTCTTTTTATATTTTTTGGGGGGATATATATTATAGCAAAAAAGTAAAAAATATAGTTTTTTTTTCAAAATTGTCACTCTTTTTTTGTTTATAGCGCAAAAAATAAAAACCGCAGAGGTGATCAAATACCACCAAAATAAATATCTTTGTGGGAAAGAAGCACATAAATTTTGTTTGGGTGCAACGTCGCACGACCGCGCAATTGTCAGTTAAAGCGACGCAGTGCTGTATCACAAAAAGTGCTCTGGTCAGGAAGCGGGTAAATCCTTCTGGGGCTCAAGTGGTTAAAACACGCATACCATATGGCTTGAATTTTGAATGGGATATAACACAATTCCATCCGTGATTGAAGGTCTGGATTTCCATATGACCCCCCCCTCTCGCTTTTCTTTACATATATATTATTTCTAATATATTGGTTTGTAGGTCTTACTTGGGTACCAATTTCTCTTTAATATATTGAATTGGTTTTGTCAGGTTACCTGAGGCCAGGTGGCAGATGCACACCGCTGGAGTCAGGATTGCACCGCTAAGGTAGTGGACCCTACGACTGACTGCTGCAGATGGAACTCTGGGAGGTTCAGGAAGGCAGGTCCACTGGAGCACCAACACGGATCCCACTGGGAGCTAGAGCATAGATTCCCCAGGGTGCGGAGTCTAAGAGCCAGCAGGTGTTCACCAGAGCCTCTAGTCATGAGGATGGACTGCCCTGCAACTGGCTCCAGGTCGCGGCCCCCAGGGTCTCCCAGCTCAAGCTCACAGTAGGCTACAGGAGAGAGAGGAAGGAGAGGAATGAAGCAGCAGCCTTGAACAACAAGCATAGTCAGGAGATTAGCCAAAAGATCAGGGCAACAAGCATATAGGGATAGTCAAAGAACCACACCAAAGGTCGGGATATGAAGCAGACGAGGACAGTCAGGATGCATAGCCAGACGCCTTAGGGATAGATCCTATGAGCATCTATTCATTATTGAGAAAAATCAATCCACAATGTCACACAAGCCATGGCCGGTAAACAGGATCAGACATAGGACACAGAGCAATGAGCACACGGAAGCCAAAACACACAATATTGATCAGCACGGCTGGCTTGCAGTGCACAGGTTAATATAGAGTTCCCTGATGGGGCCTGGGGTGGAGCCATGCTTTGATTGGGATTACTTAAGCAACCAGGTGAAGGGCGGCTGGTCTCTCAAGCTGAACACATGGAGAGGTAAGCTGACAGACAAACATTACTGCAGATCCATGACAGTACCCCCCTTCTTACGAGGCCTCCCCCTCCCCCCGCCTTGGCCCAGGCTTAGAGGGAAACCTCAGATGAAACCTTCTAAACAGAGGATGCACGAAGACCTCAGATGCAGTGATCCAAGACCTCTCCTCAGAACCAAACCCTTTCCAATGCACAAAGTACTGAAGAGTGCCTCCACAGAGCCGAGAATCCAGAACTTGACTAACCTCATACTTTAGATTATGCTCAGAGACCGGAACCGAGGTAGGGAGGGGACGAGAGGACTTATTGAGGACTAAAAGATTTTTAAGAATGGGCAAGGGCTTGAGAGGACCAGCAGGAGTTTGAGGAGGGTCCCCCAGACCCTTAAAGATGAGCTGGACATCCAGCACAGGATCATCAGACTGGGCAGAGGTCAGTGGATCCCTGAGGTCAGGTTGGTTAGAAGATGACGTGTCACAGAAGTCAAGCTGGATATCTGAAACACAAGCAGAATGCAGAGAGCCCTGAAACAAAAAGGTTGAAAACCCCACCTGGCCGAATGAGGCAGTCTATCGAAAGGATGAATTGAGCCTCTTAGACAGGTTTGAATTGACGTAGTAGTAGTAGTAGGGTGAGGCCAGGTTACAGAAGGTCCTGAATAAGAAAAAGCAGGAGGCTTACTGAGCATGGGCTGGACTGGCATAACTGGTGCAGAGGCCGACTGAATAGCTGTCAGAAACCATGAAATCAGACCGAGACAGAAGTACAGTTAAATGACACTAGTTTAATAAAAAAAGTAAATAGAACAAACATAGTCAAAACATAGCCAGAGTTCAGGGACTGGAACAGATAGTCAGACAAGCCAAACATCAGGGAGCAGGAGATGAATGTAGTAAAAGCAGGATCTGGAGCCAGAAGGGATGTCAGCCAAGCAAGTCTTTTAACAGGAATGCAGGAGAACGTCTCTGATGTTGACTAAGGTGAAGGCAGAGACCCTCTGGGCTAGACGGCATAAGTAGGCAGGACTATAGAGCAGGATATCATCAACAGCTAGGTACCTGTGGAGAGATAGGAGCTGGCAATTAGCTGATAGCTGAGCGGCAAGCTCAGAGAAGGAAGGGCTGAGCCCAGCCCTGACAATAGCATGGCCAGGTGTAGCTACTACGGTACCTAAATCACATCGCAAGGCGTAGTTAGCCTGGCTGTGCATCCAAAGGGAGTTTAGGGACAGGCAAAGGTGAATGGTTATGCAAACTGGAGTGAACGATCGGCTCAGGTTCACAGGTGGCCTCCTCATCCAGAGTGTCACATGACCTAGAGAGTGCATAAGCCCGACTATTGCAGGACACATGCTAGAAATCGCTATATGAAGCAGGAAGAGCAGAAGATACTGGGATAGCGGCAACAGGAAGTTTCTGTTTTGGGGCAACCTTGAGTAGGCAGGACGAGGAACAGGAGGAACCCTAAGCCAGGATCTGTCCAGCAGTCCAGTCAATGTATGGAGAATGGAAAAGGAGGGGGCAATTTGGGACTTTGAGTGAGGCACAAGGAGGAACCGGATGTAGAAAAGATCATTTATTGATCGACTAAAAACATGACATCATATGGCCAGACATTAATATTACAGTCAGGTAATGTTTGCAAGGACTCAAAAGCATACAAACATAAAATAAAAATAGTAAACAAAAATGAAATAACATTCCTGTTGTTGCTCTATGTACAAGTTCATATATAACTTTGAAAGGAATGAATGTCCTCACAGATAACGTCATTAGGGCGTGCATCTTTGTAAGCTCTACGCGTTTCGGGGAATAATACCACCTCATCAGGAGCTGATGCATATGACAACTCTGTGAAAAAAATTATATAACATAGAACATATATTAACCCCAATCGTGATACGAGATATGCTGTGAAAAAAGGGGGCATGGACGGGAAACCATCAAAAATATCTACTTACTTTGCAAACTTATCATGGCACTGGAGGTTACCAAGAGGCTAGGGAGCATCACACATTTTCAAAGTTATATATGAACTTGTACATGGAGCAACAACGGGAATGTTATTTCATATTTGTTTACTATTTTTATTTTATGTTTGTATGCTTTTGAGTCCTTGCAAACATTACCTGACTGTAATATTAATGTCTGGCCATATGATGTCATGTTTTTAGTCTATCAATAAATTATCTTTTCTACATCCGGTTCCTCCTTGTGCCTCACTCCCAAATCGCCCCCTCCTTTTCTATGAAATTAGGGATGGAGGCACCTCTTGTCCCGAGGTGCCTCATTTAAAGTCCCAAACCTTCCTTTTTGCTATGTATGGAGAATGGAGCCGTAACCAAGGAATACCCGAAACGATAGGAGTTGAGGCCTTAGGTAAGATAACTAAGGATATCCACTCCTGGTGGAGTGTCCCTACCGTCATCTTAACTGGGAGGGTCTGAAAGCGGATAGGGCCCCCTGGGAAAACAGTGCCATCAATCACCAAGACCACCAATGGCGTGGTGAGGGGCAAAAGGGTAAGTCTCGTGGAAAATGCAGTTCCCCAGTCCATGAAATTGCCAGCGGCTCCGGAATCCAGATATGCCGAGACCGAATGAGAGGAAGCGCCAACATGAAGGAACACAGAAAGAAGAAGACGGGAAGGTGAAGGTGATATTTCTGGGTCAACCTTCCAGATGTATTCGACCCGAGCGTTTTTCCGGATGAAGAGAGCAAGTGTCACGAAAAGTGTCATGACCTTTGGCCCCACAATAGAGGCACAGGCCCAGAGTTCTGCGCCTAGCGCGTTCCTCGGGAGATAGCCTGGTCTGGCCCAGCTGCATAGGTTCCTCAGCTGGCAGGAGGTTCTCCTCGGGTCAAAGAGAGGGGAACTCAGGCTGCCTAAAGATCAGGGAGTGCTGGCACCTTTTTTTCCAGGGTCCTCTCCTGAAAGCGAATATTAATCTGGTTACACAAAGAAGGAGATGACACCGTCCAGATCAGCAGGGATGGTTCTTCCCACTAATTCATCCTTCACTCTTTCAGAGAGGCCATGTAAAAAGGTTGCAACTAAGGCCTCATTATTCCAGCTCAGCTCAGCAGTCAAAATACGAAAATGAAGAGCGTAAGGTGCCACAGAAGCGGACTCTTGGCGGAGAAGTAAAAGGGTGCTGCCCGCTGAAGAGACACGACCCGGTTCCTGGAAGATATTCCAAAAAAGTTTCAAGAAACCACTGGATCATTCAGTTCCCAAAGAGGGGCAGCCCAGGCCAACGCCTCGCCGGACAGGAGGGATATAATATAGGCTGCCTTTGCCCTATCGGACAGGTAGTTTTGAGACTGGAGTTCAAAATAAATGGTGCCCTGGCTAAGGAACCCCCTGCAGGCATTGGGGTACCCAGAGTAATGGGACGGAGCAGGTAAACGCAAATAAATTATGCATATGGCTGTGACTGGAATAGGTGCAGCAGCAGATAGCGGTTGAGGTTGTTGAACCGGGGGTCCTAAGGAGGCCTGAACCTGTTCAAAATGGGAGGCCAAATCCTGAAGGAATCGTATCACCTGGGTTTGATTCCATTCCTGGGTCTCAAGTCTGCGGACTATGCCCTGCAATGGATCATCTGCGTGTAGCAGCACATCAGCCGGGTCCATGGCTGATCAAACTGTCAGGTCACCTGAGACTCTTGGAGTCAGGAGTGCACCGCTAAGCTAGTGGACCCTACGACTGACTGCTGCGGATGGAACTTTGGGAGGTTCAGGAAGGCAAGTAGACTGGAGCACCAACACGGATCCCACTGGGAGCTAGAGCATAGATTCCCCAGGGCGCAAAGTCTAATAGCCAGCAGGTATTCACGAGAGCCTCTAGTGGTGAGGATGGACTGCGCAACTGGCTCCAGGTCGCGGCCCCCCAGGGTCTCCCAGCTCACGCTCACGGTAGGCTACAGGAAAGAAAGGAAGGAAGCAGCAGCCTGGAACAACAAGGATAGTCAGGAGATTAGCCAAAAGGTCAGGGCAACAAGCAAATAGGGATAGTCAAAGAACACAGCAAAGGTCGGGATATGAAGCAGACGAGGACAGTCAAGAACAAGCCAAGGTCGGTAAACAGGATCAGACATAGGACACAGAGCAATGAGCACACGGAAGCCAAAACACACAATATTGATCAGCATGGCTGGCTTGCAGTGCACAGGTTAATATAGAGTTCCCTGATAGGGCCTGGGGTGGAGTAATGCTTTGAGGAGAGATTAATTAACCACTTCAGCACCGGAATGATTTACCCAGTTCCTGACCAGAGCACTTTTTTGCGATACAGCACTGCGTCACTTTAACTGACATTTGTGACGTACCCAAACAAAATTAACGTCCTTTTTTTCACACAAATAGAGCTTTCTTTTGGTGGTTTTGATCACCTCTGCGGTTTTTATTTTTTGCGCTATAAACAAAAAAAAAGACAATTTTGAAAATAAAAGCAATATTTTTTACTTTTTGCTATAATAAATATCCCCAAAAAATATATAAAAAAAAATTTCTTCCTCAGTTTAGGCCAATATGTATATATATTTTTGGTAAAAAAAATCGCAATAAGCGTATATTGATTGGTTTGCGCATCTACAATATAGGGGATAGATTTATGGCATTTTTATTATTATTTTTTTTGTAGTAATGATGGCGATCTGCGATTTTTTTATGGTGACTGCGGCGGACAGATCGGACACTTTAGACACTATTTTGGGACCATTGGCATTTATACAGCGATCAGTGCTATAAAAATGCACTGATTACTGTGTAAATGTCACTGGCAGGGAAGGGGTTAAACACTAGGGGGCAATCAAGGGGTTAACTGTGTTCTCTGAGGCCGGGTTCACACTGGTACGACACGACCGTTGTACCACTTTGGATCCAACTTTGCCCGGAGGCCGGGGTCACACTGGTGTGACAAGACAGCCATCCTACTTTGGATCCGACTTTGCCCTGCGACTTGAAGCCGACATACGTCCGACTTTCAATGAACAGGGATCCGACTTGGATCCCCGCCAATACCAGGCACTGTGTTTGGTATGAATCTTTAGGGGGAATTCCACACACATGTAAAAAAAACGGCATGGGTTCCCCCTCACGGAACATAGCAGGCCCTTCGGTCTGGTATGGATTTTCAGGGGAACCCCCTACGCCGAAAAACACCATCTTGAGGGGGAACTCCACGCTGAATTTTAAATTAAAAAAATGGCAACGGTTCCCCCTCCAGGAGCATACCAGGCCCTTATGTCTGATATGGATTTTAAGGGGAATCCCCTACGCCGAAAATACGGCTTGGGGGTCCCCCCAAAATCCATACCATACCCTTATGCGAGCACGCAGCCCGGCCGGTCAGGAAAGGGGGTGGGGACGAGCGAGCGCCCCCCTCCTGAGCCGTACCAGGCCGCATGCCCTCAACATGGGGGGTGGGTGCTTTGGGGGAGGGGGCACCCGGCACAAGGGCCTCTTCCCGACAACCCTGGCCGTTGGTTGTTGGGGTCTGGGGGAGGGGGGCTTATCGGAATCCGGGAGCCCCCTTTAATAAGGAGGCCCCCAGATCCTGGCCCCCACCCTATGTGAATGAGTATGGGGTACATCGTACCCCTACCCATTCACCTGGGGAAAAAGTGTCAACAAGAAAAACACACGACAGGTTTTTAAAGTAATTTATTAGGCAGCTCCGGGGTCTCTTCCAATTTCGGGGGTCTCTTCCGACTTCTCTTCTCTCTCTGGCCTCTTCTCCCGCTCTCCGGTATCTTCTGCCGGGCTCCTCCGCTATCTTCTGCTCTTTTGCCTGCTCTGTTGCTAGTGATGGCCCAGTCTTCTCCGTCGTCTTCTTCCCTCTTCTCTTCTGATGTTGATACGACGCTCTCTCCCGCTGTAATGCCGTGTGCGCGGTGCGCAACGACTTATATAGGCATGGGGCGTGGTCACCGGGTGATGTCACCTGGTGACCCCGCACCTTATGACATCACCGACCCATCATGCCCCGGGCGGTGACGTCCCCACCCCCTTTCCTGACCGGCTGGGCTGCGTGCTCGGATAAGGGTCTGGTATGGATTTTGGGGGGGACCCCCACGCCATTTGTTCGGCATAGGGGGTTCCCCTTAAAATCTATACCAGACCCAAGGGCCTGGTATGCTCTTGGAGGGGGAACCCATGCCGGTTTTTATTTAAAATTTGGCGTGGAGTTCCCCCTCAAGATCATCAGAGCACAAGTCGCATGCCAAAGTCGGATGATGCAAGACGGCGATCCGACTTTGATCCGACTTCAATGATAGTCAATGGGCTGAAGTAGGATCAAAGTCGGACCAAATTAGTACAGAGAGCATTTTCAAAGTCGGACTGACTTGTGTCGGACCAGTTAAGACAGCTCCCATAGGGAAACATTGATTTTCACACGTCATGCGACATGAGCTCAAAATGTCGGAGCATTTGTCATACCAGTGTAAACCCGGCCTGCGACTTGAAGTCCGACGTGCGTCCGACTTTCAATGAATGTTCCCCCTTGCTAAACATAGCAGGCCCCTTGGTCTGGTATGGATTTTCAGGGGAACCCCCATACCGAAAAACGGCATTGGAGTCCCCCCAATATCCATACCAGACCCTTATCTGAGCACACAGTCTGGCAGGTCAGGAAAGGGGGTGGGGACGAGCGATCGCCCCCCCCTCCTGAACCGTACCAGGCCACATGCCTTTAACTTGGGGGGAAGGGTGCTTTGGGGCAGGGGGCCCTGCAACCCCCCCCACCCCAAAGCACCTTGTCCCCATGTTGATGAGTGCATGATGGGGGAGGTGACATCATAAGGGGTGGGGCCTCTATATAACATCACCCGGTGACCCAGCCCCATGCCAATATAAGTAGTGGCACACCGCGCACCCAGCATTGGAACGGGAAAGAGCGTCGAGTCAACATCGGAATAAGAAGCAAAAGAGCAAGAAGACCGTGGAGAAGATCCAGTAGAGGCAGAAGACAGCGGAGAGAGGGAGAAAAACCAGAGAGGGCTAGAAGACATCAGCGGAGAGCGGAGAGCGGAGAAGAACCAGAGAGGGAAAAAGAACTGATAGAGGCAGAAGACAATAGCAGAGGAGGCAGAAGAGCCAGAGAGGGGGAGAAGAAGTCAGAAGAGACTCCTGGAAGGAGCTGCCTTAATAAATTACTTTAACACCCTGTGTGCTGTGTTTTATTTTTGACACTTTTTCAGGTGAATGGGTCAGGGTACAATGTACCCCATACACATTCACATAGGGTGGGGGGCTTACAGATTCTGATAAGCCCCTTGCCCGCAGACCCCGACAACCAACGGCCAGGGTTGTCAGGAAGAGGCCCTTGTCCTCATCAACATGGAGATAAGGTTCTTTGGGGTGGGGAGGCGCTGGGCCCCCCCGCCCCAAAGCACCCACCCCCCATGTTGAGGGCATGTGGCCTAGTATGGTTCAGGAGGGGGGGCGCTCGCTCGTCCCCTCCCTTTTCCTGAGCTGCTGGGCTGTGTGCTCGGATAAGGGTCTGGTATGGATTTTGGGGGGACTCCCATGCCATTTTTCCGGGGTGGGGGGTAGACATCGACCGATATGGGTTTTTCTCTGGCCGATGCCGATATTTAGAAATCGCGGTGGCCGATGGCCCGATATATGATGCCGTTTTTTTGGGCCGATATATTAGGCCGATTTTTTTTTTTTTCTTTTCTTTTTTTTTTCCTTCATCTCATAAAATCTAACAGTTAGACCCCTTTTACACTGAGGCGTTTTTCAAGCTCTTTTGGGGTAAAAATAGCGCCTGTAAAGTACCTGTAAAATGGCTCCCCTGCAGTCTCAGTGTGAAAGCTCGAGTGCTTTCACACTGAGGCGATGCGCTGGCAGGATGTTAAACAAAAGTCCTGCAAGCAGCATCTTTGGAGCGGTGTATACCACTCCTCCACCACTCCTGCCCATTGAAATGAATGCGCACTGCTGCCGAAGCACCTGCAAAGCGTTTCGGCAGCAGCGCTTCAGGGGCGCTTTTAACCTCTTCCTCGGCTGCTAGCTGGGTTATAAGCGCCCCGCTAGCAGCCGAATAGCGCCGCATGGGTATGTCGTTTTGTGCACCCGTGACACTTTGCTGACGTATATCCGCGTGAGCTGTTTTGCAAGTGGTTAAGCAACCAGGTGAAGGGCGGCTGGTCTCTCAAGCTGACAGACAAACATTACTGCGGACCCATGACAGGTTTATTTCTTATTTCTTATGAGACATGGTATTTTTTGTACCCAGATGACCTCATCTGTTTATTTATCTCCTTCTTTCTTCCACTAGTGGGTTATGCAAGGACCATATATATAGATATAGCATAGCATTGGTCAAGCCCCTTTTTGCTGTGCCCCCTGTATGGATATTTTCCGTTATGCTAAATACAGCTTCACATGATTTTTCATGATGGTAGTAATGGTAGTATATATTACGGGTTTTCTATTTACCTGTTTTAAAACTTGGATACATATATCTATTTTGTTTATGGTCTTTTGCCCTCATGTAGTGCTTATTATTGTCTTTTGGAAATTATTTTGATGTACTCTTATTGCTACATTGTTTCTTTATGTCATCTATATTAAGTTGGTATAAGGCTCTGTCTTTACAACCTCACAAAGATGTAGCAAAGTGGGATATATGATCTAGATTGTATATACCATTTTTTCTGATAAGTTTATTGTCCCAGCAACCTGTATATACAGTATCTCATAAAAGTGAGTACGCCCCTCACATTTTTGTAAATATTTTATTATAAGTTTTCATGTGACAACACTGAAGAAATGACACTTTGCTACAATCTAAAGTAGTGGGTGTACAGCTTGTATAACAGTGTAAATTTACTGTCCCCTCATTAATGTCTAAACAAAAGTGAGTACACCCTTAAGTGAAAATGTCCAAATTGGGCCCAATTAACCATTTTCCCTCCCCAGTGTCATGTGACTCGTTAGTGTTACAAAGTCTCAGGTGTGAATGGGGAGCAGGTGTGTTAAATTTAGTGTTATCGCTCTCACTTTCTCATACTGGTCACTGGAAGTTCAACATGGCACCTCATGGCAAAGAACTCTCTGAGGATCTGAAAAAAAAAATTGTTGCTCTATATAAAGATGGCCTAGGCTATAAGAAGATTGCCAAGACCTTGAAACTAAGCTGCAACATGGTGGCCAAGGATATAAGCGGTTTAACAGGACAGGTTCCACTCAGAACAGGCCTCGACATGGTCGACCAAGGAAGTTGAGTGCACGTGCTCAGCTTCACATCCAGAGGTTGTCTTTGGGAAATAGACGTATGAGTGCTGCCAGCATTGCTGCAGAGGTTGAAGGGGTGGGGGGGGTCAGCTTGTCAGTGCTCAGACCATACACTGCAGACTGCATCAAATTGGTCTGCATGTCTGTCATCAAAGCAGGAAGCCTCTTCTAAAGATGATGCACAAGAAAGCCCGCAAATGGTTTAGTGAAGACAAGCAGACTAAGGACATGGATTACTGGAACCATGTCCTGTGGTCTAATGAGACCAAGATAAACTTATTTGGTTCAGATGGTGTCAAGCGTGTGTGACGCAAGCCAGCTGAGCAGTACAAAGACAAGCATGTCTTGCCTACAGTCAAGCATGGTGGTGGGAGTGTCATGGTCTGGGGCTGCATGAGTGCTGCCGGCACTGGGGAGCTACTGTTCATTGAGGGAACCATGAATGCCATCATGTACTGTGACATACTGAAGCAGAGCATGATCCCCTCCCTTCAGAGACTGGGCCGCAGGGCAGTATTCCAACATAACGACACCAAACACACCTCCAAGACGACCACTGCCTTGCTAAAGAAGCTGAGGGTAATGGTGATGGACTAGCCAAGCATGTCTCCAGACCTAAATCCTATTGAGCATCTGTGGGGCATCCTCAAACAGAAGGTGGAGGAGTGCAAGGTCTCTAACATCCACCAGCTCCGTGATGTCATCATGGAGGAGTGGAAGAGGACTCCAATGACAACCTGTGATGCTCTGGTGAACTCCATGCCCAAGAGGGCTAAGACAGTGCTGGAAAATAAGGGTGACCACACTAAATATTGACATTTTGGGCCCAATTTGGACATTTTCATTTAGGGGTGTACTCACTTTTGTTGCCAGCGGTTTCGACATTAATGGCTGTGTGTGGAGTTATTTTGAGGGGACAGCAAATTTACACTGTTATGCCGCGTACACACGGTCGGACTTTTCGTCTACAAAAGTCCGACGGACGCCGACGTACTAAAGCTGGCTGACAATACGATCGTGTGTGGGCTTCCCCGGACTTTCAGCGGACTTTTGCAGCCTCAAATCTGACGGAGTTTAGATTTGAAACATGCTTCAAATCTTTACGTCATAACTACGCCGGACCCAGAAATCCGCTCATCTGTGTGCTAGTCCGACGGACAAAAACCCACGCTAGGGCAGCTATTGGCTACTGGCTATCAACTTCCTTATTTTAGTCCGGTGTAAGTCATCACGTACGAATCCGTCGGACTTTTGTGTGACCGTATGTAGGCAAGTCCGTTCGTAAGAAAGTCTGCCGCAAGTCTGCCGCAGCGTGCTCAGTCTGAAGCTGTGGAACTTGGTGTAAGTGGAGCTGGAATAAGTGGGAGTTAAAAAACCAGAGTTAGAGTGTACAAGTCTTGCTGTTTGTTTGCTGTTTGTTTGCTGTTTGCTGTTTGTTTACTGTTTGTTTGCTGTTTGCTTGCTTGTTTGCTGTTTTTTTGCTGTTTGCTGTTTGTTTGCTGTTTGTTTACTGGGTTGCATTTTTGGGGCTTTTCCTTTTAGTTTTTAATTTGCCTTTTGCTGTCACTTTTTAAATAGCTTTTTTTTTTTTTCTCTGGTTCCATCAATTAAGGGGTGTGGTTAATTGCTCACAGGTGCCTATTTAACTGGTTGTAGGACTCAGTCTGAGCATGCTCAGTCTGAAGCTGTGGAACTTGGTGTAAGTGGAGCTGGAATAAGTGGGAGTTAAAAAACCAGAGTTTAAAACAGGAGGTTATAACAGGGGTCATAGTACCTGTGTAGTGTGAGTATCTGAGTGTTGTCTGAGTAGTGTGTGTGGATCGTTAGTACTTGTGTATTGTGTACTGTATACTTGTGTATTGCGAGTGCACATAGGTCTGTGAGTACCTGTGTATTGTCTTGTTGTGTACCTGTGTATTGTCTTGAGTATTAGTGCCAGGAAGCTAGCTGTTAGGTAATTTGGACAGGGTAAAATCCCCAAATCCTCACTATATTCAATAGGTACGATGCCCGGCGGGTGTGGAGAGGCGACTCTTTGTACATCTTGCCGCATGTATGCGTTCCTTGATCATCCGATCGAGGGCGAATACTGCTGTGCAAAATGTAAGCACATTGTTTCCCTGGAAGCCCAGGTTCTGAATCTGGGGAAGCAACTGTCAGCACTGAGAAGTCCCTCCATACTAAAGGTGAGCCAGGAACATACACGGCAGGTGCCGGCAGGGGCCAGCACAGAGGCGGGTGGAGACAAAGAGATGCAGGCACTAGCAAAGAGTAGATGGGTGACAGTCAGGAGGGGTAGAGGGGGAAGTGCCAGAGAGGCCGATCCAGGACTGGAGCATCCCAATAAGTATGCTCCATTGAGTGACATTGGTGAAACCAGTCAGGGACCAGCACTGCTGGAGATGAGGGACTCTCCTAGCTGCCAGGGGAAGAACTCCTCCAGTGAGAGTGGGGGGGAGCAAAGGGAAAGGAAAGACAGATTCTGGTGGTAGGGGACTCAATTCTTAGAAGGACAGAGAGGGCAATCTGTAACCAAGACCTGAAGCGCCGAACAGTATGTTGTCTACCGGGCGCTCGGGTTCGGCACATCACGGATCTTGTGGACAGATTACTGGGAGGGGCTGGGGAAGACCCGGCTGTCATGGTGCACGTTGGCACCAATGACAAAGTCAGAGGCAGATGGAGTGTCCTAAAGAACGATTTTAGGGATTTAGGTGCTAAATTGAGGAAAAGGACCTCCAAGGTAGTGTTCTCAGGAATACTACCGGTACATCGAGCCACACCAGAAAGGCAGAGGGAGATTAGGGAAGTAAACAAGTGGCTGAAGAGCTGGTGTAGTAAGGAGGGGTTTGGGTTCCTGGAGGACTGGGCCAACTTCTCAGTCGGTAACCGGTACTATAGAAGGGACGGACTTCACCTAAATGAGGAGGGTGCAGATCTGCTGGGAATGAAGATGGCCAAAAAGTTAGAGGGGTTTTTAAACTAGACGATGGGGGGGAGGGTCCAGAGACAGTGATAGCCAGCGCGGAAGATATTCCAGAGGGTAGTATTGGGGGCATTAGTGGTAGGTTAACCAAAGCACAAAAACACAAGGTGAGTATAGTAGCAAGTCCTAGTTGCAATCTTGAAACACCCAATACGAGGACAATATGCGACCGGTCTAAACTATGTGGCATGTTCACTAATGCCAGGAGCATGGCGGACAAGATGGGTGAACTAGAGATACTGTTGTACAAGGAGGATTTGGATTTTGTGGGAATTTCAGAGACCTGGTTCAACAGCTCTCATGATTGGCTGGCAAACATTCAAGGGTATACCCTATACCGCAAGGATAGAGAGGGTAAAAAAGGGGGAGGGGTATGCCTATATATCAAGAATAATGTACAAGTGATTGTGAGAGATGACATCACTGAGGGAGCTAGGGAGGAGGTGGAATCTTTATGGGTAGAGCTCCAAAGGGATGAAGCTAAGGGGAAAATAATACTGGGAGTATGCTATAGGCCCCCTAACCTGAGGGAGGAAGTGGAGACGGATCTCCTATCACAAATTGTATTAGCAGCAAGGATGGGAAGTGTTATCATAATGGGGGATTTTAATTATCCAGACATAGACTGGGCGGAGGGAACCGCGCATTCATTTAAGGCTCGCCAGTTCCTTAATGTCTCGCAGGACAATTTTATGGGTCAGATGGTAGACGCACCAACTAGAAATAAAACATTACTGGATCTACTGATTACCAACAATACAGACCTAATCACAGATGTGGAAATACGGGGCAATTTAGGTAACAGCGATCACAGGTCAATTAGCTTCAGTATAAATCACACAAATAGGAAACATGAAGGGAACACAAAGACACTGAATTTCAAAAGAGCCAACTTCCCTAAACTACAAACCTTGCTAAAAGGCATAAATTGGGATAAAATATTAGGAACAAAGAATACGGAGGAGAGATGGGTTTGCTTTAAGAGCATATTAAATAAGGGCATTAGCCAATGTATCCCATTGGGTAATAAATTTAAAAGAGTGAACAAAAATCCTGGATGGCTTAACTCCAATGTAAAATTGCATATAAAAGCAAAGGAGAAGGCCTTCAAAAAATACAAGGTTGAGGAATCATCCTCAGCATTCAGACTTTATAAAGAATGCAATAAGAAATGTAAGGGTGCAATTAGGACGGCTAAGATAGAACATGAAAGACACATAGCGGAGGAGAGCAAAAAAAATCCCAAGAAGTTCTTTAAGTATGTAAACAGTAAAAAAGGGAGGACAGACCATATTGGCCCCATAAAGAATGAGGAAGGACATCTGGTTACAAAGGATGGGGAGATGGCAAAGGTATTGAATTTATTCTTCTCCTCAGTCTTCACGAGTGAATCAGGGGGCTTCAGTAACCAAAACTGCAGTGTTTATCCTCATGACACAACACAGGAAGCACCTACATGGTTAACAGAGGACGGAATTAAAATTAGACTTGAGAAACTTAACATTAATAAATCACCGGGACCAGATGGCTTGCATCTGAGGGTACTTAGGGAACTCAGTCAGGTGATTGCCAGACCGTTGTTCCTAATTTTTACAGACAGTCTATTGACTGGAATGGTACCAGCTGATTGGAGAAAAGCCAATGTAGCACCAATATTTAAAAAGGGCCCAAAATACATCCCTGGGAATTACAGACCAGTTAGCCTAACATCAATAGTATGTAAACTCTTGGAGGGGATGATAAGGGACTATATACAAGATTTTAGTAATAAGAATGATATCATTAGCAGTAATCAGCATGGATTCATGAAGAATCGTTCTTGCCAAACCAATCTATTAACCCTTCTATGAGGAGGTGAGTTGCCATCTAGATAAAGGAAGGCCCGTAGACGTGGTGTATCTGGATTTTGCAAAAGCATTTGACACAGTTCCCCATAAACGTTTACTGTACAAAATAAGGTGCGTTGGCATGGACCATAGGGTGAGTACATGGATTGAAAACTGGCTACAAGGGCGTGTTCAGAGGGTGGTGATAAATGGGGAGTACTCAGAATGGTCAGGGGTGGGTAGTGGGGTTCCCCAGGGTTCTGTGCTGGGACCAATCCTATTTAATTTGTTCATAAACGACCTGGAGGATGGGATAAACAGTTCAATCTCTGTATTTGCAGACGATACTAAGCTAAGCAGGGCAATAACTTCTCCGCAGGATGTGGAAATCTTGCAAAAAGACCTGAACAAATTAATGGGGTGGGCGACTACATGGCAAATGAGGTTCAATGTAGAAAAATGCAAAATAATGCATTTGGGTGGCAAAAATATGAATGCAATCTATACACTGGGGGGAGAACCTCTGGGGGAATCTAGGATGGAAAAGGACCTGGGGGTCCTAGTAGATGATAGGCTCAGCAATGGCATGCAATGCCAAGCTGCTGCTAATAAAGTAAACAGAATATTGGCATGCATTAAAAGGGGGATCAACTCCAGAGATAAAACGATAATTCTCCCGCTCTACAAGACTCTGGTCCGGCTGCACCTGGAGTATGCTGTCCAGTTCTGGGCACCAGTCCTCAGGAGGGATGTACTGGAAATGGAGCAAGTACAAAGAAGGGCAACAAAGCTAATAAAGGGTCTGGAGGATCTTAGTTATGAGGAAAGGTTGCGAGCACTGAACTTATTCTCTCTGGAGAAGAGAAGCTTGAGAGGGGATATGATTTCAATTTACAAATACTGTACTGGTGACCCCACAATAGGGATAAAACTTTTTCGCAGAAGAGAGTTTAATAAGACTCGTGGCCACTCATTACAATTAGAAGAAAAGAGGTTTAACCTTAAACTACGTAGAGGGTTCTTTACTGTAAGAGCGGCAAGGATGTGGAATTCCCTTCCACAGGCGGTGGTCTCAGCGGGGAGCATTGATAGCTTCAAGAAACTATTAGATAATCACCTGAATGACCGCAACATACAGGGATATGTAATGTAATATTGACACATAATCACACACATAGGTTGGACTTGATGGACTTGTGTCTTTTTTCAACCTCACCTACTATGTAACTATGTAACTATGTAAGTCCGTCAAAAGTCTGCCGAAAGTCTGTCGGACAGGCTGTCGGACTTTTGTAGACGAAAAGTCCGACCGTGTGTACGCCCCATTATACAAACTGTACACTCACTACTTTACATTGTAGCAAAGTGTAATTTCTTCAGTGTTGTCACATGAAAAGATATGATAAAATATTTACAAAAATGTGAGGGGTGCACTCACTTTTGTGAGATACTGTACCTCTGTGTGGTTGTTTTTTGTAATATATATATATATATATATATATATATATACCATTTGTCTTTTTATACCGTTTTTTGTTTTTATTCTAGACCTCTCATTGGTTATTGGACTTTATTACTTTTCTTATTTTTTCAAGATTCTTGTTATACAATTATATTTTTGTCCAATTCTTTGTTTTTTGATTTCTTGTCTTTAGATATATGTGTTCAAAGTGGTTTAATGATTTTGCCTTGTGTGTTTAATTGCTGCATACTGGTCAGCCAATTAATGTGGGTCGTTTCAGGTGCATCTGCTTATTGTAGTGCCTTTAAATGACTTGGGTTGGGGCTACATTTGTGTTGTGAACAAGCACAAACTGCTTGCGTGAAACACGTCAACAAAAACTCATGTGACATCTGTCTGACATGGTGACAATAAAGAATGTTCGTACAGTATTTCATCTCGTTGTGGTGTGCGGCCATCCTTGTTTTCCTTACAATGCTTTTACCCTGACATAAAGACCTAAGGTTATTTTCTGCTGAGTGGGCATGGTCAGTATCATCATAAACCCAGGGCCTTGAAAAATGCTATGACTGACCCTCGGGCTGGGTGGTCTGCGGAGAAACTAAAAGCCCAAGACTGGGGGTCCCACTGCAACCATGTAATAATCAGGTCAACCCGCTGTGCTTCAGAACATAGACATATAGTCTAAAGAAGCAGACCACACCCGCACTAGACAATTGGCATATCCTGCCTTATTAGGGCAGCTGGCGACAAAGTGGCCATGGTTGCCACAGTACAAACAGAGTCCCTGGGATCTTCTTGTAGCATTTTCCAGAGGATAAATGAATAGCGCAAATTTACATGGGCTTCTCCTGGAGAGGTTGAGAGGATCCAGGAAGGGCTGATGGGAAAGTGGCAGGCAGAGTGCTAGGGGGCAAGGGAACAAACCTCTCTGCATGGCTTTCCCATAAAGCCTGTCTATACAGATGGCTACTTGCATGACTTCATTCCACAACTTTGGCTCAGGGTAGTGAACTAAGAAATCCTTGATGGAGTCTGATAAGCCTAACCTGAACTGGTTTCTTAGAGCTGGGTCATTCCACCCTGAGTCAGGTGCCTAGCGGCAGAAACCAGAACAGTATTGTTCCACTGTGCTTTTACCCTGATGTAATGACCTAAGGTTTGATTCTGCTGAGTGGGCACAGTCAGGATCACATGGAGTAAACCTAAGGCCCCTTTCACACGGGACAGATCCGTGTTGATGCGACCCGTGAACATCCGCTGCTCAGCTGGGATCTCTCCGTTTTTCCCAGCTGAGCCGGCGGATGACAGGGCGGGACCCGCACACTGTGCAGGGACTGCCCTGTCAGATCTCCGCTCTCCCCTATGGGGGATCGGATGAGCACGGACCACGTGTCCGTGTTCATCCGATCCGCTCTGCAGACGGATAGAAAAATAGGATTTTCCTCCGTCTGCAGAATCGGACGAGAGCGGGCCGGATGATATCGGGTGTTAGCGGATGTTCATCCGCTGACCCCTGCTATCCCCTAGAGGTGCATGTATGTCCGTATTTCATCCAAAAACAGATGCATGAAATACGGACATACGGTCTGCACGTGTGAAAGGGGCCTAAGGCCTTGAAAAATTCTATGACTGAACTTCAGGCTGAGTCATCTATGGGAAGACTAAAAGCCCAAGACTTGGGGTCCCACTACAACCATTTAATAATCAGATCAATCCTCTGTGCTTCAGAACCAGAAGAGCATGGCTTAAAGTTGTTTTCCACTGTATAAAACTTTTTTTTTTTTGTTGCTAAATGCCAAAGATTATGACTTACACATATATAACTCACTTTTTCCGTTTTGCTTGATTAATGATGTCCGTTTTCTTTTAAAAAATAAACTTATACATTTTCATAGAGATTGTTTTCATCTTGCCTGTGGGCATGTGAAGCCCACAGGCATCCTCTTCCGGGATACGGTGCTGCTGATTGACCAGCATGCACCGCCCGTTCCATCACCGATCTCGCGAATGCGCAGTAATCTTTAATCGGAGCACCGTCAACTGCTCAGGTTGCCATCACAACGGGTGTCGTTGGACGTCCCGCCCCGTTGTGATGGCAACCTAGCCCTCGGCGCTGCCCAACTGACTCCTGGGAAATGATGACACACATCTCCCAGGAGCAGTAGCGAGCAGAGACGCCGAGGGAAATGACATCAGTAGCCCAGGCACTGGAAGAAGCAGATTTCGAGGGACCACCTAGCAACAGGGAAAAAAAGGTAAGTAAAAAAAAAAAATTTTCTTCAATTTATTTTTTTCACTTGATTTCATGCACATTTATTAATTTTGGTTTTTTGGGGTGGAACACCACTTTAAGCTTAAAGTATAGTATACAACTATTTTTAAAGTTGGAAAACATATGGGGGTCACCAGAAAAATTGTCAGGCGGGTCAACCTTGGCCTCTGGTTATTATATTATTATTATTATTTCAGGTACTTACATTAAGGATGCACCGAAATTTCGGCCACCGAAACATATCGGCCGAAAATGGCCCTTTTGGCAAGAAGCCGAAAGAGAATTCGTGCCGATACTGGCGCCGAAAATCGCGCATGTGCAGTGGAGGCGGCAGAACCAGCGGGTGACGTCACTCGTTGTGTGGGCGGCATGCACGTTCCTCGCAGTTAAGACGCCACAACACCGCACTCGTAAGCACGTTCCCTGCTGAGACGCTGGCACCTTCCCCGCGGATGCTCCTCGTGCTTATGAGACGCTGCTGGGACCTGAGAGGCACTGTCACTCCTGGATGGCTGCCATTACTATTCGCCTGTGAGCAATGCTGCTTTTGCCTTCTTAAACTGTCAGAAACAAACTAGTCATTTTATTTCTTGATTATTTTAGTATAGTACTAGTACTGAGTCTGACTATTTAAAATGACTGTGTGTCTGCACTGCAGTACATGTGATCTGACTTGTAGTAAAAAAAATTATATAATTGAACTGACTGAGTGATTAAATATGATTTCAAATGGAATGTAATGGATTGAAAATTGCAAGCTATTTTTTTTAGCTATTCTGTAGTATACAGTATAAAATTCATGCGCTTGCTGTTATTGAATGTGTCACTTTGACAGCGTAGTAAAAGTTATACAGTACTGACATGACAGCAAGTGCATGAATTTTTTAAACATGATAGTATGCAATAAATATATATTATATTTCATACATAATATATTAATAATCATATTTATTGTGTACTATCATGTTTAAAAAATTCATGCGCTTGCTGTCATGTCAGTGTCGTATAACTTATAATACTACGGTGAGACAAAGTGACAAATTTTATTCAATGACAACAAGGCGCATGAAGTATACTATAGAATAGCTCAAAAAAATAAAATAGCATGCAATTGCAATTTGCAATCCATTCCATTTCAAATCAAATTTATTCAGTTCAATTATATTTTTTTGGTACAAGTCGGATGTACTGCAGTGCAGACATAACTACCTTGCATGCCAAGAGCAGCACCATAAAAAAAATAAAAAAATAAAAATAAAAGATTGGTTAGTTTTTATTTTATTTTTTAAAGCTGCCTCCTGGGGTTTAGCTTTTAAATTGATTTCGTCCTTTTTTTACCCCCCTCAGATTTCACTCCCACTATAAATCATTCTATGATATTATTCTATGTTACCAGCAAAGGTGGACCATGTCTGCAGTGTGGAAATATTTTAAAGTTTCTGATAAAGACCCCAAATTTGCAATCTGTACTCTGCTCAACAGAAATTTCAAGAGGGGGTACAGTGCCAAAGAATTTTTCAACAACAGGTTTGATACACCACCCGAAAACACGTCATCCAGTTCAGCATTCTGATTACAAGAAAACAGCGCCACTTTCAAAAAGTGCCTCAGGCTTAACACCATCTGTGGCCACAGTGTTTGAAAAGGTTAAAAAATATGCAAGTGACAGTCCCAAAGCTCATACCATTACAGCTAAAATGGTGGTGGAAGCATCTAGTGAAGGAGTTTTGCACAGAGGAAAGTGAGAAACGATCACATACAAGTGAAGAGGAACACACTCTGGACATTTATTTAGCTAAACAGCCTATTGCCAGAAGCGACAATCCACTACTGGCACATCAACAAAGAACGTTTTCCTTTGCTTGCACAGATTGCATGCAGATATTTATCTGCCCCAAGCACCAGTACAGAGAGTGAGAGACTATTCAGTCTAGCATCTCATATTCTTGATGAGAAGAGAAACCATCTCTCCTGTGAGAAAGCTGAACAGCTTTTGTTCTTAAAGCGAAATCTGACACTTTTACTGAAATAGATTTAAAAATCCATAGCATAGACCAATTAATTTACCATGTTGAACATCGTAAATGAATTGGTATTGTGAACTGTGCTATTGGACATTTGGAACATACAACATAGTATAACTGACTACCTAGTATGTTCCAATTGCCTAGTTGTGCCATTTGTTGGTTCATCATTGTAGTTCTTCTACAGTTTTTTGCACTTCAATTTAAGAGAGAACTCCAGCTTTTGAACTACTGTACCATAGTTTGTTGCTGTTGGGCTAAAGTTAAACTATGTCTCTCCCTAAGCTGTCAGCCCGCTGCATGTGCAAATGCAAAACTGTATGTTCTGTATCTGTGGCTGTCTACATACTACAGTACTATACCGCACTGAGTTCCGGGTATGGGCGGTGACTTCCATAAACACAGACTAGTCTACATTGCTTGCTGTGATTGGCGGAGCACCGCTGCTGTAGACTAGTCTGTGTTCCACTTCCAGGATGTCTCTGCCCATACCCGGGGCCGGAACACAGTGCGGTCTACTGTATGACTAATATGTATCTAACCCGCAACTACATACATACACTTTTATATTGTACATCCAGCCACTGATACCTTTGGGAGAGAACTTGGGGAAAAAAAACTACTAGTTCTCATTTAAGTTGAAAGAAAATAATAAAATAAAAATTTTATTATAGCATAGCAGATAGCACTGTACTATGTTATATATTTACAGAAACTGTGAAACAGAATAACGGCCTTCTGCCATATTTCTGTTATGGTTAGTTGAGAGAGTTGTTCTTTAAAGTACTTACTTATACATAGTTTGTTGAAGTTCTGTTGTTGGGCCAAACTATGTCATTGTCTCTCGGCTCTCTCCCTAAGCTGCCAGCCCGCTGCATGTGCAAAACTGTATGTTCTGTATCTGTGGCTGTCTTCTCTACATACAGTACTATATACACTATACCACACTGTGTTCTGGGTGTGGACGGAGACTTCCATAAACACAGACTAGTCTACATTGCTTGCTGTGATTGGCTGAGCACCGCTGCTGTAGACTAGTCTGTTCCAGGATGTCTCCACCCATACCCAGGGCCGGAACACAGTGCGGTCTACTGTATGACTATGTATGTAACCCGCAGCTACATACACTTATCGCACATCCAGCCGCTGAAACCTTAGGGAGAGAGAACTGAATTACTAGTTCTGATGTAAGTTGGAAATTAATAAAATATAAAAAAGTCAGTCTTTGGCATTTTTATATTATTATTAGAGCCCTTGCACACTGGGGCGGTTTGCAGGCGCTATTGCGCTAATAATAGCGCCTGCAAACCGCCCCGAAAGTGCCGCTGCTGTGTATCCAGTGTGAAAGCCCCGAGGGCTTGCACACTGGAGCGATGCGCTGGCAGGACGGTAAAAAAAGTCCTGCCAGCAGCATCTTCGGAGCGGTGAAGGAGCGGTGTGTATACCGCTCCCTTACCGCTCCTGCCCATTGAAATCAATGGGACGGCGCGGCTATACTGCCGGCAAAGCGCCTCTGCAGAGGCGCTTTGCGGTGGTATTTAACCCTTTCTCGGCCGCTAGCGGGGGGTAAAACCGCCCCGCTAGCGGCCGCATACCGACGGTAAAACGCCGCTAATAATAGCGGCGTTTTACCGCCGACGCCGCCCCAGTGTGCAAGGGCTCTTATATTAATATTAAATCATTATTATTATATTAATATTATATATTATTATTTATTTTATTTTTTTATGCCTGTTTTATTTGGTATGGTGGTGCAATGTGCACTGACTGCAGTCTTATTTTATTTTATTTTTTATCTTCTGTGTACACTGTCCAATTTTATGTGGGTTACTTTTTATTAAAGTACTTTTTGACATTACTGGATTGTAGTATTCTTTTCTTCATAAAATGAATGATTAAGTTGAATATAAATAATATAATGAATACGAATGTAACACAATTTTGTATATCCAATAATTTTTTGGGGTAAAAGATTAAAAAAAAGCCTATTTCGGTTTCGGTGCTGTTTCGGTATCGTTTTCGGTTTTTGGGATCAAGGAAAATTAATTTTCGGTATCGGTTTCGGCCCCAAAAAGCCCATTCGGTGCATCCCTAACTTATATAGTGTCCTCAATTTACACAGCACTTTACATATATATTATACATTCACATCAGTCCCTACCCTCAAGGAGCTTACAATCTAAGGTCCCTAACTCACATTCATACATACTAGGGACAATTTAGACAGGATCCAATTAACCTACCAGCATATCTTTGGAGTGTGGGTGGAAGCCAGAGTACCTAGAGGAAACCCACGCAGGCACAGGGAGAACATGCGAACTCTAGACAGGAGGTGTCGTGGTTGGGATTTGAACCAGTGAACCTTTTTTACTGCCAGGTGGAAGTGCTAACCACTACACCACTGTGCCACCTTACTGCTGGAGGTGTGCTTTCAGACACGTGCACAGACAGTTCCTGGGCTTGGCGTGTCAGTTTGCAAAGCTCCTCTGCAAATAAACAAGCCTGTGTATAGTCTTCACAGAAAATGTTTCTTCTTAGAGGCTTGTGATATTGTAATGCTTACCCCTAACAGGTGGTCAGGCACTATAGCTAGCTTCTGTGTTCTTCACCAATAGCAGCCCCCTTTCCCATATGGCAAGCAGGCCTACCGGTACTTGCTAGCCCCCAGGTCTTATACACAATGCTATAGTGGCTGGCTACCACACCGGGGCAGAGGCACACTGAGCACAGCGAACAGGTACTTGCGGTTGGCAGACAGGCAGGGTCTGTGCTACCACTAGGCAAACTAGGCAGCCGCCTAGGGCGCACTGCTGCCTAGGGCACTTGGCCACTGGTGTGCCTACTCTTTTCTCTCTGCAGCAAGCAACTAAGTCTCATCATCAGCAGGCAGCCGCCACTCCGTTCGCACATAGTGTCAGAGGCGCAGCGTGGACTGTGGAGTGGAGGACTGTGTCTCGGCTCCTGAATGAATGGAAGCAAGCAAACATTCATTGATGGGTGCTTCATTAAAAAATGTGCCTTGAGGCGATTCAGTTCGCATTTGTAGCGCTATACAAGTCATTCATTTATTCATTCAAAAAGGTGGGGTATACATGGGCAGGGCAAAGGGGTGGAGTCGGGTGGAGCCATGGGGGCGGCAAAATGAGGTTTAGCTAAGGGTGTCAAAAATCCTTGCACCAGCCCTGCAGATAGGCACAGTGGTCGGTGAATGTCCAGGTTCAGGGCAAGCTGAGTTCTGAGCGTAGTCAATATCTGATCTGAGGTTGTCGACAAGGGAATCCAAACTAGCAGACACAGGAACAGGACAGACAAACAGGGAGCTTGAAGCATGTGTTAAACACTATCACAAGCATGAGATTGCAGGCTTGGCTGGCTTGAATCAGGTTTGGTCTCCACCCTGAGACTAGCTACATCCATCACCTTGCAGATGGACAGATAGACAGGAAGAATGCATCACAGCCAAAACCAGGATCCTGGAATGAGACCAGCAGCTATCAAGGAGCAGGAGTGCTACATGCTCCTGACATTACATTAGGGGATTGGACTGGATTTATCTGGAAGGATCCATTGTTGCTTCACATTGATCCTATATTTTTTAAGTCCTTGCTTACTGGCAGTCTTGAATTCCTTGCGAGACAAGTAGTGAATGTTTTTCCCGTACTATTCCTCTACTATTGCAAATGTGGAGAACTCTTTGGTTACAGTGTTGGGCCATAGGGCAGACATGTAAAAAACTTTTCTTGTGCATGTTCTTCACAGAACAGCATCTATTTGGAGCTTTCATGTACATTTTGTTCAGGGATATCACTGGGGGTAAAATAATTCTCCAATCACAGCAACCTCTAGCTGGGAGTTTCACCTAGGTAAGGTTCCTTTGCTATCTCAAGCCTCTAGGGCCAGACCTACACCTAGTGCCTACATCAATCGCAAACCCTGGACTTCTGAATCCTCTAAGCCAGCAGACAAGTTCTCTTTGGCATGAAGGGATGCCTCTGTTTTCACTGCTGTGACTAAGGATGGGCCGAACACCCCACCCCCGTTCGGTTTGCACCAGAACATGCGAACAGGCAAAAAAATTTGTTCGAACACGCGAACACCATTAAAGTATATAGGACATGAACATGAAAAATCAAAAGTGCTAATTTTAAAGGCTTATATGCATGGTATTGTCTTAAAAAGTGTTTGGGGACCTGGGTCCTGCCCCAGGGGACATGTATCAAGTTTCAAAACGGCCGTTTTTTTGGGAGCAGTGATTTTAACCACTTCCCGTCCGCCCACCGTCATATGACGTCCTGGGCTTTGAGTGGGTATATCTGAATGATGCCTGTAGTTAGACATCATTCAGATATTGCCAGTTTCAGCCAGCGAATCTCTACACCATAGGAACGATCGTAGTGATTCTTGATCGTTCTTACGGGAGGCGAGAGGGGACACCCCCCCGCCGCCCTCCGATGCTTGTTCCGACTCACCGTTATGATCGGTGAGGCGGAGAGCGGATCCGCCGGCGCCGGAAGTAGATCATAGAGATTTTCGGCGGACCAGATGGTCGCCGGAGTCTCTAAGATCATCGGAGGCCGGGCGCGATGTTATGACGTCACGCCCGGCCTCTCCATTCAAAAAAACGGCGCCGCTTCGGCTGGGAAGCGGTGATCTTTTTTTTTTTTTTTTTATTTCAGGCTTCCCAGCCTAGTGGTGAGATGTGAGGTCTTACTGACTCCATATCTCACTATTAAGAGGACCTGTCATGTCATATTGCTATTACAAGGGATGTTTACATTCCTTGTAATAGGAATAAAAGTGATCAAATTTTTTTTTTCAAAAAAGTGTCAAAATAAAAAATAAAAATTTTTTAAAGCGCCGCTGTTCCCGTGTGCTCGCACGCAGAAGCGAACCCATACGTAAGTCCCACCCACATATAAAAATGGTGTTCAAACCATACATGTGAGGTATCACCGCGAACGTTGGAGCGAGAGCAATAATTTTGTCCCTAGACCTCCTCTGTAACTGAAAACATGTAACCAGTAAAAAAATTTCAAGCGTTGCCTATGGGGATTTTTAAGTACCGAATATTGGCGCCATTCCACGAGCGTGTACACAAAACTGTTTTTTCCCAAAAAAAAAGCGTTCA
This sequence comes from Aquarana catesbeiana, assembly GCA_037953035.1. NCBI lineage: Eukaryota > Metazoa > Chordata > Amphibia > Anura > Ranidae > Aquarana > Aquarana catesbeiana. The sequence continues at coordinate 627,470 of JBBHAA010001247.1, read as the reverse complement.
AAAAATTCCTGCGCAAATACTGTGTGAGATAAAAAGTTGCAACAACCGCCATTATATTCTCTAGGGTCTTTGCTAAAAAAAATTATATAATGTTTTGGGGTTCTATTTAATTTTCTAGCAAAAAAATTATGATTTTTACATGTAGGAGAGAAATGTCAGAATTGGCCTGGTAGGGAAGTGGTTAATAATGCTTAAAGTGAAACAATAAAAGTGTAATATTCCTTTAAATTTCGTACCTGGGGGGTGTCTATAGTATGCCTGTAAAGGGGCGCATGTTTCCCATGTTTAGAACAGTCTGACAGCAAAATGAAATTTCTAAAGGAAAAAAAGTCAATTAAAACTACTCGCGGCTATAATGAATTGTCGGTCCTGCAATACACATAAAAGTTCATTGATAAAAACGGCATGGGATTCTCCCACAGGGGAACCCCGAACCAAAATTAAAAAAAAATGTGTGGGGGTCCCTCTAAATTCCATATCAGGTCCTTCAGGTCTAGTGTGGATTTTAAGGGGAACCCCGCGCCCAAAATAAAAAAAATGGCATGGGGTCCCCCAAAAACTCTATTCCAGACCCTTATCTGAGCATGCAACCTGGCAGGCCGCAGGAATAGAGGGGGGGATGAGAGAGCGCCCCCCTCCTGAACCGTACCAGGCCACATGCGGGGCCACCCAGTCCGCCCCCCTTTGATGCTAAGCCATAGGGATGCCCCCGTGCATCAGGGGGGGTGGACCGGGTGGTCCCGCCCCCTCTGGTGCTACGGGAGAAGCCATAGGGATGTCCCCGTGCGTCAGAGGGGGGCGGGGTCAGGGGGAAGTCTCTGTGCGTCAGAGGGGGTGGGGTCACCCGGTGACGACACTGTGTGGCCCCGCCCACAGTTTTAAAAGAGCTTTCACCTGCGGGGGCGTGTCATATGGCGCGTGCCTCCCATGAAGGCAGATCTTTTTAATTTTTTTTCCGGTCCATCGGTGGAGGTGAATGTACTATGTGGGACAGTTTTATTTTTTTATTTTTTAATAAAGGACTTCTCCCGCGGTGTGTGTGTGTTTTTTTTTTTTACCATTTTCACACTTCTTTTGTGAAATGGTACGGGTACAATGTACTAGTTACCATTTCAAACGGGGGGGAGCCTGGGATCTGGGGGTCCCCCTGTTAAAGGGGGCTTCCAGATTCCGATAAGCCCCCCGCCCGCAGACCCCCACAACCACCTGGCGAGGGTTGTGGGGATGAGGCCCTTCTCCCCATCAACATGGGGACAAGGTGCTTTGGGGGCTACCCCAAAGCACCCTCCCAATGTTGAGGGCATGTGGCCTTGTACGGTTCAGGAGGGGGGGCGCTCTCTTGTCCCCCCTCTTTTCCTGCAGCCTGCCAGGTTGCGTGCTCAGATAAGGGTCTGGTATGGAATTTTTGGGGGACCCCATGCCATTTTAAAAAAAACTTTGGCGCGGGGTTCCCTTTAAAGCGGTGTTCCGGCCAAAATTATATTTTTAAATAAAAGTACCCCTATAATGCACAAGCTTAATGTATTCTAGTAAAGTTAGTCTGTAAACTAAGGTCCGTTTTGTTATTACAGCATTTTGTAACTTTATAAACTTGCAGCAGACCGTGGCCATCTTAAGTGTAGTTATCTGAAGCCAGACTGTATTTCTTCCTGGTTCTCAGCCTTGCAGATCTCACACATGTTCAGTGCTGCAAAAGCAGTGTAATAGGTTTCAGGTCAGGTTTCCATAGCAACAGCAGTGTCAGAGGAAGTTGCCGCCCCTTAGCTATGCAAACCCTCTCCTCCCCTCCTCCCTCCAGGAACCAGTAAGTATACTGCATGTACAACAAAACAAAGCCTGGCATATAGCATTTCTCACAAATCCTGCACAATTACCGCCCCCAGTCTGCACAATTACCACCCCCCCAGTCTGCACAATTACCACCCCCCCAGTCTGCACAATTACCACCCCCCAGTCTGCACAATTACCCCCTCCAGTCTGCACAATTACCACTCCCACAGTCTGCACAATTACCACCCCTCATCTGCACAATTACCACCCCCCACTATGCACAATTACCCCCACAGTCTGCACAATTACCACCCCCATCTACACAATTACCCCCGTCTGCACAATTATGCCCCCATCTGCACAATTACCACCCCCATCTGCACAATTACCACCCCCATCTGCACAGTTACCCCAGTCTGCACAATTCCCCCTGTCCAGTCTGCACATTTACCACCCCCAGGCTTCACAATTACCACCCCCCAGTCTGCACAATTACCCCCCTCCAGTCTACACAATTACCCCCCTCCAGTCTGCACAATTGCCACCCCCTTAGTCTGCACAATTACCACCCCCTCAGTCTGCACAATTACCACCCCCACCAGTCTGCACAATTACCACCCCCCAGTCTACACAATTACCCCCCTCCAGTCTGCACAATTTCCCCCCTCCAGTCTGCACAATTACCACCGCCCCAGTCTGCACAATTACCCCCCGTCTGCACAATTACCACCCCCCAGTCTGCACAATTACCACCCCATCTGCACAATTACCACCCCCCATCTTCACAATTACCACCCCCCATCTGCACAATTACCCCCCAGTCTGCACAATTACCACCCCCCATCTGCACAATTACCACCCCTCCAGTCTGCACAATTACCACCCCTCCAGTCTGCACAATTACCACCCCCCCAGTCTGCACAATTACCACCCCCCATCTGCACAATTACCACCCCCCATCTGCACAATTACCCCACAATCTGCACAATTACCACCCCCCATCTGCACAGTTACCACCCTCATCTGCACAGTTACCACCCCAGTCTACACAATTACCACCCCCATCTGCACAAATACCCCCATCTGCACATTTACCACCCCCCAGTCAGCACAATTACCACATCCCATCAAATTGCCCCAAGCACATCGCACCATATCGTCCCCATCAAAACTGTCCCATCATATTGCCACCATGAAAACTGCCCCATCAAAACAGCCCCATCAAAACGGCCACCATCAAAACTGCCCCATCATATTGCCACCATCAAAATGGCCCCATTATATTGCCACCATCAAAACTGCCCCCAGCAAAACTGTCCCATCAAAATTTCCCCCATCAAAACTGCCCATCATATTGCCACCATCAAAACTGCCCCATCATATTGCCCCCATCAAAACTGCCCCATCATATTGCCCCATCAAAACGGCCCCCAACAAAATTGCCCCATCAAAACTGCCCCATCATATTGCCTCATCAAAACGACCCCCATCAAAACTGCCCCATCAAAACTGCCCCCATCAAAATTGCCCTCATCAAAACTGCCCCCATCAAAACTGCCCCCATCAAAACTGCCCCATCAAAACTGCCCCATCATATTTCCCCATCAAAACGGCCCCCAACAAAATCGCCCCATCATATTGCCCCCATCATATTGCCCCATCATATTGCCACCATCATACTGCCCCATCAAAACGGCCCCCATCAAAATGGCCCCCATTAAAACTGCCCCATCAAAATTTCCCCCATCAAACTGCCCCCATCAAAACTGCCCCATCATATTGCCCCTATCAAAACTTCCCCCATCAAAACTGCCCCCATAATATTGCACCCATCAAAACGGCCCCCATCAAAACTGCCCCATCAAAATTGCCCCCATCAAAATTTCCCCATCAAAACGGCCCCATCAAAACTGCCCCCATTATGTTGCCCCCATCAAAACTGCCCCCATTAAAATTGCCCCATCAAAACTGCCCCCATCAAAACTGCCCCATTATATTGCCCCATCAAAACTGCCCCATCATATTGCCACCATCAAAGCTGCCCCATCATATTGCCCCCATCAAAACTGCCCCATCAAAATTGCCCCATCAAAACTGCCCCATCATATTGCCACATCAAAACTGCCCCCATCAAAACTGCCCCATCATATTGCCACCATCAAAACTGCCCCATCATATTGCCACCATCAAAAATGCCCCATCAGAATTCCCCCATGCAAACTACCCCATCATATTCCTCTATTATAAATCAGTGCATGGTGTGTCTGTGCTGTCCCCCGGGCTCTGTAATCGTAGCTGAGATGCTCCAGCCGCCTCCCCCACCGCCCATAACTGTGTATAAGAAGCTTTGGTAACCATGGCAACAAAAGGTAAGTAGGCTTGGAGTTTTTTCCTGGGCATTCCCCAGGTTTTGTTGATAACCATGGCAACAAAAGCCTAGTTGCCGTAATTTAAAATCTCGCTGGCCGCCTTGCATTGCGTCATTTCCGGTTTTGAAATAACGTGATGCTACGGCCCAGCAATGCCTATTGCCTCCTGGGATTGATGACAAAAATCTCCCAGGAGGCATTGCAGAGAGGGGAGGAAATGCTGGGCCGCGGCCAAAGACAGGAAGTGCCAACTACTATTCAGTATATAACAGTGAGTTTTAGAAAAAAAAAATATGGCAATTATTTATCAGCACACACAGCAGCTTTGGAGGAAAATTACGGTACTTTAAAATATGGGTGGAACTCCACTTTAATATCCATACCAGACCTGAAGGGCCTTATTTGGAATTTAGGGGGAACCCCACGCATTTTGTTTTTAAATTTTGGTTCGGGGTTCCCCTGTGGGGAATTCCCATGCCGTTTTTATCAATGAACTAATATGTGTATTGCTGGACCGACAATTCATTAATAGCTGCGAGTAGTTTTAAATGACTTTTTTCCTTTAGAAATGTCATTTTGCTGTCAGACTGTTCTAAACAAGGGAAACATGCGCCCCTTTACAGGCATACTATAGACACCCCCCAGCTACGATATTTAAAGGAATATTACACTTTTATTGTTTCACTTTAAGCATTATTAAAATCATTGCTACCGAAAAAACGTCCGTTTTTAAAACTTTTTTTTGCATTGATACATGTCCCCTGGGGCAGGACCCGGGTCCCCAAACCCTTTTATGACAATAACTTGCATATTACCCTTAAAAAATTAGCACTTTTGATTTCTCCCATAGACTTTTTAAATTTTCCGCAAACACCCAAATTGTTTGCTATTCGGTGAAAGGGCGAACAGCCAATGTTCGAGTCGAACTCATGTTCGACCCGAACATAAAGCCCATCCCTAGTAGGTAAGAGGCGAACACCCTCCAGTTTGTTTGCGCAAACTTTAGAACCCCATTAAAGTCTATGGGACTCGACTGCACCTAAATGAGGAGGATGCAGATCTGCTGGGAATGAAGATGGCCAAAAAGTTAAAGGGGTTTTTAAACTAGGCAACGGGGGGGAGGGTCCTGAGACAGAGATAGCCAGCGCGGAAGATATTCCAGAGGGTAGTATTGGGGGCATTAGTGGTAGGTTAACCAAAGCACAAAAACACAAGGTGAGTACAGTAGCAAGTCCTAGTTGCAATCTCGAAACACCCAATACGAGGACAATATGCAACCGGTCTAAACTATGTGGCATGTTCACCAATGCCAGGAGCATGGCGGACAAGATGGGTGAACTAGAGATACTGCTGTATCTTATTTACCTGGTTACCTGGTTCAACAGCTCTCATGATTGGCTGGCAAACATTCAAGGGTATACCCTATACCGCAAGGATAGAGAGGGTAAAAAAGGGGTAGGGGTATGCCTATATATCAAGAATAATGTACAAGCGAACGTGAGAGATGACATCACTGAGGGAGCTAGAGAGGAGGTGGGATCCTTATGGGTAGAGCTCCAAAGGGATGAAGCTAAGGGGAAAATAATACTGGGAGTATGCTATAGGCCCCTTAACCTGAGCGAGGAAGTGGAGACGGATCTCCTATCACAAATTGGATTAGCAGCAAGGATGGGAAGTGTTATCATAATGGGGGATTTTAATTATCCAGACATAGACAGGGCGGAGGGAACCGCGCATTCATTTAAGGCTCGCCAGTTCCTTAATGTCTCGCAGGACAATTTTATGGGTCAGATGGTAGACGCACCAACTAGAAATAAAACATTACTGGATCTACTGATTACCAACAATACAGACCTGATCACGGATGTGGAAATACGGGGCAATTTAGGTAACAGCGATCACAGGTCAATTAGTTTCAGTATAAATCACACAAATAGGAAACATGAAGGGAACACAAAGACACTGAATTTCAAAAGAGCCAACTTCCCTAAACTACAAACCTTGCTAAAAGGCATAAATTGGGATAAAATATTAGGAACAAAGAATACGGAGGAGAGATGGGTTTGCTTTAAGAGCATATTAAATAAGGGCATTAGCCAATGTATCCCATTGGGTAATAAATTTAAAAGAGCGAACAAAAATCCTGGATGGCTTAACTCCAATGTAAAAATGCATATAAAAGCAAAGGAGAAGGCCTTCAAAAAATACAAGGTTGAGGGATCATCCTCAGCATTCAGACTTTATAAAGAATGCAACAAGAAATGTAAGGGTGCAATTAGGACGGCTAAGATAGAACATGAAAGGCACATAGCGGAGGAGAGCAAAAAAAATCCCAAGAAATTCTTTAAGTATGTAAACAGTAAAAAAGGGAGGACAGACCATATTGGCCCCATAAAGAATGAGGAAGGACATCTGGTTACAAAGGATGGGGAGATGGCGAAGGTATTGAATTTATTCTTCTCCTCAGTCTTCACGAGTGAATCGGGGGGCTTCAGTAACCAAAACTGCAGTGTTTATCCTCATGACACAACACAGGAAGCACCTCCATGGTTAACAGAGGACGGAATTAAAATTAGACTTGAGAAACTTAACATTAATAAATCACCGGGACCAGATGGCTTGCATCCGAGGGTACTTAGGGAACTCAGTCAAGTGATTGCCAGACCGTTGTTCCTAATTTTTACAGACAGTCTATTGACTGGAATGGTACAAGCTGATTGGAGAAAAGCCAATGTAGCACCAATATTTAAAAAGGGCCCAAAATACATCCCTGGGAATTACAGACCAGTTAGCCTAACATCAATAGTATGTAAACTCTTGGAGGGGATGATAAGGGACTATATACAAGATTTTAGTAATAAGAACGATATCATTAGCAGTAATCAGCATGGATTCATGAAGAATCATTCTTGCCAAACCAATCTATTAACCCTCTTTGAGGAGGTGAGTTGCCATCTAGATAAAGGAAGGCCCGTAGACGTGGTATATCTGGATTTTGCAAAAGCATTTGACACAGTTCCCCATAAACGTTTACTGTATAAAATAAGGTCCATTGGCATGGACCATAGGGTGAGTACATGGATTGAAAACTGGCTACAAGGGCGAGTTCAGAGGGTGGTGATAAATGGGGAGTACTCAGAATGGTCAGGGGTGGGTAGTGGGGTTCCCCAGGGTTCTGTGCTGGGACCAATCCTATTTAATTTGTTTATAAACGACATGGAGGATGGGATAAACAGTTCAATCTCTGTATTTGCAGACGATACTAAGCTAAGCAGGGCAATAACTTCTCTGCAGGATGTGGAAACCTTGCAAAAAGACCTGAACAAATGAATGGGGTGGGCGACTACATGGCAAATGAGGTTCAATGTAGAAAAATGTAAAATAATGCATTTGGGTGGCAAAAATATGAATGCAATCTATACACTGGGGGGAGAACCTCTGGGGGAATCTAGGATGGAAAAGGACCTGGGGGTCCTAGTAGATGATAGGCTCAGCAATGGCATGCAATGCCAAGCTGCTGCTAATAAAGCAAACAGAATATTGGCATGCATTAAAAGGGGGATCAACGCAAGAGATAAAACAATAATTATCCCACTCTACAAGGCTCTGCTCCGGCCGCACCTGGAGTATGCTGTCCGGTTCAGGGCACCAGTCCTCAGGAAGAATGTACTGGAAATGGAGCGAGTACAAAGAAGGGCAACAAAGCTAATAAAGGGTCTGGAGGATCTTAGTTATGAGGAAAGGTTGCAAGCACTGAACTTATTCTCTCTGGAGAAGAGATGCTTGAGAGGGGATATGATTTCAATTTACAAATACTGTACTGGTGACCCCACAATAGGGATAAAACTTTTTCGCAGAAGAGAGTTTAATAAGACTCGTGGCCACTCATTACAATTAGAAGAAAAGAGGTTTAACCTTAAACTACGTAGAGGGTTCTTTACTGTAAGAGCGGCAAGGATGTGGAATTCCCTTCCGCAGGCGGTGGTCTCAGCGGGGAGCATTGATAGCTTCAAGAAACTATTAGATAATCACCTGAATGACCGCAACATACAGGGATATGTAATATAATACTGACACATAATCACACACATAGGTTGGACTTGATGGACTTGTGTCTTTTTTCAACCTCACCTACTATGTAACTATGTAATTATGTAACTATGAATGTTCGAAATCAAAAGTGCTAATTTTAAAGGCTAATATGCAAGTTATTGTCCTAAAAATGGTTTGGGGACCCGGGTCCTGCCCCAGGGGACATGTATCAATGCAAAAAAAAGTTTTAAAAACGGCCGTTTTTTCGGGAGCAGTGATTTTAATGATGCTTAAAGTGAAAAAAAGTGAAATATTCCTTTAAATATCGTACCTGGGAGGTGTCTATAGTATGCCTGTAAAATGGCGCGTGTTTCCCGTGCTTAGAACAGTCCCTGCACAAAATGACATTTTTAAAGGAATAAAAGTAATTTAAAACTGCTTGTGGCTTTAATGTCTATGTTTAATGTCGGGTCCCGGCAATATGGATGAAAATCAGTGAGACAAATGGCATAGGTACCCCCCCCGTCCAGTACCAGGCACATTGGGTCTTATATGGATATTAAGGGGAACCCTGCACCCAAATTAAAAAAAAGAAAGGTGTGGGGCCCCCAGGCCCTATATACTCTGAACAGCAGTATACAGGCGGTGCAAACAAGACAGGGACTGTAGGTTTGTTGTTAAGTAGAATCTGTTTGTAATTTTGAACTGGTACATATTTAAAGTGTAACTCCAGCCAAAAAATCTATTTTTAAGCTTTTTGGAAAACATAGGGAAGGGTTATCACCCCTGTGACATTTGTTTTGCTGTCTGTGCACCTCTTCAGAAGATTTCACCTCACTTCCTGTCCCAATGACAAATGTTTTTTGAAAATTTGGGGTTTTTAGTGAAACAAGTATTGGTGATAAAGCATCAGTGGAGAGGAGACACGTTTTTTTTAATATATTAACTCTTACAGGAGAGAATTTCCCTTCCTAGGGGTAGATTTCATCTCACTTCCTGTTGTCTCCTTCCGTTTGCAAGTAGGAGTCGTTTGTAAGTTAGATGTTTGAAAGTAGGGGATTGCCCTATATACTCTGCAGAAATTTGGGCCTTAGGTGTTGGTGTTGCCACAACACTGTAAGCCCTCACAGTTATGCTTGGTGTGCGCAGGAACGGGCCCTGCTGTGAAATATTAGATCAAGAATTGTAATTACATGCCATTGTTGAACAGGGGCAGAAAAATTGGGCCTTTGGTGGTGGTGTTGCCACAACATTGTAAGCCCTCACAGTTACTCTTGGTGGGTGCAGGAATGGGCCCTGCTGTGAAATATTAGATTGTAATTGTAATTAGATGTCCCTGTTGCAGAAAAATTGGGCCTTAGGCACTGGTGCCACAGCACTGCAACCCCTCACAGATGCTATAGTTGGAGAGCAGGAATTAACCCTGCTGCAAAGTATTGCATCAAAAATTGTAATTACACGCCCCTGTTAAACAGGGGCTGAAAAATTGGGCCTTAGGCACTTGTGCTGGTGCCACAACACTGCAACCCCTCACAGATACTCTAGTTGAGCGCAGCAACGAACCGTCCTGCAAAATATTGCATCAAAAATTGTAATTACACGCCCCTGTTAAACAGGGGCTGAAAAATTGGGCCTTAGCCACTGGTGGCGGCGCCCAGAAACAAAAATGTTCTTACAAGCTATCAGCATGATCATTCAGGAGGAAGAGGATAATCACTCAGCATAACAGAATAGTCACTCAGCATCAGCATAGGCAGTCTTGAAGGGATCTGACGTTTCAAAAAAAATTATTCGGTTACATCAGCATCAGCTGCTTGGTAGCTGGTGGTGATCCAAGACTGATTCATTTTTATGAAGGTCAGTCGATCGATCGAGTCGGAGGTCAGGCGCACCCTGTGATCGGTTACAAAGCCTCCAGCAACACTGAATGTGTGTTCCGAAAGAATGCTGGATGCAGGACAGGCCAGTAGCTCAATTGCATACTGTGCAAGCTCTGGCCAGTGATCCATCCTCAAGACCCAGTAACCCAGAGGATTTTCGATGGGAAAGGTGTCCAAGTCTGATCTTGCCCCTAGTTATTCCTGCACCATGTAAAACAGACACTGACGATGGTTGCTGGAACCAATCATACCTTGGGGCTGCGGACTAAAAAATTGTCTGAACGCATCGGTCAGACAGCCACCTTCTCCACCGCTCATTCTCTGACTGACTGAAGCCTCAGCAACATGTTGTCCAGGAACAGGAGTTTGTAACCTCCCAGTCTCTGAGAACGCTTTGCACAGACCTTTCTGCAAGGCCTCCCGAAGATGTTTCATCCTCTGCTCCCTCTGCGATGGCAAGATAAGGTCCGCAACCTTACCCTTGTAACGTGGATCAAGGAGGGTTGCCAGCCAGTATTGATCCCTCTCCTTGATACCACGAATACGAGGATCCTTCCGCAGGCTTTGCAGGATCAGGGAGGCCATGTGGTGTAGGTTTGCTGAGGCATTCGGTCCGGAATCCTCTTGGTCACTAAGGACGACATGATCCACAGCCACCTCCTCCTAGCCACGTACAAGTCCATGGGTTTCTTGGGACTGTAAATGATCCCTTGAAGACTGCTGCTGATGCTGAGTGCCAGGCTCCACCTTCATGCTGACACAATCCTCCTCCTCCTCCTCGTCCTCTTCCTGTGTGATCTGCGGGCATGCAGGAACACTGTCTGCATAAAGGGGGCCTTTAGAGGTAAGGAAGTCCTCCTCTTCCTTCCTCTGTTCTGCCTCAAGTGCCCTGTCCATTATTCCACGCAGCATGTGCTCCAACAGGTGGACAAGGGGGACAGTGTCACTGATGCATGCACTGTCACTGCTCACCATCCTCGTGTCCTCCTCAAATGGTGACAGGACAGTGCATGCATCCCTGATCATAGCCCACTGGCGTGGGGAAAAAAAACAAGGTCCCCTGACCCTGCCCTGGTGCCATAGTCGCATAGGTACTCATTGATGGCCCTCTGCTGCGTGTGCAGCCACTGCAGCAGGGCCAACGTTGAGTTCCACCTGGTGGGCATGTCACAGATTAGGCTGTTCTTGGACAGGTTACATTCCTTTTGGAGGTCAGCCAGCCGAGCACTGGCATTATATGACCTGCAGTAATGCACACAGACTTTCCTGGCCTGCCTCAGGACATCCTGTAAGCCCGGGTACCTGCCCAAGAACCGCTGCACCACCAAGTTAAGGATGTGAGCCAAACAGGGCACATGGGTCAGTTGTCCCTGTCGGAGGGTGGAGAGGAGGTTGGTGCCATTGTCGCAAACCACCATACCTGCCTTAAGCTGGCGTGGCGTCAACCACCTCTGAAACTGCCCCTGCAGAGCTGACAGAATCTCTGCCCCAGTGTGGCTCCTTTCCCCCAAGCACACCAGCTCAAGCACAGCGTGGCATCTTTTTGCCTGCGTGCTTGTGTAGCCCCTTGAATGCCTATGGAGCACCGCTGGTTCCGAGGACAAATCAGCACAGGAAGAGGCCATGGAGGAAGAAGAAGAGGAGGGGATGGAGAAGAGAGGTGTGGCAGAATCACCACTAGTAGAATTTTGGAGGCGTGGTGGTGGAACAACCTCCAACACTACTGCACCCTGTCCTGCATCCTTCCCAGCTGCCAGAAGAGTCACCCAGTGTGCGGTGAAAGATAGGTAATGTCCCTGTCCATGCCTGCTGGACCATGAGTCAGCGGTAATATGCACATTACCGCTGACCGCCCTGTCCAGCAAGGCCAAGACATTGCCTTCCACATGCCGGTAGAGAGCCGAAATCGCCTTCCGTGAGAAAAAGTGGCGTTTGGGAACCTGCCACTGAGGAACCGCATCTTCCACAAACTCACGGAAGGGGGCAGAGTCTACCAACTGAAAAGGCAGCAGTTGAAGTGCTAGCAATTTAGCCAAGCTAGCATTCAACTGTTGGGCATGTGGATGACTGGGAGTGAACTTCTTTCGGCGGTGCAGCAGCTGGGGCAGGGAAATTTGCCTGGTACAATCTGACGTTGGTGTACCGATAGCAGATTGCCCCCAAGTACTTGGCTGTGACACACCTAATTCTACACCTTCATTCCTCTCAGTGCAGGTCTCAGAGAGGACTGAAGGTATTAGGGGTGCAACGGATCAAAAACTCACGGTTCGGATCGTTCCTTGGATCAGGAGTCACGGTTCGGATCATTTTCGGATCAACAAAGCAAAAATCTCCCCCACTGTAATATCCACAATCTCCCTATTGGCAGAGTATTGGCAGGGTATTGCGGGTATATTGGCAGACTATTGGCAGGGTATAGCAGAGTATTGGCAGGGTATGGCAGGGCATTGCAGAGTATTATCAGGGCATTGCAGATTATTGTCAGGGCATTGCAGAGTATTGTCAGGGCATTGCAGCAGGATCGGATCACGGATCGATGACGATCCGTTGCACCCCTAGAAGGTATAGTGGGGTTGGAGATCCCAGCTGATGAGGAGCAAGGAGAGGTCCTCTTTGTTCTTTGGTGTGGGTCTTTTAGGTACGCTTACCAATGAACTGCATGGCAGGTCGACATATGTCTGGTCAAGCATGTGGTGCCCAAGCGGGGTTATGTTTTGGCCACGCGAGATACGCTTGAGACATATGTTGCAAATAGCGGTGGGATCTGATGCAGTCATCTCAAAAAAGCCCACACCAAAGAACTTTTGGCATATTGCGCAGAGACAGCAGCGCCCTGCACATGCGGAGCTCTGCGGTGTGATGCAGTCGGTGTGCTGCCCTTAAGCTGGCCCCTCGAGGGCATCCTGCCTCAGTGATATTCCTCCTCCTCCTCTCTCCTATCAGGCACCTACGTGGAGTCAGTGACCTCATCATCCCCTCCCTCCTCATCACTGGAGCAAACCTGGCAGTATGCTGCAGCTGGGGGAACATGACTGCCAGATTGCTGTAGTTCTTGGGCACCCCCTCTCTCTGAGCTCATGTTACTGCCTTCCTCTAGCTGGGTACCATCATCAGAGCCTTTGAAACGCTGGGCATCCTCCTGGAGCATGTACCCAACACTGTGGTCAAACAGTTCGGGGGGACTCCTCAGGAGGACATGGTGGGGCTAGGGAAGGAGTGACTGATGCCATTGAGCTGAGGGAAGAGGCCGCCTTGGCAGCTGCTTTGCCAGACAAAGTACCCTGAGCCTGGGTGAGAGAGGATGAGGAGAATGAAGACGGATTGGTCATCCACTCTACCAAGTCTTTCGCATGTTGCGGCTCAACTGGGCCAGCTGTCGAAAAAAAGAACAAGCGTGTCCCACGGCCATGTGCTGATGGGGATGCACCGTCTCCACGACCAGCACTGTTGCCTCTAGACACAGAGCCTGCTTGCCCTCTTTTATTGGCTTGTGACTGTCTGTCTCTCCTTGTTGGCCTTCCAGACATACTAATGGCCTGCAGTGAGATGTAGCTGCACAAAGCTAGGATGTGTATATATATATATATATACTGATACTGCAGCTAGCAGAATCAACTGCCTGCCTGTAGTATTTTTAGTATGAGAACACCAGCAATTGTCTTCAGGTAGCTTTAGCTGCACACTGTGCAGAGGACACAGTACACTAACTGTAAATACTGTAGCTGCCTGCCTGTGGTATTAATAGGATCAGAAGAACACCACCAATTGTCTTCAGGTAGCTTTAGGTGCACACTGTGCAGAGGACACAGTACACTAACTCTAAATACTGTAGCTGCCTGCCTGTGGTATTAATAGGAGCAGAACAACACCAATTGTCTTCAGGTGGCTTTAGGTGCACACTGTGCAGAGGACACAGTACACTAACTATAAGTACTGTAGCTGCCTGTCTGTGGTATTAATAAGAGCAGAACAACAGCAATTGTCTTCAGGTAGCTTTAGGTGCACACTGTGCTGAGGACACAGTACACTAATGCCGCGTACACACGGTCGGACTTTCCGGCGGACTTGGTCCGGCGGACCAGAGTGTGCCGGACAATCCGCCCGTGTGTAGGCGCCAGCGGACTTTTCCGGCGGACTTTTTCCCCGAAGTCCGCCGGACCAAGATTTGAATCCTGTTTTAAATTTATCCGCCGGACTCAGTTTCGGGCGGAAAGTCCGCTCATCTGTGTGCTGGTCCGACGGAAAGCCCGCTCGTGTGTATGCTGGTCCGACGGACCAGATACGACGCGAGGGCAGGGTATTGCATCTCGCGCTCGCTGCAATAGGAAAAACAGATTTTCCTATTGCGGTGAGCGCGGGGCATACCAGGCCCTTAGGTCTGGTATGGATTATAAAGGGGAACCCCCTACGCCGAATTAAAACGGCGTGGGGTCCCCCCTGAAATCCATACCAGACCCCGATCCGAGCACGCAGCCTGGCCGGTCAGGAAAGGGAGTGGGGACGAGCGAGCGCCCCCCCTCCTGAACCGTACCAGGCCGCATGCCCTCAACATGGGGGGTGGGTGCTTTGGGGGAGGGGGGCGCCCGCGGGGCCCCCCACCCCAAAGCACCTTGTCCCCATGTTGATGAGGACAAGGGCCTCTTCCCGACAACCCTGGCCGTTGGTTGTCGGGGTCTGCGGGCGGGGGGCTTATCGGAATCTGGGAGCCCCCTTTAATAAGGGGGCCCCCAGATCCCGGCCCCCCACCCTATGTGAATGAGTATGGGGTACATGGTACCCCTACCCATTCACCTAGGGAAAAAGTGTAAGTAATAAAACACACTACACAGGTTTTTAAAATATTTTATTAAACAGCTCCGGGGGGATCTTCCTCCGGCTTCGGGGGTCCCTCCGCTTCATCTTCTCCCGGCGTCCGGTTGGTTCTTCTCCCGGTGTTCCAGTTCTTCGGCCGGCTCCCCTGCTGTCTTCAGGTAGCTCTCTTGCCAGCAGAGGTCCGGACTTCTGGGCTTCTGGGCTTCTTCTCTTCTCCAGATGTTGACACGACGCTCTCTCCGGCTGGACTGCTCTCCGAGGGCTGCGTTGTGACTTATATAGGCGGAGACCCCGCCCCCTTTTGATGTCACAGTCCCTGGGCATGCTGGGACTATGACGTTTTAGGGGGCGTGGTCACTGGGTGATGTTGACCACGCCCCCTAAACCGTCACAGTCCCAGCATGCCCAGGGACTGTGACATCAAAAGGGGGCGGGGTCTCCGCCTATATAAGTCACAACGCAGCCCTCGGAGAGCAGTCCAGCCGGAGAGAGCGTCGTGTCAACATCTGGAGAAGAGGAGAGAAGAGAAGAAGCCCAGAAGTCCAGACCTCTGCTGGCAAGAGAGCTACCTGAAGACAGCAGAGGAGCCGGCCGAAGAACTGGAACACCGGGAGGAGAACCAACCGGACGCCGGGAGAAGATGAAGCGGAGGGACCCCCGAAGCCGGAGGAAGATCCCCCCCCCGAGCTGTTTAATAAACTATTTTAAAAACCTGTGTAGTGTGTTTTATTACTTACACTTTTTCCCTAGGTGAATGGGTAGGGGTACCATGTACCCCATACTCATTCACATAGGGTGGGGGGCCGGGATCTGGGGGCCCCCTTATTAAAGGGGCTCCCAGATTCCGATAAGCCCCCGCCCGCAGACCCCGACAACCAACGGCCAGGGTTGTCGGGAAGAGGCCCTTGTCCTCATCAACATGGGGACAAGGTGCTTTGGGGTGGGGGGCCGCCCCCCTCCCCCAAAGCACCCACCCCCCATGTTGAGGGCATGCGGCCTGGTACGGTTCAGGAGGGGGGGGGCGCTCGCTCGTCCCCACTCCCTTTCCTGACCGGCCAGGCTGCGTGCTCGGATCGGGGTCTGGTATGGATTTTAGGGGGTACCCCACGCCGTTTTTCCGGCGTAGGGGCTTCCCTTTATAATCCATACCAGACCTAAGGGCCTGGTATGCCTCGCAACGGGGCTCGCAAGGTGTCAATCTCGCCGATAAAAGCGGCAAGATTGACATTCTTTGCTAGTCCCGTCGCACCTGAGTCACGTTCAAAATGAACGGACTTGTCCATGTGTGGGCAAGTCCGTTCATTCTCAAAGTCCGCCGGAACTCCGGCGAAAGTCCATCGGAAAGACGGGCGGACCTAGCCCGCCGGAAAGTCCCGGCGTGTGTGGGCAAGTCCGTCCGTTTTAAAGTCCGGCGCACCTGGCGGACAGAGTCCGTCGGAAAGTGTGCCGGACCAAGTAGGATAGAAAGTCCGACCGTGTGTACGCGGCATAACTGTAAATACTGTAGCTGCCTGCTTGTGGTATTAATAGGATCAGAATAACACCACCAATTGTCTTCAGGTGGCTTTAGGTGCACACTGTGCAGAGGACACAGTACACTAACTGTAAATACTTTAGCTGCCTGCCTGTGGTATTAATAGGATCAGAAGAACACCACCAATTTTATTCAGGTAGCTTTAGGTGCACACTGTGCAGAGGACACAGTACACTAACTGTAAATACTGTAGCTGCCTGCCTGTGGTATTAATAGGATCAGAAGAACACCACAAATTTTATTCAGGTAGCTTTAGGTGCACACTGTGCAGAGGACACAGTACACTAACTGCAAATACTGTAGCTGCCTGTCTGTGGTATTAATAAGAGCAGAACAGCAGCAATTGTCTTCAGATGTCATGGGGGGGCGGAGTCACCACCTATATAAGTCATAGCAGAGCGCACAGACAGCATTGCAGCCGGAGAGAGCGTTGTGTCAACATCTCTGGAAGAGAAGAGGGAAGAAGACGATCCAGATGTCTGGGCAGAAGGAAGAAGGCACCCGAGTAGAACCAGAAAGCGTGGAGATGACACCGGAGAGAGGGAGAAGAGGCCTGAGAGACCCCCCGAAGTCAGCAGAAGATCCCCGAAGTCGGGAAGAAGACCCCCGGAGCTGCCTAATAAATTACTTTTAAAACCTGTGTAGTGTGTTTTTTTTCTTGTCACTGTTTTTCCCTAGGTGGATGGGTAGGGGTACCATGTACCCCATACTCATTCACATTGGGTGGGGGGGCCGGGATCTGGAGGCCCCCTTATTAAAGCGGGCTCCCGGATTCTGATAAGCCTCCGCCCGCAGACCCCGACAACCAACGGCCAGGGTTGTCAGGAAGAGGCCCTTGTCCTCATCAACATGGGGACAAGGTGCAGGGCGCCCCCTCCCCCAAAGCACCCACCCCCCATGTTGAGGGCATGCGGCCTGGTACGGCTCAGGAGGGGGGCCGCTCGCTCGTCCCCACCCCTTTTCCTGACCGGCCGGGCTGCATGCTCGGATAAGGGTCTGGTATGGATTTGGGGGGGACCCCCACGTGTTTTTTCGGCGTGGGGGGTTTCCCCTTAAAATCCATACCAGACCTAAGGGCCTGGTATGCCCCCAGAGGGGAATTCCCTCTCGCGCTCGCTGCAATAGGAAAATGTGTTTTTCCTATTGCAGCCAGCGCGAGATGTACAGTACCCTGTCGCCGAGAACCAGTGCGATGAGTTCGCGCTGGAAACATTCTCGCGGCAGCGTACTGTAGTTTGTTCAAAAGTCTGATGCTTTTGTGTACACACGATCGGACTTTGTTCCATCGGACTTTTGTTGCCGGAAAGTTTGTCCGTTTGCACAGCCAACAAAAGTCCGATGGAAACAGAAAAAGTTTGTCCGATGGAGCGTACACACGGTCGGATGTTGCTCCAAAACAGCTAACTTGCATGTTTGTTGTCAAAAAGTCCGATCGTGTGTACGGGCCTTTAAAGATCGTATGGTCTGTATGTGTGTGTCTGCATTGGAGTGTGTATGTATGAAGTTGTACGGGTCTGTATATGTGTGAGGTTGTATGGGTCTGGTTGTGTGTGTCTGCATGGGAGTGTGTGTGTATGAAGTTGTATGGTGGGTCTGTATGTGTGTGTGTGTATATGCATGTGTGTGTATGTATGTATATATGTATACACACACGGTATCTCACAAAAGTGAGTACCCCCTCACATTTTTGTAAATATTTAATTTAGCAAAACGACCACTGCCTTGCTAAAGAAGCTGAGGGTAAAGGTGATGGACTGGCCGAGCATGTCTCCAGACCTAAACCCTATTGAGCATCTGTGGGTGTGTATGTATATGAGGTTGTATGGGTCTGTATGTGTGGTGTGTGTGTGTCAGCATGGGAGTGTGTGTGAGTGTATGAGGTTGTATGGGTCTGTATATGTGTGTGCATGGGAGTGTGAGTGTGTATGAGATTGTATGGATCTGTATATGTGTGTGTGTGTGTGTATGAGCTTGTATGGGTCTGTATGTGTGGTGTGTGTGTCTGCATGGGAGTGTGTGTGTGTGTATGAGGCTGCATAGGTCTGTATGTGTGGTGTGTGTGTGTGTCTGCATGCATGGGAGTGTGTGTATGAGGCTGTATGGGTCTGTATATGTGTGTGTGTGTGTGTATGAGGTTGTATGGGTCTGTATATGTATGTATATGTGTATGAGTCTGTATATGCGTGTGTGTGTCTGCATGGGAGTGTGTGTGTATATGAGGTTGTATGTGTCTGTATGTGTCTGCAAGGGAGTTTGTGTGTGTGTCCACATGTGAGTGTGCCTGTATATGAGGTTGTATGGGTCGGTATGTGTGTGTGTCTGCATGGGAGTGTGTGTATGTGTATGAGGTTGTATGGGTCTGTATGTGTATGTGTGTGTGTCTGCCTGGGAGTGTGTGTGTGTATGAGGTTCTATGGGTCTGTATGTGTGTGTGTGTGTGTGTGTGTGTGTGTGTGTGTATGAGGTTGTATGGGTCTGTATATGTGTGTCTGCATGGGAGTGTGTATGTGTATGAGGTTGTATGGGTCTGTAAGTGTGGTGTGTGTGAGTGTCTGCATGGGAGTGTGTGCATTAGGGATGAGCCGAACACCCCCCTGTTCGGTTCGCACCAGAACATGCGAACAGGAAAAAAGTTCGTTCGAACACGCGAACACCGTTAAAGTCTATGGGACACGAACATGAATAATCAAAAGTGCTAATTTTAAAGGCTAATATGCAAGTTATTGTCATAAAAAGTGTTTGGGGACCTGGGTCCTGCCCCAGGGGACATGGATCAATGCAAAAAAAAGTTTTAAAAACGGGCGTTTTTTCAGGAGCAGTGATTTTAATAATGCTTAAAGTCAAACAATAAAAGTGTAATATCCCTTTAAATTTCGTACCTGGGGGGTGTCTATAGTATGCCTGTAAAGGGGCGCATGTTTCCTGTGTTTAGAACAGTCTGACAGCAAAATGACATTTTGAAGGAAAAAACTCATTTAAAACTACCCGCGGCTATTGCATTGCCGACAATACACATAGAAGTTCATTGATAAAAACGGCATGGGAATTCCCCAAAGGGGAACCCCGAACCAAAATTAAAAAAAAAAAAATGACGTGGGAGTCCTCCTAAATTCCATACCAGGCCCTTCAGGTCTGGTATGGATATTAAGGGGAACCCTGGCCAAAATTAAAAAAAAAAAATGACGTGGGGTTCCCCCTAAATTCCATACCAGACCCTTCAGGTCTGGTATGGATTTTAAGGGGAACCCCGCGCCAAAAAAAAAAAAAAAAACGGCGTGGGGTCCCCCCAAAAATCCATACCAGACCCTTATCCGAGCACGCAACCTGGCAGGCCGCAGGAAAAGAGGGGGGGACGAGAGTGCGGCCCCCCCTCCCTCCTGAACCGTACCAGGCCACATGCCCTCAACATTGGGAGGGTGCTTTGGGGTAGCCCCCCAAAACACCTTGTCCCCATGTTGATGAGGACAAGGGCCTCATCCCCACAACCCTGGCCGGTGGTTGTGGGGGTCTGCGGGCGGGGGGCTTATCGGAATCTGGAAGCCCCCTTTAACAAGGTGACCCCCAGATCCCGGCCCCCCCCCGTGTGAAATGGTAAGGGGGTACATAAGTACCCCTACCATTTCACGAAAAAAGTGTCAAAAATGTTAAAAATGACAAGAGACAGTTTTTGACAATTCCTTTATTTAAATGCTTCTTCTTTCTTCTATCTTCCTTCATCTTCTGGTTCTTCTGGCTCTTCTGGTTCTTCCTCCGGCGTTCTCGTCCAGCATCTCGTCCGCGGCGTCTTCTATCTTCTTCTCCTCGGGCCGCTCCGGGGGGGGAGGCTCCCGCTCTTCTCTTCTTCTTTTCTTCTTCTCTTCTTCATTTTCTTCTCCGGGCCGCTCCGCAATCCATGCTGGCATGGAGGGAGGCTCCCGCTGTGTGACGGCGCTCCTCGTCTGACAGTTCTTAAATAACGGGGGGGCGGGGCCACCCGGTGACCCCGCCCCCTCTGACGCACGGTGACTTGACGGGACTTCCCTGTGACGTCACGGGGAATGCCACAGGGAAGTCCCGTCATGTCCCGTGCGTCAGAGGGGGGCGGGGTCACCGGGTGGCCCCGCCCCCTTTATTTAAGAACTGTCAGACGAGGAGCGCCGTCACACATCGGGAGCCTCCCTCCATGCCAGCATGGGTTGCGGAGCGGCCCGGAGAAGAAAATGAAGAAGAGAAGAAGATGAAGAAGATGAAGAGAAGAGCGGGAGCCTCCCCCCCATGCCATGGGTGCGGAGCGGCCCGAGGAGAAGAAGATAGAAGACGCTGCGGACGAGATGCTGGACGAGAACGCCGGAGGAAGAACCAGAAGAGCCAGAAGAACCAGAAGATGAAGGAAGATAGAAGAAAGAAGAAGCATTTAAATAAAGGAATTGTCAAAAACTGTCTCTTGTCATTTTTAACATTTTTGACACTTTTTTCGTGAAATGGTAGGGGTAAGAACCCCCTTACCATTTCACACAGGGGGGGGCCGGGATCTGGGGGTCCCCTTGTTAAAGGGGGCTTCCAGATTCCGATAAGCCCCCCGCCCGCAGACCCCCACAACCACCGGCCAGGGTTGTGGGGATGAGGCCCTTGTCCTCATCAACATGGGGACAAGGTGTTTTGGGGGGCTACCCCAAAGCACCCTCCCAATGTTGAGGGCATGTGGCCTGGTACGGTTCAGGAGGGAGGGGGGGCCGCACTCTTGTCCCCCCCTCTTTTCCTGCGGCCTGCCAGGTTGCGTGCTCGGATAAGGGTCTGGTATGGATTTTTGGGGGGACCCCACGCCGTTTTTTTTTTTTTTTTGGCGCGGGGTTCCCCTTAAAATCCATACCAGACCTGAAGGGTCTGGTATGGAATTTAGGGGGAACCCCACGTCATTTTTTTTTTTAAATTTTGGCCGGGGTTCCCCTTAATATCCATATCAGACCTGAAGGGCCTGGTATGGAATTTAGGGGGACTCCCACGTCATTTTTTTTTTTTTTAATTTTGGCTCGGGGTTCCCCTTTGGGGAATTCCCATGCCGTTTTTATCAATGAACTTCTATGTGTATTGTCGGCAATGCAATAGCCGCGGTAGTTTTAAATGAGTTTTTTCCTTCAAAATGTCATTTTGCTGTCAGACTGTTCTAAACACAGGAAACATGCGCCCCTTTACAGGCATACTATAGACACCCCCCAGGTACGAAATTTAAAGGGATATTACACTTTTATTGATTGACTTTAAGCATTATTAAAATCACTGCTCCTGAAAAAACGGCCGTTTTTAAAACTTTTTTTTGCATTGATCCATGTCCCCTGGGGCAGGACCCCGGTCCCCAAACACTTTTTATGACAATAACTTGCATATTAGCCTTTAAAATTAGCACTTTTGATTTCTCCCATAGACTTTTAAAGGGTGTTCCGCGGCATTCGAATTTGCCGCGAACACCCCAAATTGTTCGCTGTTCGGCGAACTTGCGAACAGCCAATGTTCGAGTCGAACATGAGTTCGACTCGAACTCGAAGCTCATCCCTAGTGTGCATGTATGTGTGTATGTGTATATATATATATATATATATATATATATATATATATATATATGAGGTTGTACGGGTCTGTATGTGCGGTGTGTATCTGCATGGGAGTGTGTGTGTGTATGAGGCTGCATGGGTCTGTATGTGTGGTGTGTGTCTGCATGAGGTTGTTTGGGTCCGTATATGTGTGTGTGTGTATGAGGTTGTATCGATGTGTATATGTGTATGAGTCTGTATATGCGTAAGTGTGTCTGCATGGGAGTGTGTGTTTTGTTTTTGTGTATATGAGGTTGTATGTGTCTGTGTGTTGTGGTGTGTTAGTCTGAAAGAGAGTTTGTGTGTGTCCACATGGGAGCGTGTGTGTGTAATATGAGGTTGTATGGGTCTGTATGGGAGTGTGTGTGTGTGTGTATGAGGTTGTATGTGTGTGTGTGTGTGTGTGTGTGTATGAGATTGTATGCGTGGTGTGTGTATAACCCTCGAAACGTGTTAGCCAACTATTAGAGACATATATATAGATATATATAGATATATATATATCTATATATATCTATATCTATATCTATATCTATATCTATAGATAGATATATATCTATAGATATAGATATAGATCTATATCTATATCTATAGATATAGATATAGATATATATATATATATATATATATATATATATATATGAGGTTGTATGTGTGATGTGCGTGTGTCTGCATGGGAGTAGGGCTGCAACTAACGATTATTTTCATAATCGACTAGTTGGCGAATTATTGTTTCGATTAATCGATTATTCGGTTAATAACCTTAAAAAAAGTGTGGTGTATAATTTTGTTTAATATGTAAAGTTTAAAAAAAAAGGAAATTTATTCCTAAATATCTCAATGCAGTGTTAAATATAAAATACCAACTTTATGGTTAGGGAGCAAAACCTCTAATCCACTCTGAGAATAAGACAGAGGAGATATACTGTATATACTATTAGAAGAGATATACTGTATATACAATTAGAAGAGATATACTGTATATACTATTAGAGGAGATATACTGTATGTACAATTAGAAGAGATATACTGTATATACTATTAGAGGAGATATACTGTATATACTATTAGAAGCGATATACCGTATATACTATTAGAAGAAATATACTGTATATACTATTAGAGGAGATATACTGTATATACTATTAGAAAAGATATACTGTATATACTATTAGAGGATATATACTATTAAAGCGTGAATCTGGTAAATATCATCAGACTCAGAGATCAATTTTTTTTATTTAAAAAACAAACAATGTCTTCCGTCAAAAAAAAATGTCATTTTAAGAACGTTCGTTCGATTTTCTAATTGTTAGTGGGGTCAAATCGACGTTCATTTTCAAGCATGGTGACGGGAAAATTTAGAAATAATAGAAAACTTTTTGATGAAAGGAATTATCAGACAGTGTATGTGGTTTTTGTTCAGAAATTACATTCATTTTAAAAACAGAATGTTAAAAACAAGTTAAAATTTCAAACATTCTTTCATTCAGCGAATGTACAAAGATTTTTCGTCTGAATATTCTCGTCTGAAAATGTATCCATGTGGCCAGCATAAGGCTCGGTACACACCTATGCAGTTTGTTTTTGATCTGTTTCTGCTGTGCTTTTTGCTGTGCGTTTTGATTTTTGCACACATGATTTTGCTGCGATTTGCGTTTTTGCATTTTTTTGGACAATTTGTTGTTGGGCAAATTAAAAAACACAAATTGCTGCAAAAACGCTTTACATGCTTTTTAGCATCTTCTCCATTGAAGTATATTGAACCAAAAAAGCACTGTTTTGCGTTAAAAAAAAGTCCCTAACCTTTTCCAAATACGCAGTGGCTGAAAAAAGCATAGATGTGAACGTGTCCCATAGGAAACCATGTAAATGAACTGTAGTGTGTTTCTGCAAAAAGCACCAAAATCACATAGGTGTAAACCAGGTCTAAGACGTTTAGTAACATAATGGGGTTAAAAAAAATAAAATTAGCCCTTTAGATAATCACTACTGTAAGGGGTTAATTTACTGTAGAACTGTGAAAGTAATATTTACAGTAACGATTATTTGCTCTTTTTGTGCTATAAAGGGCTCATTTTAGGTTTTTTTAACCACATTATGTTACTGGCCGATTAATCGATTATGAAAATAGTAATCGATTAATTTCATAATCGATTAGATGTCGATTAATCAATTAGTTGTTTCAGCCCTACATAGGAGCGTGTGTGTGTATGAGGCTGCATAGGTCTGTATGTGTGGTGTGTGTGTATGAGGTTGTATGGGTCTGTATATATGTGTGTGTGTATAAAGTTGTATGGGTCTGTATATATGTGTGTGTGTGTGTGTGTGTGTGTGTGTATATGTGTATGAGTCTGTATATGCGTGTATGTCTGCATGGGAGTGCGTGTGTATATGAGGTTATACGGGTCTGTATGTTTGGTGTGTGTGTCTGCATGGGAGTGTGTGTGCGTGTCTGTATGAGGCTGTATGGGTCTGTATATGTGTGTGTATGAGGTTGTATGGGTCTGTATATGTGTGTATATGTGTATGAGTCTGTATATGCGTGTGTGTGTCTGCATGGGAGTGTGTGTGTGTATATGAGGTTGTATGTGTCTGTATGTGTCTGCAAGGGAGTTTGTGCGTGTGTGTGTCCACATGTGAGTGTGTGTGTATATGAGGTTGTATGGGGCTGTATGTGTGTGTCTGCATGGGAGTGTGTGTATGAGGTTGTATGGGTCTGTGTGTGTCTGCATGGGATTGTGTGTGTATGAGGTTGTATGGGTCTGTATATGTGTGTCTGCATGGGAGTGTGTGTGTGTGTGTGTGTATATATATATATATATATAGAGAGAGAGAGAGAGAGAGAGAGAGAGAGAGAGAGAGAGGTTGTATGGGTCTGTATGAGCGGTGTGTATCTGCATGGGAGTGTGTGTGTGTGTGTATGAGGCTTCATGGGTCTGTATGTGTGGTGTGTGTCTGCATGGGAGTGTGTGTGTCTGTATGAGGTTGTATGGGTCTGTATACGTGTGTGTACATGTATGTGTCTGCATGGGAGTGTGCGTGCGTGTTTATGAGGTTGTATGGGTCTGTATGTGTGGTGCGTATCTGCATGGGAGTGTGTGTGTGTGTCTGTATGAGGTTGTTTGGGTCTGTATATGTGTGTGTGTGTGTGTGTATGAGGTTGTATGGATCTGTATATGTGTGTGTGCATATGTGTATGAGTCTGTATATGTGTAAGTGTGTCTGCATGGGAGTGTGTGTTTTGTTTGTGTTTATATGAGGTTGTATGTGTCTGTATGTGTGGTGTGTGTGTCTGAAAGGGAGTTTGTGTGTGTCCACATGGGAGTGTGTGTGTGTGTGTATATATGAGGTTGTATGGGAGTGTGTGTGTATATGAGGTTGTATGTGTCTGTATGTGTGTCTGTCTGCGTGGGAGTGTGTGTGTATGAGGTTGTATGCGTGGTGTGTGTATAACCCTCGAAACGCGTTGGCCAACTATTTGAGTATCCCTTGTGGGGATAACAACATATATCAATCTACTAAATGTTTAACATTGCTCTTACCTATATGTACGAATACGTAGTATTACCTTGTATATATTCTTTGTGTTTACATTAAACTCTTTGTTTCAATTATTAATGCAACAGGCCACGCGCCTTTCTTTTCCTTTATCACATAATATTTTGGACTTCCCCTAGTTGGCATAGGCAGTGGGGCTTGCATGATCTCTTCATATACAACCTTAAGAAATACTACCACTCTTACTAAGGCCCTCTGCACCAGAGCAGGAGAATATCTTCTCTGTTTATACCTACCTTTGTGGTGTTTGTCTGCATGAAAGTGTGTGAGTATTTGAGTTTGTATGGGTGTGTATGTGTGGTGTGTGTGTGTGTGTGTGCATGGGAGTGTGGGCATGTGTGTGTGTATATATAGATATATATCTATATATAGATATAGATATATATCTATATATAGATATAGATATATGATGTTGTATGTGTGAGTGTCTGCATGGGAGTGTGTGTGTATATGAGGCTGTATAGGTCTGTATGTGTGGTGTGTGTGTGTGTATATGTGTATGAGTCTGTATATGCGTGTGTGTCTGTATGGGAGTGTGTGTATATGAGGTTATACGGGTCTGTATGTGTGGTGTGTGTGTCTGCATGGGAGTGTGTGTGCGTGTCTGTATGAGGCTGTATGGGTCTGTATATGTGTGTGTGTATGAGGTTGTATGGGTCTGTATATGTGTGTATAAGTCTGTATATGCGTGTGTGTGTGTCTGCATGGGAGTGTGTGTGTATATGAGGTTGTATGTGTCTGCAAGGGAGTTTGTGTGTGTGTGTATATGAGGTTGTATGGGTCTGTATGTGTGTGTGTCTGCATGGGAGTGTGTGTATGAGGTTGTATGGGTCTGTATGTGTGTGTCTGCCTGGGAGTGTGTGCGTGTGTGTGTGTGTATGAGGTTGTATGGGTCTGTGTGTGTGTGTGTGTGTGTGTGTGTCTACATGGGATTGTGTGTGTGTATGAGGTTGTATGGGTCTGTATATGTGTGTCTGTGTCTGCATTGGAGTGTGTGTGCATGAGGTTCTATGGGTCTGTATTTGTGTGTCTGTAAGTGTGGTGTGTGTCTGCATGGGAGTGTGTGCATATGTGTGTGTATGTATGTGTATGTGTGTGTATATATATATATATATATATATATATATATATATATATATATATATATATATATATATATACAATCTATATTTAGGAGGTTATATGGGTATGTATGTGTGGTGTGTGTCTACATGGGAGTGTGTGTGTATGAGGGTGCATGGGTCTGTATGTGTGGTGTGTGTGTCTGCATGGGAGTGTGTGTATGAGGTTGTATGGGTCTGTATATGTGTGTGTATATGAATGTGTCTGCATGGGAGTGTGCGTGTGTATGAAGTTGTATGTGTCTGTATGTGTGGTGTGTGTGTCTGCATGGGAGTGTGTGTATGTGTGTTTGTATGAAGTTGTATGGGTCTGTATGTTTGTGTATGTCTACATGGGAGCAGCGCTGTATCCTGGCCTAGGCCAACAAGGCCCAGGCCTAGGGCAGCACTTTGCAGGGGGGCAGCACGGAAAGAGTCCCCGCCGGCTTGCGCTACACTGTTAGTGTAGCACCAGTCTTATGGGGCGAACTGGGCTGAGAGGCAAATTAGTCTAGCGCCCCCATAAAGCAGCCTCACTGCTTCCGGTATGCGGGCGGCAGGCATTCCGCAACTGTGGAGGGGGGTCGCCGCTTCTAATTTTGACTGTCCTCTCATCCTGGACCACAAACCTTCCTTACTGTGCTATATGTTTTCTGCTGCACCATTGGCATGGTTATATCTTCTTAGTCCTCTCCATTAAATTATCAGAAATGTGTGCTTAAAGTAGAACTACAGGCAACATTTTATTTTTCATTTTGGATAGAGTAAGGGAGGGTTATAGCCCCTGTCAGTTTATTTTTTACAATCCCTGTCCCATTGCAGAGATTTCCCTTCACTTCTTGCCCCATAGCCAAACAGGAAGTGAGAGGAAATCTATGCAAATTAAGGGAATGCATTGCCCCCCCCCCCCAGGCCCACAGAACTAGGGATGGGTGAACAGTTTGGCCTGAGCATAAGTTCGGGTGGAACTTTCGTTGTTCGGACATTTGGTGAACGGTCGAACAAACGAGTCGTTTGACAGTTTGTTCGGCCCCCCAAACTGACCGCAATGCATTGTGCCGCTGAACAGTGCATTGCAAGCCCTGATTGGCTGAAGCAGTGAAAGCTTCAGCCAATCAGGGCATAGAGCACTGTCAAAGTCATGATTGGACACTGTCATCATGACTTTATCCAATCATGGCTCATTCCTGCCCCACAGTATTAAAGTATTCTTTCAATGGCAGCCATTTTCAGTGTGATTTTGGTGTGGAGAGAGATAGAACAGGGCTCTGTTCAGTGCTATTAGTTGGTGTGCTATAGTGTGCTATTTTGTTTCAATTGTCAGTGTAGAATATTAGTTTAGTGTCAGTCTAGGGATAGTGTGAGTGTAGTGAGGAGGACCATCATTCAGCTTTTCATAGTGTGCAGCTAGAGTAGGGACAGCTCAGATAGATTCAGTGTAGTGTAGCGAGACCGTGTCAGTAATCTTGACATTAGTATATAGCTAGAGTAGGGACAGTTCAGATAGCATCAGTGTAGTGACGGTTGAACACCATCTATTTGATTGCGTTACTGCCAGTTTAACACCATATAGTTTTGCGTGCGTTACTGCCAGTTTAACGCCATATAGTTCTGTGTGCGTTACTACAAGTTTAACGCCATATAGTTTTGTGCGTTACTGCCAGTTTAACGCCATATAGTTCTGTGTGTCACTGTACGTTTGGCGCATTATATTGCAGTATATTATATTGTATCTGTGGAGTGTGTCTGTGTAGTGTGAGTACTCAAATTAAAGGGCACCAAACACCTCTTTACATTGATTAAAGTGCATCTACGTACAGATTTCAACTTCTCCTTTACATTTGCTTTTAAGCACCGCCCCTCCCTCCCAATAATGTCTGCGAGAACAACAAGGAGAGGCAGACATTCCCTTGGCACTGTAAGGGGCCAGCAACAAATGTGTCCACAGGCAAAGGTGGACGTGGTGGTCAGTCCTCAGGCAGGGCATCATTTCCTCTGTTTAGTGAGTTTGCCCGTGCTATACAGCCACAGCATGCAGAGGAGGTGGTGGACTGGCTTACTAAACCTTCCTCATCCTCCTCATCCTCTGTCACACAAGCAAAGACAAGTGTGCAGTCCCCTGCAGTTGCCAGAGTGGATAAACCTGCCTCCTTGTCCACATCTATTCCTGCCATAGCCCTAACATTAGCCATTGAGGAGTCAGCTGAGTTATTTGACCACAGCGTCAGCCACTTGCTCCTTGATGATGCCCAACCATTACTGGATTCAGATGCTGCTTCTGAGGTTGAGGATGACAGGAACATGAGCCTAGAGAGAGGGAGGAACACTGGTAGACAAATTGGCATTCATGTTCCCCAGGCCGCAGCGTATTGCCAGGTTGTCTCCAGTGGTAACGATGAAGATGGAGGAGATGGAGATGATGATGATGATGTTGATGATGATGAGGTCACCGATGCGACTTGGGTGCCAGGTAGAGCAGAGGAGGAAACTGAAGGTGAGGCGGCACAACCCCAAGGAGGCTGACATCAAGAAAGAGTAGAGAGCAGCCACCCTATTCCATCACATTCTGCAGCTGTTATCTCCCAGCCCACTCCCCAAAGCTTAGCTGTCTGGCCTTTTTCATCATACCTGCAGCAGATCGCACTGTTGCTATCTGCAAACTGTGTCTCAGGCACATCAAACGTTGCAAAAACACCAACCATATGCATATCATTGCAATTTTTTTGCTTTCATCAAGAGCACCTCTATAGGGTTACGGTGGGAAGGCGCCACCGACACCCAAAGACCAATTTTAACGCACCCGTTACTTCTATCCAAAGTCAAAGTGACACCAGAATGTATCCAAAAAATCTCTAATCTTGTTTGCAGTGCACTACATTGTGGCCTCATCATACACACTGGCTCCCCAGCTGTTGCTGAGCAAAATAAAGGCAGCTTGCAGGACAAATGTAATTTTTTTTGGCTTTATAAATTCAATTACCTGCCACTTTACAGTAAAGCCCCATACACACTATCAGATTTTCTGCTGATTTTCTCCTTCAGATTTACCAAAACCATAGAATATGAGGTCAAACTTTAGGAGTTTCAATTTGTATGCAATCAAGCAGGCCCTTGCACTACATGGTTTTGGTAAATCTGAAGACAAAATTCAGCAGAAAATCTGATAGTGTGTATGTGGCTTTAGACTAAGGGGACCCCCCTGGCACTATATTGGAAGGAATTTTTCATTTTTAGGCTTTCACTTTAAAAATAAAAAAAATCACTGCTCATTTAAAAATGACGTTTTTCACAAACTTTTTTTTATTGATCCATGTTCCCCAGGGCAGGACCCGGACCCCTATAACCATTGTATGCCTAATTACTTGCATTTAAGCCTTCAAAATGGGCACTTTTGATATTTGACTTTCGGGTCACATTGACTTTAATGGGGTTCATTATTCGGGTCCAAACATTCGTGGTGTTCGGACGTTCTGGTCCGAACCGAACAGGGGTCCATTCAAGCCCATCCCTACTCAGAACTAGTGTTCCCACTCAAAAACTTAGGGCATGTCTTAACCAGCAAGGGGTGTGGCCTTGACAGGAAGGGGTGGGTCATATTTAAATTATGGGGTGCACAAGTTTAATTAGGCCTAGGGCAGTACAAAACCTAAGTACACTATTGCATGGGAGTGTATGTGTGTGTATGAGGTTGTATGGGTATGTATGTGTGTGTCTGCATGGGAGCGTCTGTGTGTATGAGGTTGTATGGTTTTGTATACAGTATGTGTGTGTGTGTGTGTATGAGGTTGTATGGGTCTATATGTGCATGTGTGTGTCTGCATGTGTGTATGAGGTTGTATGGGTCTGTGTATGTGTGTGTCTGCATGGGAGTGTGTGTGTGTGTGTGTGAGGTTGTATGGGTCTGTATGTAGCACCCTCCCAGAAAGGCTGCTAGGATGATAGGTAATTTTAGTTATTTTTGGCTCCTTTTTAACCACTTACGGACCGCCGCATGCCAATATATGTCCTAAGTTTGAAGAGGAATATTGTTGTTATGGCAGCAGCTAGCTGCCATAACCCGGGTATCCTCTTCTTCGGCCATCGGTCCGCTTTCTGATAAGAGTGGTCTCTGTGGCTGATTCACCGCAAGATCACTTTTATCAGCGCAGGTAGAGGGGCCCCCCCGCCACGGAGGGGGGCGGAGGCGATCGGATGTTATCCCTTGCTGGGTATGGAGAGCAGTGAGGGGAAGATCTCCCCCTCCCATGTACATAACATTGCAGGATAGAAGTGATGTCAAAATGTCACTTTTGCCCATAGCTCTTAAAGGGCCATTATTTAAAAAACAAAAAAAATTTTAAATGACAAAAAAAATTTTTTATTGCATTTTTGTGTAAATATGAAATCTGGGGTCTTTTTGACTCCAGATCTCATATTTAAGAGGTCCTGCTTTATTTTACATTCCTTGTAATAGGAATAAAAGTGACACAATTTAAAAAAAAAAAAAAAACAGTGTAAAAATAAAAAATAAAAGGTAAAATAAATAAGAAATAAAAATGTCCCGCCGAGCTCGCGTGCAGAAGCAAACGCATACGTGAGTAGCGCCCGCATATGAAAACGGTGTTCAAAACACACATGTAAGGTATCGCCCCGATCGGTACAGCGAGAGCAATAATTCTAGCCCTAGACCTCCTCTGTAACTCAAAACATGCAACCTGTAGAATTTTTTAAACGTCAGCTGTGGAGATTTTTAAGGGTAAAAGCGAACGCATACGTGAGTAGCGCCCGCATATGAAAACGGTGTTCAAAACACACATGTGAGGTATCGCCCCGTTCGGTACAGCGAGAGCAATAATCCTAGCCCTAGACCTCCTCTGTAACTCAAAACATGCAACCTGTAGAATTTTTTAAACGTCAGCTGTGGAGATTTTTAAGGGTAAAAGTTTGTTGCCATTCAACAAGCTGGCGCAATTTTCAAGCGTGACCTGTTGGGTATCAATTTACTCGGCGTAACATTATCTTTTACAATATATAAAAAAAATTGGGCTAACTTTACTGTTGTCTTATTTTTTAACCACTTGCCGACCGGGCCATAGCCGAAAGACGGCAACAGCGCGGTCGGCTAGTTCTGGGTGGACGTCGATGGATGTCCTCCCAGAATACTGCTCTCGCGCGCCCCCTGGGGCGCGCACCCGAGAACTTCCGTGACCGCCGGGTCCAGAGGACCCGGCGCATCACGGATCACGGTAAACGGCCGCTGATCGCGGCCGTTTACCATGTGATCGCTCCGTCAAATGACGGAGCGATCACATGTCAACAGACCGGCGTCATGTCATGACGCCAGTTCGTCCCTCCCCTCTGTGTACCGATCGGTACAGTGCGAGGGGAGAGGGGGAGGGATCGGATGGCAGCACCGCTGTGGGCTGTATGTGTAGTGCCCACAGCGGTGCTCAGTGACAATTGCAGTCACATCCATCCATCCCTCCATGCTCAGCCATCCCTGCATAATACCCTACAATACTCTGCATAATACCGCGCAATACTCTGCATTATACCCTGCAATACTCTGCATAATACCCTGCAATACTCTGCATAATACCCCGCAATACTCTGCATAATACCCTGCAATACTCTGCATAATACCCCGCAATACTCTGCATAATACCCGGCACTACTCTGCAATATACCCATCAATATACCCTGCACTACTCTGCAATATACCCAGCAATATACCCGGCACTACTCTGCAATATACCCTGCAATATACCCTGCAATATACCCTGCACTACTCCGCAATACTCTGCAATATACCCGGCACTACTCTGCAATATACCCCGCAATACTCTGCAATATACCCCGCAATATACCCTGCACTACTCCGCAATACTCTGCAATACCCCGCAATACTCCGCAATTTTTAACCAGTTCCCGCCCACAGTCATATGACGTCCTTGACTTTGAGCGAGGATATCTGAATGATGCCTGCAGCTACAGGCATCATTCAGATATCAGCTTTTTTAGCCGGCGATTTCCTACACCATAAGAATGATCATAGCGGCTGTTCCACTGCTTGATCGTTCTTATGGGAGGTGAGAGGGGACGCCCCCCCCTTCCCGCCACCCTCCGGTGCTTCTACCGACTCACCGCTACGATCAAAGCCAAGATCGTTTTTTTTTTTTTTTATTTCAGGCACAGCCTAGCGGTGAGATGTGGGGTCTTATTGACCCCATATCTCACTGTAAAGAGGACCTGTAATGCCATATTCCTATTACATGGGATGTTTGCATTCCTTGTAATAGAAATAAAAGTGATCAAAAATTTTTTTGGGGGGGGGGAAAGTGTCAAACTAAAATAAATAAAGTAAAATAAACAATAAAAAAAAAAAAAAAATTTTTTAAAGCGCCCATGTCCGTGTGCTCGCATGCAGAAGCGAACACATACGTAAGTCCCGCCCACATATGAAAACGGTGTTCAAACCACACATGTGAGGTATCACTGCGAACGTTGGAGCGAGAGCAATAATTTTGGCCCTAGACCTCCTCTGTAACTCAAAACATGTAACCAGTAAAAAATTTTAAAGCGTCACCTATGGAGACTTTTAAGTAGTGACGTTTGGCACCATTCCACAAGAGTGTGCAATTTTGAAGGGTGACATGTTAGGTATCTATTTACTCGGCGTAACTTCATCTTTCACATTATGCAAAAACATTGGGCTAACTTTACTGTTTTGTTTTTTTTTAAAGCACAAAACTGTTTTTTTTCCCAAAAAAAGCGTTCTAAAAATTGCTGCGCAAATACCGTGCGAGATAAAAAGTTGCAACAACCGCCATTGTATTCTCTAGGGTCTTTGCTTAAAAAAAATATATATATATATAATGTTTTGGGGTTCTATGTAATTTTCTAGCAAATAAATTATTATTTTTACATGTAGGAGAGAAATATAAGAATTGGCCTGGGTGCTCCAGAATGCCTGGAGGTGCTCCCTGCATGTTGGGCCTCTGTATGTGGCCACGCTGTGTAAAAGTCTCACACATGTGGTATCGCCGTACTCGGGAGTAATTGCAGAATGTGTTTTGGGGTGTAATTTGTGGTATGCATATGCGGTGTGTGAGAAATAACCTTCTAATATGACAATTTTGTGAAAAAAAAAAAAGAAAAAAAAAATCTTGATTTTGCAAAGAATTGTGGGAAAAGATGACAATTTCAAAAAAACTCATCATGCATCTTTCTAAATACCTTGGAATGTCTTCTTTCCAAGTAGGGGTCATTTGGGAGGTATTTGTACTTTTCTGGCATGTTAGGGTCTCAAGTAGGGATGAGCCGAACACCCCCCTGTTCGGTTCGCACCAGAACATGCGAACAGGAAAAAAGTTCGTTCGAACATGCGAACACCGTTAAAGTCTATGGGACACGAACATGAATAATCAAAAGTGCTAATTTTAAAGGCTTATATGAAAGTTATTGTCATAAAAAGTGTTTGGGGACCTGGGTCCTGCCCCAGGGGACATGGATCAATGCAAAAAAAAGTTTTAAAAACGGCCGTTTTTTCAGGAGCAGTGATTTTAATAATGCTTAAAGTCAAACAATAAAAGTGTAATATCCCTTTAAATTTCGTACCTGGGGGGTGTCTATAGTATGCCTGTAAAGGGGCGCATGTTTCCTGTGTTTAGAACAGTCTGACAGCAAAATGACATTTTGAAGGAAAAAACTAATTTAAAACTACTCGCGGCTATTGCATTGCCGACAATACACATAGAAGTTCATTGATAAAAACGGCATGGGAATTCCCCAAAGGGGAACCCCGAACCAAAATTTAAAAAAAAAATGACGTGGGAGTCCTCCTAAATTCCATACCAGGCCCTTCAGGTCTGGTATGGATATTAAGGGGAACCCCGGCCAAAATTTAAAAAAAAAAATGACGTGGGGTTCCCCCTAAATTCCATACCAGACCCTTCAGGTCTGGTATGGATTTTAAGGGGAACCCCGCGCCAAAAAAAAAAAAAAAAACGGCGTGGGGTCCCCCCAAAAATCCATACCGGACCCTTATCCGAGCACGCAACCTGGCAGGCCGCAGGAAAAGAGGGGGGGACGAGAGTGCGGCCCCCCCTCCCTCCTGAACCGTACCAGGCCACATGCCCTCAACATTGGGAGGGTGCTTTGGGGTAGCCCCCCAAAACACCTTGTCCCCATGTTGATGAGGACAAGGGCCTCATCCCCACAACCCTGGCCGGTGGTTGTGGGGGTCTGCGGGCGGGGGGCTTATCGGAATCTGGAAGCCCCCTTTAACAAGGTGACCCCCAGATCCCGGCCCCCCCCCTGTGTGAAATGGTAAGGGGGTACATTGTACCCCTACCATTTCACGAAGAAAGTGTCAAAAATGTTAAAAATGACAAGAGACAGTTTTTGACAATTCCTTTATTTAAATGCTTCTTCTTTCTTCTATCTTCCTTCATCTTCTGGTTCTTCTGGTTCTTCTGGTTCTTCCTCCGGCGTTCTCGTCCAGCATCTCCTCTGCGGCGTCTTCTGTCTTCTTCTCTTCTTCATTTTCTTCTCCGGGCCGCTCCGCAATCCATGCTGGCATGGAGGGAGGCTCCCGCTGTGTGACGGCGCTCCTCGTCTGACAGTTCTTAAATAACGGGGGGGGCGGGGCCACCCGGTGACCCCGCCCCCCTCTGACGCACGGTGACTTGACGGGACTTCCCTGTGGCATTCCCCGTGACGTCACAGGGAAGTCCCGTCAAGTCACCGTGCGTCAGAGGGGGGCGGGGTCACCGGGTGGCCCCGCCCCCCCCCGTTATTTAAGAACTGTCAGACGAGGAGCGCCGTCACACAGCGGGAGCCTCCCTCCATGCCAGCATGGATTGCGGAGCGGCCCGGAGAAGAAAAGAAGAAAAGAAGAAGAGAAGAAGAGAAGAAAAGAAGAAGAGAAGAGCGGGAACCTCCCCCCCATGCCATGGGTGCGGAGCGGCCCGAGGAGAAGAAGATAGAAGACGCCGCGGAGGAGATGCTGGACGAGAACGCCGGAGGAAGAACCAGAAGAGCCAGAAGAACCAGAAGATGAAGGAAGATAGAAGAAAGAAGAAGCATTTAAATAAAGGAATTGTCAAAAACTGTCTCTTGTCATTTTTAACATTTTTGACACTTTTTTCGTGAAATGGTAGGGGTACTTATGTACCCCCTTACCATTTCACACAGGGGGGGGGCCGGGATCTGGGGGTCACCTTGTTAAAGGGGGCTTCCAGATTCCGATAAGCCCTCCGCCCGCAGACCCCCACAACCACCGGCCAGGGTTGTGGGGATGAGGCCCTTGTCCTCATCAACATGGGGACAAGGTGTTTTGGGGGGCTACCCCAAAGCACCCTCCCAATGTTGAGGGCATGTGGCCTGGTACGGTTCAGGAGGGAGGGGGGGCCGCACTCTCATCCCCCCCTCTTTTCCTGCGGCCTGCCAGGTTGCGTGCTCGGATAAGGGTCTGGTATGGATTTTTGGGGGGACCCCACGCCGTTTTTTTTTTTTTTTTTGGCGCGGGGTTCCCCTTAAAATCCATACCAGACCTGAAGGGTCTGGTATGGAATTTAGGGGGAACCCCACGTCATTTTTTTTTTTTAATTTTGGCCGGGGTTCCCCTTAATATCCATACCAGACCTGAAGGGCCTGGTATGGAATTTAGGGGGACTCCCACGTCATTTTTTTTTTTTAATTTTGGTTCGGGGTTCCCCTTTGGGGAATTCCCATGCCATTTTTATCAATGAACTTCTATGTGTATTGTCGGCAATGCAATAGCCGCGAGTAGTTTTAAATGAGTTTTTTCCTTCAAAATGTCATTTTGCTGTCAGACTGTTCTAAACACAGGAAACATGCGCCCCTTTACAGGCACACTATAGACACCCCCCAGGTACGAAATTTAAAGGGATATTACACTTTTATTGATTGACTTTAAGCATTATTAAAATCACTGCTCCTGAAAAAACGGCCGTTTTTAAAACTTTTTTTTGCATTGATCCATGTCCCCTGGGGCAGGACCCAGGTCCCCAAACACTTTTTATGACAATAACTTGCATATTAGCCTTTAAAATTAGCACTTTTGATTTCTCCCATAGACTTTTAAAGGGTGTTCCGCGGCATTCGAATTTGCCGCGAACACCCCAAATTGTTCGCTGTTCGGTGAACTTGCGAACAGCCAATGTTCGAGTCGAACATGAGTTCGACTCGAACTCGAAGCTCATCCCTAGTCTCAAGAAATTAGATAGGTCGTCAGTACTTCAGGTGTGATCAATTTTCCGATATTGGCACCATAGCTTTTGGACTCTCTAACATTCACAAAGACCAAATAATATACACCAAGTTGTACTTATTTTTACCAAAGATATGTAGCAGTATAAATTTTGGCCAAAATTTACGAAGAAAAATTACTAATTTGCTAAATTTTATAACAGAAACAAAGAAAAATTCATTTTTTTACCAAATTTTCAGTCTTTTTTCTTTTATAGCGCAAAAAATAAAAAACCCAGCGGTGATTAAATACCACCAAAAGAAAGCTCTATTTGTGTGAAAAAAAGGACAAAAATTTCATAGGGGTAAAGTGTTGTATGACTGAGTAATTGTCATTCAAAGTGTGAGAGCACCGAAAGCTGAAAATTGGTCTGGTTAGGAAGGGGGTTTAAGTGCCCAGTGGTCAAGTGGTTAATTAAAAAAAGTGTATTTTTTCCAAAAAAGTGCGCTTCTAAGACCGCTGCACAAATACGGTGTGACAGAAAGTATTGCAACGACCACCATTTTATTCTCTAGGGTGATAGAAAAAAATGTATAATGTTTGGGGGTCCTAAGTAATTTTCTAGCGAAAAATAATGTTTTTAACTTGTAAACACCACATCTCAAAAAGAGACTCGGTCCTTAGGTGGTTAATCATTGGAGCAGCTATTGATTTCTTTGGGCTTTATTAGATCTCACAGGTTGCTTTCCCTGCATTCTGGAGAACATAGAGGGCTGGGAGACTCAAATTGGTAGCTTGAATATTTATTGTGCTGTAGCCAATCCCTGATAAGGTGTGCCCAGAAGGTGGCCGGAGGGAAAGGGGGGGTGACCTAAATAGTCTGGGGATGGCAGCTTCCCTGTTATTGTCCAGCTGGAGAAGTTCCCAGCCTTAGAGGCTCCTGCCCCTTTGAAGGAGTTTGTTGAACATTTCTAAGATTCATCAAGGTCCTAGCTATGGTATAGCTGGGGCAAGGGGGAGGGGGGGGGGGCATTCCTAATCACCTTTGGAGCTAATTAAGCAATTTCACATAAGGATCTGGTCTGAAGTACTCACTGAAGAGTGCATGGTGGAAGCTGGAAAGTGTGTAGCTGTCCTGTGGCATTGTGAGTATTAACCTCCCTCACTGAAGAGTGTCTGGTGGAAGCTAGAACTGTACAGTTCTCTTGTGGCATAGGGATGTGTGAAGGAAACTGGAGGAGTTCAGCTGTCCTGTGACATTGTGAGTACTGACCCGAGCTCAGGATTCAAGTGACTGTGTGTTGTTTTGAAGGATAAGTGCCAGCATTGGCTCTCTCTGAGGAGACTCTTACAGGGTCTCAGTCCTGTCCATTCCTATTAGCCCTGGGCATAAAGACTGTTCAGAGAAGGCTAGTCAAGAGTGTCCTCTTGATACTGTTTTGCTTGCTTTAAGTATCCCGTACCATCCTCACGCCCTCCCATTCCAAGTTCTACAAGCAATGAACTTTAAAAAGACAATCCCTAGACTGTTTATTGAAGCTAGAGTGGATGGACTGTTGATTGTATATAAGTACCTGAAATAAATAAATAAATAAATAAATTGTGTAGACGAAGGCCTGTGTACTGTTTGGAAAAGAAACAGTTAAGATCAGCGGCTCCTGTGTGGGTTGCACCACAGACACATTATCAGATATGCAGATCAGCCCATGTTTTGCCAGCTTCAATTTATGACTGACAATGTACATAGTGATTTTTTCTTCTTCTTCTCAGTTGAACCCAGAGTGACGGTGTACACAGAGCATCCCGTAGTGTTGGGGGAACCAAATGTTGCTATCTGTGCTGCAAAAAACATCTTTCCTCCTGTAATGAACATTACCTGGCTGAAGAATGGAGAGAAGATAGACCAGGGGGTTACTGAAACCCTCTTCTTACCATCACAAGATCACTCCTTCCGCAAGTTTCTCTATCTGGCTTTCATTCCAACTATGAATGACTTTTATGCCTGTGAGGTAGAGCACTGGGGCCTGACTATACCCAGAAATGTGCCCTTGGGTAAGTGTAATGTACATTTGGAAAAATGGTTATGTATATGTATTGATGAAGAATTTATTGTGAATGTATATTTTTATTATTTTTCTTTTCATCTTCGCACATCATTATATTAGCAGTGCTGTTAAAGAGGAGGGCCCATGAAAAAAAAAAAAAAATTAAAAGTCAGCAGCTACAAATACTGCAGCTGCTGACTTTGTATTGGACACTTACCTGTCCCAGGGTCCAGCGATGCGGGGGATCGAAGCCCCGCTCATCTTCCCCTCCGGTTCAGCGGCGCCAGCATTGCAACTGTGGGCGCCGTGATTGGCCGCTCAGTCACCTGGGACCTGTAATGGGTCCCAGATGATTGACAGGAGGGAGGGAGCAGAGCCGAGTCCTTCCTGTGCCGAGGGGGAAGTGATGTCACCAGCCCAGGCACTGGAAGAGGCAGACCACGAGGGACCCCCTAGCAACAGGCATTTAGAGGTAAGTAAAAAAAAAAGAATTCCAAATGTTTTTTTTTTATTTTTTTTTTTAGGCACAGTCATGGATTTTTTTTTTAGGTAGGAACACCACTTTAAATAGCAGTGGTTTTCAATACTTTCACTAAGCTTCTATGACAGTAAAATTGTATAAAAGTATATACTCATTCTATAATTATGATAGATAGGATATGGTTAGAACAGTATTATGGTAGAGCAGAGCTTTCATTTCTGCTAATTGTTAAGCTCCTGGGGACCCAGCAACAGTACTCAATAAGTATCAGACATGTGCAATTAGTTTCAATACAAATTTGTTTTCGGCTGATATGTGGCATATTCGTTCATTCGGAAACCGAATGAATGAAAGACACTTTTGAGGAATGCAGATGAAAATTAATTGTCAGAAAGAATGGAAATCAGCGAAGAACGAAAATCCGAAAATAAGAACAAAAATCTGAAAGGACGCAAAACGATACAACCTACTAGTTTAACCACTTCAATATCGGGCACTTTTCCCCTTCCTGCCCAGGAAAATTTTCAGCTTTCAGCGCTGTCGCATTTTGACTGACAATTGTGCGATCATACAACACTGTACCCAAACCAAATTTTTATAATTTTCTTCCCACAAATATAGCTTTCTTTTGGTGGTATTTAATCACCACTGGGGTTTTTATTTGTTTCTGAACAAACTAAAAAAGACCGAAAATTTTGGGGAAAAAAAAGTTTTTCTTTGTTCCTGTCATAAAATTTACTTTTTCTTCACTGACAGGCACTGATGAAGCAGCACTGATGAGTTGGCACTGATGAGCACTGATACGTAGAATTGATGAGTACTGATTGGCACTTTATTGGGCACTGACAGGCATTCCTGATGGGCCACTGACTGGCAGCTGCTGGCCACTGATTGGCAGCTGATCAATCAATGTGCTGATTATCAGCACAGACCCCCCCACTGACATGGAGAGCTGCTGATTTCCTCTCCCTGTCAGCGCGAACCGAGGAAAGCCATTTACCGGCACCTCCTAGTTCACACGATGATCAGCTGTGATTGGTCTTAGCTGATCACATGGTAAGGAGCCTCTGTCAGAGGTTCCTTACCATGATCGGAGATGCGGTGTGTCAGAATGACACACAGCACCTCCGATCGCCACACTGCGCGCCCCCGCGGGATCGCGCCGGCATGTTATTCTGCTGGACATCACATGATGTCCAGTCAGGATAACTGAAACACCGCCTGGCCGTCAATCTGCTATGGAATGTTAAGTGAGGGAGGTATCTGCTCAGCAGAGATCTTCTCATGAGTTGTATCAATCTTATTTTTTAAGTGATTTGCGATCTCCTGGGCAGTGAGTGGGTTAGTGGGTGGAGGCAGTGAAGGACAAAATATATATAGAAACATAGAAAAGTGACGTCAGAAACTAGTAGTCCATCGAGTCTGCCCGTTTTTTATTTTTTTAATATATGTTTTGTATTTATTTTGTTTGCTTTTTTTTTCATTTTGTTTTTTGTTTTTTAAGCCATTTGCTGTTTACTGACTCACTACCTCTGCTAGAAGTTTATTTCAAACATCAACTACCTTTTCAGTAAAATAATACTTTCTATGACTGGTTTTGAAGTTTCTTCCAGTTAAAGGTCATGTCCCCATGTACTTAATTTTGGTTTCATATTGAGAAAAATGCCTTCTTAAACCTTATTCACCCCCTTGATATATTTAAACTTTTTCTTCCTCCAACACTGGCTAACACTGGCCAACACTGTACCCCCAATGTTGTACTCTCAGTAGAGTAGAGAGTTAATGGTAGAGAAGAGTTGATAGGGACTGAATGAGAAGGTGTTAATGAGAATGATAAAATAGGTCTGTTTAGCAGTGTATAGGCAAGAATTGTATATTGGGAGGGCTGATTTATATTGGTTTAATTCTTGCTGAGACATAGTCTTACTCCACAAGTGCTTTAAGAGCGTGGCTATGTTTTTTGAGACTTCTAATATCATTTGTTTTCCAAGGTTGTAGGGGACAGGGCCTGATTCTGTGTGTTGTGAGGGGGCAAGTGCGTCCACAGAGGATGGCCGTGAACTGTTGTAGACAGAAGTGGCTAGGTTGGGGCAGGACAGGGGCAAGATTTTGTCATAGAGGTAGTCAAAAGCAGAGTAAAGAAGAGAAGGTTTAAGGTGGGGAAGGTTTTTTCAGTTACGTGATATGTGGTTGGAGGGAGATGAGGTGGAAGACAGGGAGAGAGCAAAACAGTCATAAAAAGCACCTGAAAAAATCCTGAGATACAATAATGTATGTACAAATCGGGGGTACTGTCTCACGATATGATCGGTGGTGCTATTCCCCTCAACTCCTAAAACACTGACAATACTGGCCTCTGTAAATAACTTTAACATGTTAAGGACCGGCGCTGGCGGCACACGCTCGCTCCTGCTGCACACTGCGGTAACATGCCTGCGGGTTGAGAGGACTCGATGTCCGCCAGCGGCCCGCGATTGCTTTGTACACAAGTAGAACGGGGAACTTCCTGTGTAAACAAGGCATTTTCTAGTTCTGACAGTGGACATGTCAGAGATCTACTGTTCCCAGTGGTCGGTAACAGTGATCTCAGTCATGTCCCAGTAAGCCAATGGTCCCAAAAAAGTGTCAAAAGTGTCCGATCTGTCCGCCGCAATGTCACAGTCCTAATAAAAATCGCAGATCACAGCCATTACTAGTAAAAAAAATAATAATTAAAAGGCCTAAACTGATGAAGAAAAAAAATGTGGGATATTTATTATAGCAAAAAGTAAAAAATATTGTTTTTTTTTTCAAAATTGTCGGTCTTTTTTTGTTGATAGTACAAAAAATAAAAACTGCAGAGGTGATCAAATACCACCAAAAGAAAGCTCTATTTGTGGGGAAAAAAGGACGTCATTTTTGTTTGGGTACAGCGTCCGTGCAATTGTCAGTTAAAGAGACGCAGTGCCAAATCGCAAAAAATGATCTGGACATTAAGGGGGCAAATTTTTCCGGGGCTCAAGTGGTTAATGTATGAAATGGTAACACAAATTATATCAAAAACACAAACTACACGCAGACTGCGGCTGCTTTATTCCCTTCCTCCCTATAGAACTTCTTTGGGGTCCTCCCCAATAGGGATGAGCTTCGAGTTTGAGTCGAACTCATGTTCGACTCGAACATTGGCTGTTCGCAAGTTCGCCGAACAGCGAACAATTTGGGGTGTTCGCGGCAAATTCGAATGCCGCGGAACACCCTTTAAAAGTCTATGGGAGAAATCAAAAGTGCTAATTTTAAAGGCTTATATGCAAGTTATTGTCATAAAAAGTGTTTGGGGACCCGGGTCCTGCCCCAGGGGACATGGATCAATGCAAAAAAAACGTTTTAAAAACTGCCGTTTTTTCAGGAGCAGTGATTTTAATAATGCTTAAAGTCAAACAATAAAAGTGTAATATCCCTTTAAATTTCGTAGCTGGGGGGTGTCTATAGTATGCCTGTAAAGGGGCGCATGTTTCCCGTGTTTAGAACAGTCTGACAGCAAAATGACATTTCGAAGGAAAAAACCCATTTAAAACTACCCGCGGCTATTGCATTGCCGACAATACACATAGAGGTTCATTGATAAAAACGGCATGGGAATTCCCCACAGGGGAACCCCGAACCAAAATTAAAAAAAAAAAAATGACGTGGGAGTCCCCCTAAATTCCATACCAGGCCCTTCAGGTCTGGTATGGATATTAAGGGGAACCCCGGCCAAAATTTAAAAAAAAATGACGTGGGGTTCCCCCTAAATTCCATACCAGACCCTTCAGGTCTGGTATGGATTTTAAGGGGAACCCCGCTCCAAAAAAAAAAAAATACGGCGTGGGGTCTCCCCAAAAATCCATACCAGACCCTTATCCGAGCACGCAACCTGGCAGGCCGCAGGAAAAGAGGGGGGACAAGAGTGCGGCCCCCCCTCCTGAACCGTACCAGGACACATGCCCTCAACATTGGGAGGGTGCTTTGGGGTTGCCCCCAAAACACCTTGTCCCCATGTTGATGAGGACAAGGGCCTCATCCCGACAACCCTGGCCGGTGGTTGTGGGGGTCTGCGGGCGGGGGGCTTATCGGAATCTGGAAGCCCCCCTTTAACAAGGGGACCCCCAAATCCCGGCCCCCCCCTGTGTGAAATGGTAAGGGGGTACTTACCCCTACCATTTCACTAAAAAACTGTCAAAAATGTTAAAAATGACAAGAGACAGTTTTTGACAATT
The DNA here is from genome assembly GCA_037953035.1 of Aquarana catesbeiana. Taxonomy (NCBI): domain Eukaryota; kingdom Metazoa; phylum Chordata; class Amphibia; order Anura; family Ranidae; genus Aquarana; species Aquarana catesbeiana. The sequence continues at coordinate 583,892 of JBBHAA010001247.1, read as the reverse complement.
CCTTTATTTAAATGCTTCTTCTTTCTTCTATCTTCCTTCATCTTCTTCTTCTGGTTCTTCCTCCGGCGTTCTCGTCCAGCATCTCCTCCGCGGCGTCTTCTATCTTCTTCTCGGGCCGCTCCGCACCCATGGCATGAGGGGAGGCTCCCGCTCTTCTCTTCTTCTTTTCTTCTCTTCTTCATTTTCTTCTCCGGGCCGCTCCGCACCCATGCTGGCATGGAGGGAGGCTCCCGCTGTGTGACGGCGTCTACTCGTCTGACGGTTCTTAAATAACGGGGGCAGGGCCACCCGGTGACCCCGCCCCCCTAACGCACGGTGACTTGTCGGGACTTCCCTGTGATGTCACGGGGAATGCCACAGGGAAGTCCCGTCATGTCCCGTTCGTCAGAGGGGGGCGGGGTCACCGGATGGCCCCACCCCCCATTATTTAAGAACCGCCAGACGAGGAGACGCCGTCACACAGCGGGAGCCTCCCTCCATGCCAGCATGGATGCGGAGCGGCCCGGAGAAGAAAATGAAGAAGAGAAGAAGAGAAAAAGAGAAGAAGGAAGAAGAAGATGAAGAGAAGAGCGGGAGCCTCCCCCCATGCAATGGGTGCGGAGCGGTCAGAGGAGAAGAAGATAGAAGACGCCGCGGAGGAGATGCTGGACGAGAACGCCGAACGAGGAAGATAGAAGAAAGAAGAAGCATTTAAATAAAGGAATTGTCAAAAACTGTCTCTTGTCATTTTTAACATTTTGACAGTTTTTTAGTGAAATGGTAGGGGTAAGTACCCCCTTACCATTTCACACAGGGGGGGCTGGGATCTGGGGGTCCCCTTGTTAAAGGGGGCTTCCAGATTCCGATAAACCCCCCGCCCGCAGACCCCCACAACCACCGGCCAGGGTTTGGTATGGATTTTTGGGGGGACCCCACGCCGTTTTTTTTTTTTTTTTGGCGCGGGGTTCCCCTTAAAATCCATACCAGACCTGAAGGGTCTGGTATGGAATTTAGGGGGAACCCACGTCATTTTTAAAAAAATTTTGGCCGGGGTTCCCCTTAATATCCATACCAGACCTGAAGGGCCTGGTATGGAATTTAGGGGGACTCCCACATCATTTTTTTTTTAAATTTTGGTTCGGGGTTCCCCTGTGGGGAATTCCCATGCCGTTTTTATCAATGAACTTCTATGTGTATTGTCGGCAATGCAATAGCCGCAGGTAGTTTTAAATGGGTTTTTTCCTTCGAAATGTCATTTTGCTGTCAGACTGTTCTAAACACGGGAAACATGCGCCCCTTTACAGGCATACTATAGACACCCCCCAGGTACGAAATTTAAAGGGATATTACACTTTTATTGTTCGACTTTAAGAATTATTAAAATCACTGCTCCTGAAAAAATAGCCGTTTTTAAAACTTTTTTTTGCATTGATCCATGTCCCCTGGGGCAGGACCCAGGTCCCCAAACACTTTTTATGACAATAACTTGCATATAAGCCTTTAAAATTAGCACTTTTGATTATTCATGTTCGTGTCCCATAGACTTTAACGGTGTTCGCGTGTTCAAACAAACTTTTTTCCTGTTCGCATGTTCTGGTGCGAACCGAACAGGGGGGTGTTCGGCTCATCCCTACTCCCCAACTCCCCAAAACTAATAAGGTAGTGTTCAGAGAGACGAAAAAGATTGCTGGAGTGGTTGGACGGAGTGCATAGGTAGGAGAAAGCAAGGTCAAGTGCATTGCCATCAGATTGAGAAGCCTGTATCATTGCTTCAGATCAAAAGAAGAGGTTTGACTGAAAAGGTTAGAAGTAGCAGGAGTGTTAGTATTAACAGGGGTGTTAAAGTCACTGAGAATAATTGTGGGAATTTCAGAAGAGAAAAAGCCAGACAGAGAAGGCATCAAGGAAGGTTGATACCAGTCCAGGGGGCAATACACAGCAGTTCTTAAAGAAGCTAGAGAAAGTAGACAAATACAATGTGCCTCAAATGAAGAGGGTAACAGATAGGGAATTGAGTAAAGTGCCTGAAAGGGTCTACAGTGAGGGAAAAAAGTATTTGATCCCCTGCTGATTTTGTACGTTTGCCCACTGACAAAGAAACGATCAGTCTATAATAGAGCTGCATGATTACTTGTTAAAAAATCGCAATCTCGATTCAACCCCCTTCACGATCTTAATCCGGCATTTCCATGATTCATGTAACAAGTGTAGAGCCATTCTCTGCTCAGAGCTGTCAAAAAAAAGGCAGCCACAAAGTTTATCACAACATTGCTCAGGGCTGACATAAAAAGAAACATTGTGTCATTTGGTTCTTTTAAATCAAAGGGATGAGCTTTGGTCTGCAAATGAGGACAGTTTAACTACTTAAAGACTTATGCCCTGTACACACGGTCGGATTTTCCAATGGAAAAAGTGCGAACGGATTGTGTTGTCGGAAATTCCGATTGTGTGTAGGCTCCATCGGACTTTTTCCGTCGGAATTTCCGACACACAAAGTTTGAGAGCAGGATATAAAATTTTCCCTCAACTAAATCCAATCGTTTAAATTCCGACCATGTGTACACAAATCCGACGCACAAAGTGCCACGCATGCTCAGAATAAATTAAGAGACGAAAGCTATTGGCTACTGCCACGTTTATAGTCCCGATGTATGTGTTTTACGTCACCGGGTTCATAACGATCGATTTTTCCGACAACTTTGTGCGACCGTGTGTATGCAAGACAAGTTTGGCTCAAAAGCCGTCGGAAAAAATCTGATGGATTTTGTTGTCGGAATGTCCGATCAATGTCTGATCGTGTGTACAGGGCATAAGCCTTTTTCTGACACTTGTTGCTTACAAGTTAAAATCAGTATTTTGTGTTAGAAAATTACTTAGAACTCCCAAACATTGTATATGATTTTTCCGCAGAGACCCTAGAGAATAAAATGGCGGTCGTTGCAATATTTTATGTCACACTTCATTTGCGCAGCAGTCTTTCAAAAGCAATTTTTTGGGAAAAAATACACTTCAATTTATTTATAAAAAATGAATAAAGTTAGCCCAATTTTTTTGTATAATGTGAAAGATGATGTTACGCCAAGAATCGTGAGAGAATCGTGATCTTTATTCTAAGCAAAAAAATCGTGATTCTCATTTTATCCAGAACCGTGCAGCTCTAGTCTATAATTTTAATGGTAGTTTTCTTTTAACAGTAAGAGACAGAATAACAATAAAAATATCCAGAAAAACCCATTTCAAAAAAGTTATAAATTTATTTGCATTTTAACCACTTCAGCCCCGGATGAATTTACCCCCTTCCTGACCAGAGCACTTTTTGCAATTCGGCACTGCGTCGCTTTAACTGACAATTGCGCGGTCGTGTGACTTGGCTCCCAAACAAAATTGTCGTCCTTTTTTTCCCACAAATAGAGCTTCCTTTTGGTGGTATTTGATCACCTCTGCAGCTTTTATTTTTTGCGCTATAAACAAAAAATAGCGACAATTTTGAAAAAAACGCATTATTTTTTACTTTTTGCTATAATAAATATCCCCAAAAAATATTTTAAAAACTTTTTTTTCCTCAGTTTAGGCCGATACGTATTCTTCTACATATTTTTGGTAAAAAAAATCGCAATAAGCCTTTATTGATTGGTTTGCACACAAGTTATAGCGTCTACAAAATAGGGAATAATTTTATGGCATTTTTATTGATAATTTTTTTTTACTAGTAATGCCGGCGATCAGCGATTTTTATATCGTGACTGCGACATTATGGCGGACACATCGGACAATTTTGACACATTTCTGGGACCATTGGCATTAATAAAGCAATCGATGCTAAAAAATTGCATTGATTACTGTAAAAATGTCACTGCCAGTGAAGGGGTTAACAACTAGGTGGCGCTGTAGGGGTTAAGTGTGTCCTAGGGAGTGTTTCTAACTGTGGGGGGGAGGGGCTGTGTGTGACACTACACTGATCGCCGCTCCCGATCACAGGGAGCAGAGATCAGTGACAGTGTCACTAGGCAGAATGGGGAGATGCTTGTTTACATTAGCATCTCCCCGTTCTTCCTCACCGTGAGATGATCGCGGGTATCCCCATGATCAACGTGTCGCGGGACCTGCAATCGCAGTCACGGAGCTCCAAGCAGGTGCGCCCGTGAGCTGCCTCTTAAAGGGCAACGTACAGGTACGTTAATCTGCCTGTATGTGCCCTTCTGCCGCAGTATATCTGCGTGAGCCGATCGGGAAGCGGTTAATAAGTGAGATAAGTATTTGATCCCCTATCATTCAGCAAGATTTCTGGCTTCCAGGTGCTTTCTATACAGGCAATGAGCTGAGATTAGGAGCACTCTCTTTAAAGGGAGTGCTCCTAATCTCAGCTTGTTACCTGTATAAAAGACACCTGTCCACAGAAGCAATGAATCAATCAGATTCCAATCTCTCCACCGTTGCCAAGACCAAAGAGCTGTCCAAGGATGTCAGGAACAAGATTGTAGACCTACACAAGGCTGGAATGGGCTACAAGACCATTGCCAAGCAGCTTGGTGAGAGGGTGACAACAGTTGATGCAATTTTTTGCTAATGGAAGAAACACAAACTAACTGTCAATCTCCCTGAGTCTGGGGATCCATGCAAGATCTCACCTCGTGGAGTTTCAGTGATCATGAAAATGGTGAGGAATCAGCCCAGAACTACACGGGGCAATCTTGGCAGCTGGGACCATAGTCACCAAGAAAACAATTGGTAACACACTACGCCGTGAAGGACTGAAATCCTTCAGCACCCGCAAGGTCCCCCTGCTTAAGAAAGCACATGTACAGGCCCATCTAATGAACATCTGAATGATTCAAAGGAGAACTGAGTGAAAGTGTTGGTGGCAGATGAGACCAAAATGGAGCTCTTTGGCATCAACTCAACACGCTGTGTTTGGAGGTGGAGGAATGCTGCCTATGACCCCAAAACACCATTCCCACCGTCAAACATAGAGGTGGAAACATTATGCTTTGGGGGTGTTTTTCTACTAAGGGGATGGGACAACTTCACCCTATCGAAGGGACGATGGCTGGGGCCATGTACCATCAAATCTTGGGTGAGAACCTCCTTCCCTCAGCCAGGGCATTCACCAGCATCACAATGAACCAAAACACACAGCCAAGGCAACAAAGGAGTGGCTCAAGAAGAAGCACATTAAGGTCCTGAAGTGGCCTAGCCAGTCTCCAGACCTTAATCCTATAGAAAATATGTGGAGGGACCAGGTTTGAGTTACCAAATGTCAACTTCAAACTTTAATTACTTGGAGAGGATCTGCAAAGAGGAGTGGGACAAAATGCCTCCCGAGATGTGTACAAACCTGGTGACCAACTACAAGAAACATCTGTGACCTCTGGGAGGTCAAGGATTTTGCCACTAAGTACTAAGTTATGTTTTTTGCAAAGGAGTCAAATATTAATTTCACTCATTAAAATGCAAATCAATTTATAACTTTTTTGAAATGCGTTTTTCTGTATATTTTTGTTGTTATTCTGTCATTCACTGTTAAAATAAACCTACCATTAAAATTATAGACTGATCATTACTTTGTCAGTGGGCAAACATACAAAACCAGCAGGGGATCAAATACTTTTTTCCCTCATTGTACTTGTTTATATTATTACTGTTGCTTTATGATAAAAAGTCTTTCAGTAAAAAACTTTTTTAGTTTACTACAGCTTGTGTACATCTACTATTGTGTCTACAGTAACATTCATTTACCAGGTGTGCTAGAGGGGATGAGACTGTTCTTGTGGTCGAGAGGCAGAAAAAGAACCTAACATTCTCAAGTGGCTCCTTTGGGGGTGGCGCTACATGTGAGGCTTCATCCAGGATATTCTGTTCTGCTAGCAAACTGCCAAGGCAGCACCCCAGGGAACATCAATATGGATCATGTTGATGTGAGCCCAGAAAGTTCAGGCCAAGCAGCCTTGTCTGAAGAGGCTACCTTACTGGCACCTAAAGCAGTGGTTGGACCGGAGTTCATTACAGTCTTGGGAGATTTCATAGCCAAATGATTAATGAACATCCCCACATGCACTGGGACTCAGTATCGAGAACTAAGACTCTTCTTCTGGAAACAACTGGTGCCAGCTGGGGAAGAAGTGTATAAAACTTGGATGGAGCAAGCCTTGCAGGCCCTGGAAGAGTGGGATGTGCCAGAAGCCCAAAAGAGATAGGGTATCAGTGAGTGTTAGTGAGGAGTCGCTACAAAAGCCATCAGAAACCTAAAATTCTGTAAAATGACCTGCACCACCTATGACTACTATGAGTTTGGATAGACAGATACAGCAGCAGACTTAATTTACCAATTCGAGCATGCTTTTCAATGACAAGGTGAATGCCTGTCTGAATAAATCAGACATTTAACTAAGGTGCTGTACCAGATCGTCTGAAGAACATAATGAGACCATCTGCTGTGGTTCAAGCTAGAATGCTGCAGATCTTGAGAGGTGCTCTACACTCTGATCCAGTCTGGATTCAGCTGAAGACTTCAGCTGATGCAATGTCATTGAAGTATCCTGAGCTCATTAAGGTAGTGAGGGAAGAAGAAGCCATGTTTGAGGGCAAAGAGGCTGTAGCCAGGCCAGCATCAGCATTGTTAGCCAACATCGGGTCGGTGGGGGCAACAGAGCCAAATTTGGAAATAGCCTTTCTGAAGTCACAGATGTCTCAAATGATGGAAATGATGAATCTCCTGGCAGCTAAAATCACCACATTGCCTGGCAAGAGTGTCCCAGTACATAACTAGACTTTGAACCCTACAGTCATTCTTGCAGAGAATCCTATGAGCCAAGTAGTCTGTTTCAACTGTGAAGAAGCGGGTCTGCACAAGTCCACCAAAACATGGCAGCCAGTTCTGGGAAGCCAACAGGAACCCTCAGAGGGCCCCGTGAAGGAGACAATTGGGTGCCCATCTCAAGCAAGCGGCTCAAAGGGCAGATATGTAAGCAAGCCACAGTGGGAGCCTAAACTATCGCAGAGGACCCCCACTGCTGTTTTTGAATGGCCAGATAATCCATCCTGTTCAACATCAAGTTCCTGGTTGAAGAGAGTTGGCGCATATCAGCCATTTTGGGCTCAACCAAAACGCAAACAAAGCCCAAAGCCCAACAACAAGGGGGCAAGAATACAGGCCACAGGACAGGCCAATTTGAATATCTCTCACAAATTCCCTTCCAAGCTCCTGGGACCTTCTCCTGTCGTGCCTATCCAAGTAGAGGGAATCTACATAAAAGCCCTTCTGGATTCTGTGGATGGACACAAGTGACCCTTCTCTATTGATACTTCAACGACAAGAATCTCAAACACTTGCCATTGCAGAAGCTGGATGAGTTATGGATATGGGGCATTCGGACCCAGAATTTCCCATCCGGTGTCTATATGTCAGTTAAGTTGCCTTTGACCCCTCAGTGCCTGGAAAAACAGTTTCAAACCCTAGCAGTGGTCTGTCCTCACCCCCCCCAGGGGCCAGCAAGAGTTCCATGATCATAGAGACCAACACTGATCTTGTCAGAAGGCTGTTGACCCCTCTTGTCTTGGAGCCTGATACTTCAACTACAGGTATATATTCCATGCTAAGACAGGCCTACCAGTGCCTACAAGAACAGAAGGCCCCAGGCTGAAGGAGTGGGAAAGATATGGCACTTAGACCGATGTGATACGATAGTAACACCTGGTGAAGTGACATGTTTACAAGCTTCAGTCAAGCTCAATTGGGAGCAACCAGGCCCTTTCATTGTGTTTGAAGCTGACTGCCAGAGAGAAAACATGGGAGTGGAGATAATCCCAGAAGTAATATCGACCAAAGCGTTGCAGCAAAGTCATGGGAGGATTCCGGTGAGTGTCCGCAACAGCCTCACCAGTGAAGATGCTGGCTCGAATGTTGCTGGGGCAAGTGAATCCAACTATCCCAGTCTCACCATCTGACTGGGTGGGGGGATTGAAGGATGGAATCCCTGTTAAGGAGTTCTACCCAAAGAACACTCCACTGTCACTTGAATGGAAGGAAAGTGCCAAGACTAAGCTCCTGAGATGGCAGGCTACATTCTCCAAGAGTGAGTTCAATGTGGGGTGTGTGAAGAGTGCCTAACACTGGATTCCCCATCAAGAAAACAAGCCGTTCAGGGAAAGAGTCAGACGGATCCCTTTAGGGGACTTGGAAGAACCTGCATGAACAGCTGGCAGAGCTGAGGAGATCAGGTATCATCCGAGAGTCTCGGAGTCCATATGCTTCCCCGATGCTGGTACAGAAGAAGAATGGTTGTGCATTGACTATCGGATGCTGAACTGAAGGACCATCCCTGGCCAATATACCACTCCAGTGATAGAAGATGCCCTGCAGAGCCTTTTAGGAGCAAGGGGGCTCAGTGTGCTGGATTTGAAGAGTGGGTACTATCAAATTCCCATGCACCCTGAAGACCGGGAGAAGACAGCTTTCAGTACCCCAATACCTCAAGGCCTGTCTGGCGCTCCAACCACATTTCAGAGACTGATGGACAAGACAGTGGGTGACATGAAGCCAATTGAGGTGTTGGTGTATCTAGACAATATTATCTTTGGCAGGACCCTGAAAGAACACGAGGAGCATCTGAAGAAGGTCCTGAAGAGGCTCCATGGGTGCTTGAAGCTCTCACTTGAGAAATGACAGTTTAACCAACCTTTGATTAACCAACTTGGCCATATTGTGTCTGCCGAAAGAGTGGCAACTGACCTCAGAAGCTGGAAGCCGTCACCTGCTGGCGGAGGCCTACCAATGTGAGGTCATTCTTGGGGTTCTGCTCCTATTACAGGAGATTTGTCGAGGGATTCTTAATGGCCTTCTTAATAAGCTATTGAAGAACGAAGATGAAGACGATGACCCAGACCTAACAAAGCCTGTTAGACCATCCAGAAGGCCTAGGAAACCTTGAGAGTCGATTCAAGAACAGTGGACTGACCAGTGTGGTTACAGGTGATTGGCCACCCTATCGGGATTCACTTTCAGCCTAAAGTACCGTCTGGGGGACAGGAACAAAGATGCAGACGCTCTGTCAAGAAGACCCTATGGTTCAGGAGACTCCCTTGAAGAATGGAAGCTGAAACCCGAAGGGCTACTAGCCCTAAGTCAAGGGGCAGAACAACAAACTGGAGGCGGGTCAAGAGCCAAAGACATTGGGGTCTCAACGGCATGTGTCCCTAGATGTTACTGTAATGTTACCCAAGTTGGGGATGAAGGCCTGCCCAAGCTCTCCAAGAAAGACTTGAGAAGGGGCCTGGAAGATCCTTAAACTTCACTGATGGCAGGAGATTCCCAAGACTTTCACACCTCCATAGTGGAAGAAGAAGAACCGGTTGTGGAAGAGGAAGAATCAGATGTGCAGGAAGAAGTTGCTGAACATGCAGAAGAGGCTAGTGAGCCTACAACACCTGAGCCCAGAGAGCAAAGAGAGAGAGAGAGAGAAGAGTTATATGCCCACCCAAGAGACTGACTTATGATGCTTTGGGTGAAAGTTCTGAAGAAGTCATTCTTGCCTCTTAAAGAACTCTTGACACACTCAACCTTCCCTCTACAAATTTGGAGGGGGTGACCCCAACTCACAACCTGGCACATCTAGGTGGGCCATTCTAATAACGGTGGCTTGTGGACACAATAGCCTCCCCTCTTATAAAAAGTTGGTGGGAGGTTCCTCTGTCAACTCTGTGTCATAAGAGATGTTCTTGGTTTTGCTTGCATTAACCTGTTTGCCTCCTAAAATATATTGTAAAAAGCATGTAATAGGTTATAGACTCTTTACTTCCTTTGGAGGACCAAAGGTTCTTTAGTGGGGGGAGAGTGTAGCAGGTGCCGATGTCCCCCCCACCTGCTCAGCCAGTGCCGCTGGCACTGGAGGACACACACAGGTAGCGGTGCTTTGAAACAGAGAGATGGTAGGAATTTTTCTCCCCCCTCCCTCTCCTCTTTACACTGCACATAGGAAATCAGGGCGGAACAGACAGCTGCCCACTCTGCTCCCATGCTGATTGGCCACAGCAGGGGGAGCGATGCACCATGGGACATGGGGTCCCAAAGATGAGAAGCACCAGCCTTGAGTAAAGGGAAAGAATACAGCCCCCAGCATGCCCAGCGGGAGAGGAGGAGAAACACAATGAAGCAGATGGAGGGGAATGCGGAGAGGAGAGAGACCCGGAGGCAGGGAGGCTGGAGACAAGAGAAGAGGTGCAACTTGCCCACCAGCAGCTCCATGGCCAGATGCAGAGCAGCTAACGCATCGCTGGGTTCTTTGGTCGCTGGGTAGCCAGTTGGGCAACCTGCAAAAGCCTGTTCCAGGACATCTTTTCCCTTTGGCCTTGATGTCGCCAGATTGGTGAGGGGACATTAGCCCATCTTGTGCAAACCCCTTACAAAGAGGACACTGCATGCAGACACCATTACTTTACTTACTTTATGAAACCCTGTGAGGAGACCCCTTTGTACCAGTTGTTTTATCCTGCTGAGAGATTACCTTTAACACACTTACCAGAACATATTGGGCCTTTTCTAAAGGGCTAGCTGAAGACTCAAAGCCTCTTCTGCAAGGACTACTGAATATCCTCCATTACAAGGAGGTAAGAACTTATGTGTTTTTTTCAAGCCTGCCATGACTCAGGGACAAACATATTCATTAAGGAGGAACTTTTATCACAGAGTTGATATTGCTCATTGTTGCATATACTATCACACATTTACAAGTTCAGGGCTTGTGATTTCAGAGTTTGGGGAAATAGACTGACCTGCAACAAGTCATTCTGATTTCCCTTCATACCTGAACACATAGGTCGCATTTGAGTCAATTAAATTGGTTGAAACTGTGCTTTACCAGGTGTGCCAGAGTGGCTGAGACTGTTCTTGGGGTCGAGAGCCAGAACAAAGAACCTAACATTCTCAAGCGGCTCCTTTGGGGGTGGTGCTACAGACAGATTGAGCTCCTATTGATTTTAATGTGGTTTCGGGTTCAGCATCCGAACGTGCTTGAAGTTCACAAAATCCTGCTCGAACGGAACTCAGGGCCGTTTGGTTTATCTCTAGTGGTAGTAGCAACAAACATAAGGTAAATAGGAAAATTGCATCAAGCTGATCTCTTCCAGTCAACTACATGGCTGATTTGTATTCACAGTCACAGCAGGAGGTTGAACCTATAAGTATGATGTCAGGAGAAGCTGCTGCAGAAAGAGAAGATACTGTATATACAATATAAGTACACCTAAAGATACATATTAAGTAACTTGTTCTATAAAGTTGACAATGTTTAAATATGTCACTTTTATTTCTATATACTTAGATATAATATATATGATTGCTTTCCTCCTACAGATCTTGAGGTGGCACCTCTCTCTTCAGAGACATATGAGACATTGATCTGTGCACTTGGCTTGTTTGTTGGATTTATCGGGGTCATTGCTGGAGCTGTTCTGATCCTTAAAGGAATGAGACTTAATGCTCAACAAAGAAGGAGAGGAAACTAAATACGGAACAAAAAAAAAGTGTGTTTATATCAGTTCTGTGGGGTTTTTTTTTACCATAAATTGATAGTTTTATATAGTTTTATAGAAACTGATATTTTGCTTCTACTCAGGATAAATTAATTAACTGGCTACTGCCAAATTGATATTCCTTCTGCCATGCTTTTGTAAAAAAAAAAAATTAAAGCGACACTATCGCAAAGGCAGCAGTACAAAGTAATAGTGTCTGTGTAATTAGGCTAACCCTTACCCACTCATACCTACCTTACCAGTGCTCCCCTGCTACTTCTTCTGCAGCCTGAGATAATGAAAAATCCAAGTGCTTCCAAGTTTGGGGTAGCAATTTCAAAGTGCTCTGGTCTAGCTGCCAATCACTAGGTCTGAGCACTGTCATATGATGGAGGGAGTGATGTCACTGCTATGTCACTAGTGTCTGACCCCAACTGACACTTGGAAATTTGGTGTCAGTGGGGAAGGAGTGGCAGGGCAGCACTAAAAAGGTGAGGTCAGGGGGACCCTTTACACAGATATCACTTTGCTGTGAATGGGCCAGGTGAAGGTCTTTAAAGTCATGGTGGAAATTGATTATGTGCATTTTAAGTGATTAGGAGCCAGAGCTCCAACTTCAGAATGATAAGTTCATATTTCATATTGGTTGCCCTAAGTTTGGGCTTCCCATGAAACTCAGTAGTAAACCGTTCCCCCAATAAGGTGAGCTGTGAATTTTTTAATTCCCTTGAATATAAATCCAATCTACAGAGTATCATATAGTCCATGAATCATGCTTGGCTGGAATCATAAACTGCATAATTTTCAACAGATCTGCATGCAAATAATTATCTTCTTTTAAAGTTCTACCTAATGCAATTGTAAATGCATCATGTAAATCAAATAAATAAACTTTGCCTCCTTGTCTAGTCTCATAATTGATATAAAAACTATTATTGTTAGGGCTTTCTACCTACAGTATATTGAATGTGGCCTTTAAAATGCAAGAATAGCAAATAAGGTTTAAAGTTTTAAGTATTCTAATGCTTTAATATTCATCTACCATAAGAGGAACATTGTTTCTGTCCCCATTGAACAGATTTCCCATCATTCCCTGACCTGACAACAAATTGTCTCATATGACCAGTGGCTTACTTGGGGGGGGTCTTCCTCAGGTCTAGCCATGTTGGGGGTGCTCTAGGACCCCATTTCCCACCAGGCACACGTTGCCATGTTGCTTTGCAAAACCACCCACAGCAGCCCTTATACTGTAGACCTCATATACAGGGGTAATACAGAGCAAAGGAAATCTCTACTAAGTTCCTCCACAGCTCTGACATGTCACATGGCACAGCCCAAGGGACACTTAGGATGACTTCTCTAACTCTGCTTAGCACATCTTGGCAAATAGTGTGTTGACAGTAGGAGGAAGATTAGTTAAAGTGGAGTTCCACCCACTTTTGAGAGGTGGTCTTAAACGAAAGACCACCTCTCCACCCCTTGTTTTTGGCTAGTAAAAATGTTTTTTCTTCTTCTAACTTACCTTTTTATGAAGTACAGCCTGTACTTCCGATCCATCTGGTCCACGGCGCAGGATGTCATCTCCTCTTCTTTGGCGAGCCCCCCTGCTGTCTTCTGGGACCTGTGTGTTTCCTTAAACTATGATCTGCGGCAAAATAAAAATTAACTCCCCAACGATTCCCAAACCTTTAAAAAGGATTCCAACCTTCACTAGCTATAGCTCTGGCTTTGCCTTGTAGGGATCTAAACCTTATCCATATGGGCCTGAACTTTGTCACTACTATCCCCGATCCAGATATAACAATCTTTACTTATGAATTCCCAGAAACCCCCTTGGATTGTGGGAACTTCCTTGTAGCTTCAACAGTTACATGAAACATCCCATCCTCAATGGATAAGAAATTGTTCAAGCGTTTCATAAGCTCAAGCCCCCACCATGTACAAGCAATTCCCTTCCAGCTGTCCCTGCCATTCTTACCTTCTCTCACGCCATCAGATCCTCACGATCGGCCACGACATAAGATGCTAGGACAGTTTCACCAGCACACATGAACCTCTTGCCTTAGGGGAATTACCTTATAAGCTGTAGATCCGCATTAATACCAAACTACAGTTAAAGCACACTTGTGGGCTACCTAGTTATCCCGATACCAAAGCTGGCAAGTTCCAGAGCTATTGTTAAAATAATAACTAATTTTACCCTCTAGAAATGTTTTGTTAAGTTCCTTTGACAGGTGTCTGTTTGGATTATACTAGCCTGTCAAAACATCTCACACCATTATGAACGTCACATATAGCATGTACCGCCATCATCGCTGGGGCACTAATACCCAACAATTGTGTCCTGTTCTCTTTCTTAGCTAGTTGTGATGCTTTTCATCATTACCCTTGCTAAAATGTATTAAACAAAAAAATATAAATAAACAAAGATACTCCTCTACTCTTTGTGGTTGATCCGCTTCTAGCAGTGGCTGGCGTGGTCTCATCCCTCAAGCTCCTTTACAATGACCCAGTCACCTGGTTGGAAAGAATGTAAACTGGTTATTGTGTCAGGGTCCAGGATGGACTCGTGAATCCTGTGGTGGACCTTTTGAAGTTCATGTTACAGTGATTGCACCTACCCCATCAGCTGAGAATGTAGGTGACAGCTAATGAGGAAAGTACAATTCTGTTTTTGGTTGACCTCCAAACAAACCTCATATAACAATAACCCAGACATCGGGACTGTGGTCACTGCATAACCTGTGCGTGGCTTACCATCTGGGGTGTAATACCTGGAACCAGTGACAAAAAGGTTCTTAGCATCTGGGATGGGAGCCTACTTCACCAGACTGCTGCTTGCTGATTCAAATTCCATCAAAGAAAGACAGTCTTGGCACAAACTTGGTTAGAATTAGAGCGGTTAGTATTGTTGGTTTGAAAATGTGTCATTCTCACCACTATCACCCCCCCTTTTCTTCCCTTCTCATTACAAACTGGAGGAAGACATGCAGGGTTTAGAATGGTGCAGAATAAAACAGTGAAATAGCCTATGATACTTTTACCTTCTTATACACCTGTACACACACTTTCATAAACTCTTTGGACCTGAAAAGATACTTATAAACAAAAGTTATTACTCTATCCTTCAAAGAATGGTAAACAATACAACATTCGTGTACATTGGTAAATTGTCACTGACATTCCTCAAAACCAATAATAACTAAACCCTCTGTAAGTCTTACTTTCATGTTTTTACTTAAACTACAACAGCCGCGACACGCAAGAGGGCTGTCGCGGTAGGTTCAAACATGTTACTACATACAAATATTGAAAAGAGACAAACATTTAGATACAAATGTGGGGGAGATATTTCATAGTTCCCAAAAACGAAAATGAAAAAAAATTAAAACGACCAGATGGAATGCTGCCTTCACTCTTTTAGCGATAGAAAAAGTATACAATTTGAAAAGCACAAGAGCATTTTGAAATCTTTGCATGGACCAGCCACACAAAGTTCAAAAACAGGCCTGTATATTTTTAATCACACAAACATGTACTACGCATCCATCAACTCACTCAACATTACAGATTTCTGAAGCCGCAGTCGTGCTACATCAACTCCAGAGGGATACCCAAAATAGTATCCTTGGACCACCTATGTCAATCTTTCTGTGGTTTAATGGCCTTTTACTCAGAACTAGACTCCATGCTCTTGTGCATCCGTTTGACTGTGGGAAGCCTTGCATTCCTTCCCTTGCACGGACTGCCATTGCCCATGGCGATTCGAATCGGCTTATCGTCTTATCCCTGTGTCCAGGGAAACCCTTGCACCCATTTCGGAGACCACCGCACGGTGTCTTCTTACACGGTGGATTGACGGACTACAACCGCTATTAGTCACTCAACTAGAAACACTAAAACGAGGCATCAACTCTATGGCTTGTTGTCCCAACACTTTTGGCACAGAACTACAGAGTACCGCTCTTTTAACAACCAAACTATTAACTATGCCAAATAATTCGCCAACAACCACAGATCACCCCCCGAATTATGTCTCTACCCCTCACGCACACACAAGGGCATTGCACTGCACGACCATACACTGCGTCGCCAGACAAAGCCACACAGAGCACTTTTGCCTGCTTCTTTTACAAAACACTGCAGCTTCTCTCTGTACCTGGATATTACAACAATAACTTGGATGCCTCCTGTTTGCTTTCTACCCAAAACTGTATTACAGTATAAAACTAAAAAGACAGCTGGGAGATATTTAAAACACTTTCAAACGCCAGTATTTCCCCATTGTCCTTCCAAGCACAAATCTCATTTGCTTGTGTGATACCCCAAGCCCCCCCCCAACTTCCTGTGGCTACATAAAATCCTGAGTACTCCCTGTTGTATGCCCAGTTCAAAACAACTCCTCAAACTGGTTTATTTACATATCAATGTACAGGAAAAGGGAGGGGGGCATAGTCCCATCACCTTGTCTAGTAGGACACCAAAAAAAAAAAATCCATGGCTAACATCATATATATTTCAACAATTAAAAAAAACTTTTGTCGCGGAAAGGATGGAATAAACCCCTATATTGCAAATGGGAGGGAATCCCCCTTGACTCACATATCCCCTGGGAAGTCAAATCACAAGTTTTGAGACCGAAATACCACACAACAGTGTAACAAAAGCCAAAACTGAAACTCCTGCAAAAAGACGGCTGAAGGAGTTCAACCAAAGTCTTTTCCCTTCCACTGCAGGCCACAAACAAAATGGCGCCATTAACACATGAAATTTAGTTGTTGATCCCGCAAAAATCGAGATTTCTTAATAAAAACCTAAATGATTCTACTGGAAATGGAGTTCAGTACAAAACCAGAGATATTTCGCTCGAGATTAAAATCAGCAAAAACAAAAAGGCAGTTGCAGCAATCGAAAATCGGTCCACGGCAAAATGGTGAATGAAACCCGGACTACAGAAAAATGTCCGACATTAACAAATGACAAGACAAACCAGGATTTCTCCCTACCAAAACTGACTATACAATTGAGACACCAATATTAACACTTATCCCTAGACAAACACTTTAGGCTATGTCAATTAGGACCTATACTGAAATATAGGCATATTTAACTAAACAATATTGGGTGGCACAGTGGTGTAGTGGTTAGCACCCCCGCCCAGCAGCTAAAAGGGCCGCTGGCTTGAATTCCAACCACAACGCCACCCGCCCGGTCTCTGCATGTTCTCCCTGCGCCTGCGTGGGTCTCCTCCGGGCACTCCGGTTTCCTCCCACACTGTAAAGGACATGCTGGCAGGTCAATTGGCCTCCATCGAAAACTGGCCCTAGTACATGAATGCAAACCGGGGACCCCAGACTGCTGGCTCCCCGAGGGCAAGGACCAACGTGTGCATGCGCAGCACGTGTGGAGCCCTGCGCAAACCGATGGCGCTATATGGGTATCTTTAAACAAATATGAGCATCTCAATGAGACACAATGCACAGGGACAACAGCAGACACACGCCCACACTCACTCAGGCTGAACTAGATGGACTGGTGTCTCCACCCAAACCCACCAACCATGCAATTATGTAATATATCTGAAACGCCAAAGTTACATAAAACATGAAATAAAACGTAACTCCCCCCATGCTATTACCTAGAAACCTGAGACCCCCACAGTGTGTAAACAGCTCCTATTGTGATGTCCCAACAATGCATGGGCACTTGGATATGCGACAGGCATTTCAACTTAAAACCAATATTCAATACAGAAAACGCAATAGTTTCCTTGAAAAGTATGTAAACAGTACAAAAATAGAATTCACTTAAAAACAGAGGGAAGGTGGCGTCCCAGACTGCATGGCTACACACAAAGGAAATTGGAGCAGCTTCCCCTGTAGGAAGGCCCACAGGTCTTCAAAATGGCCACATGGTGACTACAACAAAAGCCAGACCCCAACAAAATGGCGCATTTTCACGCCAAAACTGAAATCCAGTACAAAGATTGTTAAACATTTCAAAGTTCACACACAAAGGAATAGAAAATGGCCGACCGTAGTCACATGGTAGACAACAACAAAAGGAAATAGCAGACAAAAAACATTTTCCTGCCAAAACCAAAAATTTCTCTTAACAAAATTACACATTTGAGATACTAAACACTTAGACAAACATTTAAAATTGTTAAAGTTACGAACAAGCACAACTTAGGAACACATGGTAGATGAAATCTGGACCACAGCAAGATGGCCGATGACAAAAAGACCACACTAAAAACACAAGCACACGGCTAAAACATACCCTCTTTTCTCGAACTCAGTTCACATCAGCTTTCACAGGAACAAGACATAGAAGACATTGAGAAATACAGACAGTGAATGCTTGCATGTTCTTTTCATCTCAAAACAAAACCTTTCCATTGTCCACAGGGAGCAGACAAGTTTTCACCATTGTAAAATGCTTGGCCGCCCCTCCCCCAGGCCGCATGGCCACTTAAAAATGCAGCAGCCATCTTCAAACTAAAAGCTTTCCTATACAACTATCAAAGTCCACTAACCATCTGTGTCTTGAGACAATTAAACACTCTACAAAACTCATGTAATCTACTTGTCCCATACATAAGTAATAATTACAATTCATCCATTTCTCACATGCATTACAAACTTGTTACACAGCATCAGTCACCTTACACAAACATTCGAGATACAAATCACACACGCAGGCACACACCAGACATACGATCAAGCTTCCAGCATTATTTCAAAAGACGAAAAATTAGTTCTTTTTGCGAAGCAGATACCCCCCAACACATCTTAACCACTTCCCGCCCGCCCTATGGCGGATTGACGTCCGGGAAGTGGTTCTGTTATCCTGACTGGCCGTCATATGACGTCCAGCAGGATAACATGCCCGGGGGCGTGCATCGCGGCGATCGGTGGAGCGGTGTGTCAGTCTGACACACCGCTCCACCGATCTTGGTAAAGAGCCTCCGGCGGAGGCTCTTTACCACGTGATCAGCCGTGTCCAATCACGGCTGATCACGCTGTCAATAGGAAGAGCCGTTGATCGGCTCTTCCTCACTCGCGTCTGACAGACGCGAGTAGAGGAGAGCCGATCGGCGGCTCTCCTGGCAGGGGGGGTCTGCGCTGATTGTTTATCAGCGCAGCCCCCCCTCAGATCACCACACTGGACCACCAGGGATCGCCAATAGGACACCAGGGAAGGGGCAACATGTGGATGGCCAGGTATGTACCCCATGGCCATCCACATGTGCCCAGTGTGCCAAATCTGTGCCAATCAGTGCCCACAAATGGGCACTGGCACCATCATGTTGCAGTGATGCCCAGCAATGCCACCCTTAGGGGCATCACTGCAAACAAGCAGTGCCACCCATCAGTGTCCATTCATGCCACCTGTCAGTGCCCATCAGTGCCCATATATCCGTGCCCATCTGTGCCAACTATCAGTGCCACCCATAAGTAACCATCAATGCCACCTACGAGTGCCCATCAATGCCACCTGTAAGTGCCCATCAGTGCCGCCTATAAGTGCCCATCCGTGCCACCTATGAGTGCCCATCAGTGCCGCATACCAGTGCCACCTATCAGTGCCCATCAGTGCCACCTATCAGTGCCGCCTATCAGTGCCCATCATCAGTGCCCATCAGTGCCACCTCATCAGTGCCACCTCATTGGTGCCACCTCATTGGTGCCCATCAGTGCCGCCGTATCAGTGCCCGTCAGTGCAGCCATATCAGTGCCCGTCATTGAAGAAGAAAACGTACTTATTTACAAAAGTTTTAACAGAAACAAAGAAACACTTGTTTTTTTTCAAAATTTTCGGTCTTTTTTTATTTGTTGCGCAAAAAATAAAAACCGCAGAGGTGATCAAATACCACCAAAAGAAAGCTCTATTTGTGGGAACAAAATGATAAAAATTTTGTTTGGGTACAGTGTAGCATGACCGCGCAATTGTCATTCAAATTGCGACAGCACTGAAAGGTGAAAATTGGGCTGGGCGGGAAGGTGTCTAAGTGCCTGGTATTGAAGTGGTTAATGATCCGATTGTGAAGGAGGTTCTGTTCACTCCTATGAATCTGGCTCGCCATTCTGTTACCGAAATTTGGCTATACGCAAAGCACACAGCCGAATCTCCTGTTTCTAATAATAATAACAATTTAGTCTAATGATGTAAATGCATCTCACCTTCTGATCGTATGCCATCCTCTGCCGTAGCCCGTCCTCTGGTGTGTGCCCCCTTACCCACAAACAGACATCAACACATCCTTACGTTCTCAGCTCCAGCATCACACTGCCAGCAAGCCCCCCCTGCCAAGCAGTCTCCTGGCTTTTTATTAACATCACAGGAAGTCCCAAAACTTGAGGGTTGGGCTTCCAACAGCCAAACACCTCTTACAAAGCTTGTGACCTCACAGGAAATGAACACAGGATGTGAATGACCATACAAGGATTTAACAACACAGCAAAATACAACCAAATGACGATGACTAGAGTTCCTTGTGCATGGAAGATTATCTGCAGGTGTACGTCATGGTACCCCAAATATGTTGATCAGGCATACCGGGGTGACACGAGCAAACAACCGCTAAACCGATAATGTCTTTGCAGAGCGAACACACCCCCACCAGATGATCGTTCTGTGCATTGCACAGGGGCCCTTTGCTGGTGGACATGTCTTCTCTCCGCAAACACCTCTCTCCAAACACCAGGAAGTTTTCCACTACCTAACACGTCTCAACCAGCGTCAGTCTGCCCCAGTCAGATCTTTAGAGTGGGCTGCGAGAAAGCAGACACTGGGAGACTCTTATGACAATACATTAATATAAAATTTTCCACAACAGTACCTTACCTGTGTTAGAGCTGTCTACATTGTCCCCTACACACTGCAGGAGACAGCATCTGAGCTACTGCATGTTGGGTGGATTAATATGCTTTCCAATGTTTTCTGCATAGTTCTGGCACAGACCAAGGTTCTAGGACTATGCAGAGACACCCCTGTGATGCACATCAATCCAACTGACATACAAAAGAACACCAGCAGCTACGGCAGCACCTAAATGGCTGTGTCACTAGAAAGATATTTATGTAATGTTAGCAAAATGTCAAAACTCAAAAGGAAATCTGACTACATTTAAAGCATTGCCAAAGGCACCTGTATGATAATCTAAACAGGTCCCAAATCCAGCCCTTATATGATGCACACATCTCATAAACGTAAACAACGTAAATGAAATTTTCCTTCATTTGTGTCTCACATGCTCCTCTTTCCAGAAACCGCAGCTTAGAGAGGAAGGGTTAAGTTAATAAAGTCTGTGCTGCCAATCCAGAAAGCTGTGGGCAGGACAAAAGACTGCCATTATTGTTAAGATAAGAACTAATGGTATCCTGCAAGGCAGGTGTGACCAGATACGCTGAGTTGCACAAAGGAGACTGGACTCTAACTAGGTGCAATTATAATAAGATTTAGTAGGAACACAGCAAGTGACTAACCATATATACAATATACCAGCAATAGTGAAACACACCTGTGAACCCTAGTGAAAAACTCCCTAACCATCACGATAAACTGTAAAAACAAGGAGAGAAATTGGGTAAGGATGGGTCAGGCAGGAAGTGCATAAGACAGCAGGTAAAATGGGTCAGGAATAGGGATATATTGGGGATCAGGAACAAGGGAAACAGGTAAAGGCATCAGAATCAGGCTAATAGGTACAAGGCAGCAAGGTCAGACTAATAGATAAAAGGCACAGTTACAGAGGCAGCAGGATCTGATTGTTTGGGCACACACTGAGGCATTTTGTAAACTAGAGGAGGAGCTAAATACCCTCACAGCAGCCAGCATCAGGTGAAGGCTATTAACTGGGATCAGCTGGCTACTAGGAGGCACCCACTGGTGTACATCGGTAGCACACCCTTCAGGTCCGGGAACTACAGTGCCACTAGCAGGTGATCCAGTTCCTAACAGTTCCCCCTCTCTAAGTAGTGGTCTCAGGATGCTCCAAAAAGCCTTGGCCATACAAGCCAATATGATATTTGCAGAGTCCAGTCTTTCACAGCACAGGCAATTAATGAGAAACTCTGGTCCTAAAAAAGTCCTAAGAGAAAACTCTCTATTATCAGGGTGTGTAATCAAGCCAAATTCTCTGACATCAGACTCTGGTAACCAGCAGGGTGCTTCACTATTGGGGTCTGATAATAGGCAAGATGCCCTGCCACCCAGAGTTTGGCAACCCTGTACTCCTTGTCTAGAGAGGTGTTCATGATATACAATGTTCTGTGCAACTTTATAGCAACAGAACACACTAAAGAATGGAGAGAATAAGAAAAAAGGACCAAAGAAGGAAAAAAGATAGAAAAAATACTGTACATAGCCGCGCCTAACTCAGGTAAATGTAAACAATAAGATCATAAAAAATTTTCTTTGGATAAAAAAAAAAAGTACACACTACATTTTGATCACATGCATGTACTGTAATACTTCCTAGTGGGTAGATTCCTGAGTATATTATCGAGAGCAGTTCCAGGACAAGGTCATCAACAGCACGGGGGGGGGGGGTGTGCAGATGCCAAACTTTGCACCTCAAAGATGTATGAGGAATATGTGTCAACAAAAATCCCCCCTCCCCCAGTCAAAAAAAAAATCAAGCACTACTCTGTACACTAACCCCTTAAGCATTTATTTCCATTGCAAGCCACAATTTTCCCCAAACAAAATCCCCCTTCCTCCCAATGTAAATCCCCCCTGCTGAAATCCCCCTCCCAGCACACATTTTTGGCCCCCCATTCCCCTCCCAGCTCAAATCCTCTTTGTCCCAAAATCTCCCCCCTAGCACAAATCCCCCCCCTCCAATCACCCATCCTAGCACAAACTTCCCACCCTTCAAATTTCACCTTCGAGCACAAATCTCCCCCAGCATAAATCCCCCCTCCTAGCACAAACCCCCCCCAAATGACCTCAAGAGCACAAATCCTTCCCACCAGCACAAATCCCCCTCCTAGCACAAATTCCCTCTGCAAATTTCCTCCACCTAGCACAAAATCCCCCCAATAATCCTCATCAGCACAAATCCTGCCCCCAAATCCCCCTTACTAGCACAACCCCCCTCCCAAAAAAATTCCCTTCCTAGGACAAATACCTGCCCCATCCCAGCACAAATCCCCCTCCCAGCACAAATTCCCACAAGCAACCCTTCCTAGCACACTCCCCCAAATCACCCCTGCACAAATCCTCTCTCTCAATCCCCCTTCCTTGCATATCCCCCAGCATATATTTACACACCCCCAATCCTCCCGCATAGCTTTATTCCTCTTTTCCCCCTAGCTCTCTTCTTCCTCCTCCTAGCACACTCTCATCCCCAGCACAAATGTTTTTTTACTTTGCCCCCCCCCATGTCCCCAATGCAATTCTCCATTCCCTCAAACACACAGACCTGAGATGCAGCACAGCAGATGGCTGTATAATGTTCTTTCTCCTAGGCTCCTCCTCATTTTCACACATCAGTGTTGAGGAGGAGCCTAGAGAAAACTGACCTTTAACAGTTTTAACAGGCAGCCAGTCAGTAGAGATGTCGCTGCTGCAGGGGTATGGGATCATGGCTTAGGGACACCACTGGCTGTCAGATGGGGACTTTACAGAGTTTGCTTACCCACATTATTTGCTGGGAGGGGATGAGGCCGAGTAGGCAAACCCTGCACTGTCCCAATCTGACAGTCCATATGCAGGAACACTGGAGAGAGAGCAAAGCCCACACCTCCTCCCAGCTAGTTTCTGCTCTCCTGATTCAGCTTTTCACTTCCTGTGCTAAGCAGCATCACTGCTCTTGTCAGCTTGCCACCTCACATGATACTACTGTGCCACCAGGCAGCTGCCCCTCCTGCTTCCTCTTGTCCCGGACCTGATTGAGACACAGGTTAAAACTAAAATAAAGAGTTGATAGAATAATAACTGAGTGGCAGACAGTACTCCCAATATCCTCTGTATTATGAAACCAATGTGCAATGAGAAACAGTGAAAATAAATAAAATAATCAGTAAGTGTCCTTACTGTAGATTATGTAAAACCATGCAAAGGAAACATGGTGTTTGAACCAGATGACTGGTCTATTAAACCCATGGCACCCACACACATGTCGATAATGTAGCGCATTTGTGTCTGTGCAGACCAGAAGGCCAAGCAAACCTCTACGCATGCTCATCAAGGCTAAAGATGCATTCCAGCAACCTGTAAAAAGGCACATCACTGCAACCAAAGTCCCATACCACAAGTTGTTCCATGCATAATCAGGAGAGCAGAAAAGTAGGGGAAGCAGGAGAAGATATGTTAGTACCTGTGTATTGTGTATACTTGTGTATTGTGAGTACCTGTGTAGTGTGAGTGCAGGTGGGTCTGCGGGTGCATGCGGGTCTGCGGGTGCATGCGGGTCTGCAAGTGCACATTGTCTGCAAGTACCTGTGTATTGTCTTGTTGAGTACCTGTGTAGTGTATTGTTGAGTATTAGTGTCAGGAAGCTAGTTGTTAGGTGATTTGGACAGGGTATAATCCCAATCCTCATTAAATTGGTAGGTACAATGCCCGGCGGGTGTGGATATGCGACTCGTACATCTTGCGGTATGTATGCGTTCCTTGATTATCTAATCGATGGGGAATACTGCTGTGCAAAATGTATGCTGTCTACTGGGTGCTCAGGTTCGGCACATCACGGATCTGGTGGACAGATTACTGGGAGGGTCTGGGGAAGACCCAACTGTCATGGTGCACATTGGCACCAATGACAAAGTCAGAGGCAGATGGAGTGTCCTAAAGAATGATTTTAGGGACTTGGGAGCTAAACTGAGGAAAAGGACCTCCAAGGTAATCTTCTCAGGAATACTGCTTCTAACAAAGCAAACAGAATATTGGCATGCATTAAAAAAGGGACTAACTAGAGATAAAGCGATAATTCTCCCACTCTACAAGACTCTGGTCCGGTCGCACCTGGAGTGTGCTGTCCAGTTCTGGGCACCAGTCCTCAGGAAGGATGTACTGGAAATGGAGCGGGTACAAAGAAGGGCAACAAAGCTAATAAAGGGTCTGGAGGATATTTGTTATGATGAAAGGTTGCGAGCACTGAACTTATTCTCTCTGGAGAAGAGACGCTTGAGAGGGGATATGATTTCAATTACCAAATACTGTACTGGTGACCCCATAATAGGGATAAAACGTTTTCGGGAGTTTAACAAGACACGTGGCCACTCTTTAAATTAGAAGAAAAGAGGTTTAACTTTAAACTACGTAGAGGGTTCTTTATTGTACATTTATTGTAATGTACACACGGTCGGATTTTCCGACGGAAAATTTGAGATCAGAGCTTGTTGTCAGAAATTCCGACCGTGTGTGGACTCCATCTGACTTTTTCCATCGGAATTTCCGACACACAAAGTTTGAGAGCAGGCTATAAAATTTTCCGACAACAAAATCCGTTTGCGTAAATTCCGACCGTGTGTGGCCAATTCCGACGCACAAAGTGCCACACATGCTCAGAATAAATTCCAAGCTCGGTCTGGTAAAATTAGCATTTGTAATGCATATAGCACTTTCATCACGCAGCAATGTTTTAAATTGTTTAATGCAGCGCACTCTCTTCTTCTTTATAATGCTAGAAGAATGAAGTTGTTTTGCTGCTCATATTCACACAGACTTCTCACAAACTTCTTTCTTTATTATTTATCGTGATTTCATGAATATAATGTTTTTATTTGTCACATCTCCCGAAATTTTTTTTTTTGTGTTTTTAGATTTTGTATTATTTTTTTTAGTTTTTTATTTATTTATTTATTTATTTTTTCAAAAAGTTTTTATTGAGTTTTACAAGTTAACCAGTAGTACATGAC
Organism: Aquarana catesbeiana; assembly: GCA_037953035.1. Classification (NCBI taxonomy): domain Eukaryota; kingdom Metazoa; phylum Chordata; class Amphibia; order Anura; family Ranidae; genus Aquarana; species Aquarana catesbeiana. The sequence continues at coordinate 558,537 of JBBHAA010001247.1, read as the reverse complement.
ATACATTGCAATAAGCAAAAGTACAGGTGGTCAATGTGCACAAACAGACATTTGCAACAAGCTAACAAAACGAGTGAAAAGTACAAGTATCAATGAACGATATGAAGGAATGCTTAGAGAGAGGCCTGTATGTTAACGTCTGTACATGGTCAGTTGCTGTGAGATGTTAGGGGGTATCTATAGAGCACGTCAACAATGGTTGAGATGATCTCCTGTTATTTTTTAAATTTTTTTTTTACTCCAGAATAGTTTTGCGTGTGTTTTGTGTGTCAAGTTACCACAACACCATTATTATCTTGTATTATTTAATCTCAAGGAGATTGTTTGGTGTCTCTTGTTAATTTCACATTGTATTTTTGAAATGTACCTGCCTCCTCACAAACAAACTGTCGTTTTTGAAGGAAAACACATAGGCGAGTATAATGGAAAAAAAAAATACCTTTATTAAGGGGTCATAACCAAAGAAAAAGGGAGGCAACGCTGGAGAAACTGCTGAAATTGGCGAAGCCTTTGGCCCCCAGGGCACACATCAACTATTTTAATGCAAAATTGGTGGCCTGAGGAGTCCATATATAAGGGAGTACAATCTGGTCCAGAAGTCCAAGAGATCATGAACAGCAGCATATTACATATATGTCCCCAGGCTGTGGTACTACCACAGCCTGCATCTTTTGCCAGACCAGACTGAACCCAGGCCATCACTCTCTGGTCTTCCTTAGACGCTTCCTTCCAGGCTGTGGCTCTGGTGTTGGAGGTGTGGCAGGAGGAGGAGGAGGACCTGGAGGAGGAGGAGGAGGACCATGGTTGAACTTACAAATGTGGCTTTGGCTTGTGAGATGGCCCCTCAACCCCTTATTTAGGGCTTGTAAGATGAGATACTCACATATTAGGCTTTGGCCCTCCTCCATTTCCAGCATTTTGCATGCTGTAATGTAGGCAAAGTCCTCTTGAACACTGTGGGGGGTTCCGAGGGCCGAAGTAGCCTTCATAAATGGGCCAATTGCTGCCTCCTTCACGTTACTCCTCTTCCTGTCACTTTTTGGTTGAAGGCGGAGGGGAGGGACCTGGGTATCAGGCAGGCTACTGGGCCCGGCCACCTCCTGGCTGCCACTTACCCCCGCCACCTCCTGGCTGAGACTTTCCTGTGTATGAAAAAGAGACATCTTTTTAGTTTTTGGTTCATCAATCACACACAATTTTCAGCTCATGGCTGTTGCAAATTGAATGTTAATAAATAGAAAAAGACTATCATTCTGACCCCAGCATTTTTCATTCTTGTCCCAAACATTTGTGGCCACTACTGTCTATTGATATGTAAAACACTTTGTGAAATCAGAAATTAGTAATCCAAACTAACATAAATTTAACATCATTAATATGACATATTTAGAAGAATGCTATACCTGGCTCAAGCTGCGCTCCTCCACATGTTGCTGCCTGGAAGGCCCAGGTTGGATGTCATAAGCCTCAGCTGGGGGGGAAGGAAGCCTTGAAGGAAGACTGGAGAGTGCTGGCCTGGGTTCAGTCTGGCCTGCCAGAAAATGCAGTCTGTCATATTACCACAGCCTGGGGAGATAAATGTCATCTGCTGCAGCTGTTGATCTCTGGGAATCCTGGACCTTCTTGCGCTCCCTTAGATAAGTGCTCCTCATGCCACCAATTAGGGCCTTCAAATAGGGGATGTCTGCCGTGGGGATCACTGACTTCAAAAATTCCAGAAATTGATCCAGCGCTGCCTTCCTCTTTGTTTTATTGTTATAATGTGGGTGGTTTACCTGCCACAGACAGGGCAGCTCCCTGAACATATCAATGAATATTGGCATAAAGTCATGATCATTGACTAGATCCATTTTCTCTGCAAGACACAACACAAGACAAACCATAATGTCAGGCTAAAGTCTTCTAATCTTGTCCCAATATAGGCCTCAATCTATAAGCTGTATAGGCCCAAGTTAAAATGGTACCTTCGTTATCACGATCGGCGCTTCCGATACTCCTTCCTCCACTCACAGATCGTACGTATGACGCACGCACAGAAATGTGCTAAGTATACCTATTTTTTCACATAGGAGAGAAAAGACTCAGAGGACACCACTCTTCAGAGGAGATCATGGGCCCCCACCTCAGGAAGAAGGGGAAATCCCCCAAACCCAACCAGAGGAGGAGGAGGGAGATGTTATAGAACTTGTCTCCACAACAGGTGTCTGCGACCACAGCTTCAGGTAAGAGATGGATGCCTGCATATTTATAATACATGGTGTGTTTTTTTTTGGTTTTAGGTGATTGGGATGTTGTGGAAGAGGAATGTCATTTCACAAGTGAAAGTGCCCAGATCCTCATGGGGTGTAATAGGGATTTAGAAACCCTAAAGAAAAACATCAATGATGTTCAAAACAAAATGAAGAACATCATTGATGTTTTAAGAAGAATATAAAACACCCAGAAATCCGTAACTTATTGCAGGTTTATTTTTGTTTTTATGACTAATTTTTGACATATTATAGAAAAGCCAAATTTTGAAGATGCACACAGTGTGTCAATGTGACAGACATAGCCGGGAGAGAGTCTTTTGGAGGGGACTGAATGCTAGCCTCTTGCTGATCGATCGTGGGCCCTGGCATTTGGGGGAACGGTGCTCTTTGTGAGCTGTATGCCTGGGGACCTTGAGGTGGTATTACTGTGGATTCGGGTCCTGGTCCCCCAGGACACACAGACTCTGGGGACCCTGGATTTGCCATATTAGGAATACTGGCTGATTCATAATGCTGGGACAAATACTGTTAGGAGATGCTGATGTCAATTCCAGCCACCTGTCTGTCTGTTGCCTGCTAACTACAATGTGTATTGTAAATGTATCTAGTATGGGATCTAAGAGTCATTAGATCCCCATTGTTGTTTGTGTTAATTAACTCTGCTATTGTGTGAAGAAGAGTCTGTGTTGATTTGTGATAATGTTGATTGGGTTTTCTGAGCTACAAGATGGCCAGTCTGGCCTAAAGGTCATGTCTGGGTCATCTAGGCTGTCTAAAGGGATTAGTTAATTAGCCCATGTTAATTAGGTTTCTGGTCACAGGTGTATGTTCAGAGTAATATGAGCAGGAGGTAAGCACCTCCTCTTTTACTGTATAAAAGAGCCTGTATTCTTTTCAATAAAAGAGATTCCTGGTTGAACTTACATACAGCCTGCCTGGCGTTTGTTCTGAGCTACACAGCTGGATTAGAATGGCACATAACTGTAGTTCTAGTCCCGGAGCATCGGATGACCCAACCCTCAGATGTTGCGATCTGCAATCTGATTCTATAGCAGCAGAGGAGTGTCGGGAGAGTGGAACCGAGCGAGCAGGGGCTTGTTACATTGGTTGGCAGCCGTGGGATTTGCTCTCCAGTTACTGGGACACTCCAAACCAGCCTACAGGAGAGCCACGCTGAAAGACTTACTTGAGAGCCGTGGAGGGAATGGTGGGATCGTGCTTCCTTGCCGTGAACACATCCAAACCATCACCTGGATCCAAGGTCCAGATAGCAGGAGAGGAGAGGTACAGATACCAGCCACCATGGAAGAGGAATTCAGAAGGAGGTTGTGAAAGATGCAGATACAGCACAGAGGACCAGTATCAGAGCAGGTCCTGCTAGGATGGTTTGATTCTATCCGCTGCGAACTCTGGAAGGAAGCGCTAGCCCGTGAGCAGCGAAACCAGGGAAAAGTTCTCCCCTCCATCCATGTAAGGTACTGGTCGCAGTATGAAGTGCGAATGCTGTTATTGGGGAAACAGCTGAACCAGGAGTGTACAGCTGAGTTAAGCAAGCTGATCCGGGCAGAAATGCGGTTGGACGAGAGCTACAGAGTCCTCCAGTGGTATGTAGCCCAAGTGTGCCCATGGACAGCGGATGACAGCCCCACGGAAGGCTTTGACTATGATGGCCTGGGATTGTTGTACTGAAGGCTGTCCAGGGACCCTGACTTTGGGAGTGATCGGGAATGGCGTTTGGAGGAAATAATGGAGCACAGAGAGCGAAGACTGAATGTCTGAGAAGTGCACTGAGCACAGGAAGATTTGGAGTTTCTGGCCGTTCAGGAATGGGAGCTGGAGATCGCCTACAGACAGCTGTTAGACTCTGCTCAGCAGCAGGGTGGTGCTCCCTTTGCCTGGGACTATCAGGAAATACCAGTTGACAACTCTGAAATCCTGGCTGAAGAGTTGACAATGTGGCAGAGTAACAGTGTGCTTTGCCAACCTGCCCCCGCAGCTATGGAGGCGGAGGTCTTATGGCGGATGCAGCAAGTGTTGACTGACATGGATGAACATTTTTCTGCATTGGATGATCTTGGATGGAGGAATGTGCCTGTCCAGCAGCATGCCAGAGAATCGGCAGTGGAAAATCTGAAGATTGCCGTCCCCAAACCTGAAGTGCTGACAACAGGGCAGAGCTCTGCTAACCTCTGCCCAGCACTGATAGCATCTTCTGGGTTCCAGGGACAAGAGATGGTGAACCTTTATCCCCAGACATCAGTTGCAGAGACAGGGGATTTGATAGACTTTTCTACTGAGGAAGAACAACCTGGTGAGCCTCCAGCAGAAGAAGAGCTGTTATTAGGGCCAAACTTCACTGTGCTCTGCCCAGCACTGATAGCATCTTCTGGGTTCCAGCGAGAGGAGATGGTGAACCTTTATCCCCAGACACCAGTTGCAGAGACAGGGGATTTGATAGACTTTTCTGCTGAGGAAGAACAACCTGGTGAGCCTCCAGCAGAAGAAGAGCTGTTATTAGGGCCAAATTTCACTGTGCTCTTCCCAGCAGTGATAGCATCTTCTGGGTTCCACGGAGAGGAGATGGTGAACCTTTATCCCCAGACACCAGTTGAAGAGACAGGGGATTTGATAGACTTTTCTGCTGAGGAAGAACAACCTGGTGAGCCTCCAGCAGAAGAAGAGCTGTTATTAGGGCCAAACTTCACTGTGCTCTGCCCAGCACCAACAGAAGTATCTGTGAAGTTACAAGGAACTTCCCCAGCTGAAGCACTGGCAACCGGACAGAGGGTCCAAGATCTCTGCCCTACACCTGCGGCGGTTCCGGAGGCTCAGGGTTAGAAGGAGGTGGTCACTTCCCAGCAGCAGATCAGGATACAGGGGGAGAAGGGAGAGGAGGTGTTCGTCGTCCCTCCCCAACAGTTGGCCAGGGTGGAGGAAGTAGTCTTTCCTCCCCAGCAAAGATCTGTGCACCTGGGAGACAGTACCACAGACATATCGTCCCAACATCCAGATGAGGGAATGGAAAAGGAAGCAGCCGGCTCACCTCCCCAATGGCAGCTACACAGTTTGGGAGTGGAGGAAGCCAGCCTCCTGCCCCAACGGTTAGCTGGAGCGGAGGATACGGAGTCCCCAGCAGAAGTGCTGGCAACAGGGCAGAGTGCTACCAACCTCTGCCCAGCACCGGCAACAACTACAGAGTTCTAGGGAGGCGGGGCAGTCGGCCTCCCTCCCCAACAGTTAGCCGGAGCAGATGGTGTGGGGTTTCCAGCAGAAGGGCTGGCAACAGGGCCGAGTACTGCTGGACTCTGCCCTCAAGTAACAGAGGATGGATTTCCTGTGAAGGTGGATGGGACTTCAGTCTCCACCAGTATACCCCAGGGATGCTGGGCAGTCGGCCCAGATCCCCAACAGCATGACGTAGTGAGCCCAGACACCCTGTCTTCTCTCCAGCTGCAGAAAGGATTCCAGGGAGAAGGGCCAGTCCAGGCCTCTCCCCAGTGGCAGATATGTTCTCTGAGAGAGGCAGAGGTTGGCTGGGTGAGTAATGCTTTGTTTGGGGTACTGTGTGGGTACAGGCATTAGAGGACTGGAACTACTAACTAACTTCAGAGTCAACCTGTCTGGGGTCTCTTCCTGTGTTAGTCTCCTGCCGAAAGGGGAGAAATGTGACAGACCTAGCCGGGAGAGAGACTTTTGGAGGGGACTGAATGCTAGCCTATTGCCGATCGATCGTGGGCCCTGGCATTTGGGGGAACGGTGCTCTTTGTGAGCTGTATGCCTGGGGACCTTGAGGTGGTATTACTGTGGATTCGGGTCCTGGTCCCCCAGAACACACAGACTCTGGGACCCTGGATTTGCCATATTAGGAATAGTGGCTGATTCATAATGCTGGGACAAATACTGTTAGGAGATGCTGATGTCAATTCCAGCCACCTGTCTGTCTGTTGCCTGCTACCTAGAATGTGTATTGTAAATGTGTCTAGTATGGGATCTAAGAGTCATTAGATCCCATTGTTGTTTGTGTTAATTAACTCTGCTATTGTGTGAAGAAGAGTCTGTGTTGATTTGTGATAATGTTGATTGAGTTTTCTGAGCTACAAGACGACCAGTCTGGCCTAAAGGTCATGTCTGAGTCATCTAGGCTGTCTAAAGGGATTAGTTAATTAGCCCATGTTAATTAGGTTTCTGGTCAAAGGTGTATGTTCAGAGTAATATGAGAAGGAGGTATGCACCTCCTCTTTTACTGTATAAAAGAGCCTGTATTCCTTTCAATAAAAGAGATTCCTGGTTGAACTTACATACAGCCTGTCTGGTGTTTGTTCTGAGCTACACAACTGGATTAGAATGGCACATAGCTGTAGTTCTAGTCCTGGAGCATCGGATGACCGAACCATCAGATGTTGCGATCTGCAATCTGATTCTATAGCAGCAGAGAAGTGTCGGGAGAGTGGAACCGAGCGAGCAGGGGCTCGTTACAGTCAACATGTGCTATCTGCCATCACGGGAGATCAATGTACGCTTTTTGTGGGTGCAACCCCTTCCTCAATAATAAAGTAGTCGAGAGGAAGGGGTTGCACCCACAAAACACATCCCTTGATCCCACATGATGGCAGCTAGCATATGTTGACATTAGGCAAATTGTGTGCATCTTCAAAATTTGGCTTTTCCAGGGGTGACATCACCCCATCTGCTGAACGCAATATCAAACACAGTTTATAAATACTCATGTCTGATATTGCCTTCACTTTCTATAAAAGTTGAACTTTGTAAGGTCCAGAGTTGTGTATTTTTTTGGTTTTAAACATGCCTGTTTTACCTTAAAAGGCAATTTCTACTTATTAATGTGACCTAAAAAAATGTTATACAACAAATATGTTGGTTTGTTTAAAAACCCTTTTAGAAACGCACATGTGATTGTGCCTTGATTAAAAAGATTGATAATCAACAATGTGTGGCTTCTTCTTTCAATGCTCAAAAGCAGTTTTTGGAGTAAAGTTGTTGTTTTCAGTGACAATGTGGGGTTATTTACTAAAGGCAAATCCATTTTGCACTACAAGTGCAGTTTCAGTGCAGTCTCAAGTGCACTTGTAGTGTAAAGTGTATTTTCCTTTAGTAAATAACACCCACAGTGCTTTCAAATTTTACACAATCACACTATTTTCAGGAATCCCCAAATTTAGGGCATGGTGTTGAAAATTATTAATATTTTTGTCAGTAATGCATTACATACATTCACAAAAAAAACAAGGTGTGTGTGTAGCAGACCCACAACATAATAATAATAGTTAGCCGAAGAAGAGATTGTCACCTCATGTGTCAACGAAATTTAGTTTGCACTGTTGAAGAAAAAGGCCAAAAAATTAGAACATTAATAAAAGATAACCGAGGAGACAGCTAAAAGAAAGTCAGGCAGTAAATCAAAGCAAATATTTGTTCAGTTTCAAATATATTTTTATTTAAAAGATGTCTCAGATTGTCTGGCATATCGATGGCCCCCCTACCCTCAAAGTATTCCATGTATCTTATATGGACCTCACGGGCACTCTGGGGGGGCAATCCAGGACGGCCAGCTTCAAGCGCCGTCAGGGTTGGTTCATTAATATTAATTCCGGCCTCAGGCCCAACTGAGCCAGCATAGTTCAAAGAATTTCTCCTTAAAAAGTTGTGGAGAACACAACAAGACAGGATGATGTGATTGAGTTTATATTCCGCCATGTGTAAGAAAAAGGCGGAACACGCTGGCCATTATTCCAAACGTGTTCTCCACCACTCTTCTGGCTCTGGCCAGCCGGTAATTAAAAACCCTCTGTTCCGGGGTGAGGGTCCTCATAGGGAATGGCCGCATAAGATGGTCCTCAGCGCAAACGCTTCATCCGCAACGAAGACGAATGGGAGTCCTTCCGCATTGTCTTCTGGAGGTGGCAAGCCCAAGCATCCATTCTGGAGACGCCTGTAGAACTCCGTCTGGGCGATGACTCCACCATCTGACATCCGGCCATTCCTCCCCACGTCCACATACAGGTACTCATAAGTAGCCAACACCACCGCCAACATCACAATACTATTGAAACCCTTGTAGTTGTAATAGTATGACCCCGAGTTGGGGGGTGGGACAACGTGGACGTGTTTCCCATCAATTTCCCCTACGCAGTTGGGAAAGTCCCACCGCTGGGCAAAGTGGGAGGCCACAGTCTGCTATTCCTGTGGGTTGGAAGGAAACTGTGGAGTCAAACAAGAAAAAAAATTAATAATTTTGCACATAAACATTGAAAGCAGACACAAAAATTCTTGGCCAACATCAGTATAACATTTATTTTAGGGAGTATTTAAAGACAAAGGTATAAGGTCCACCTATCAGATTCCTCCCCTCCTCTGATGGCCCATTTTAAAAATTTTAGGGGTGGGGGAGATGTTTTGGACAGGTAACCCTCTCCACTTCATTGAGAGATGAATGCCTAAATAATGTGTATTACTTTGGCCAGCCCCTCCTTACTTACACTATTGGCAGCCCACTGGACAGGTAAGAAGTGTCATAATACAAATATATAAATACACACTGTACACATTTTAGCACATTTTTACATTCTGCTATTACCTATCAAGATAATAATAGGATACAAAAACTTTTAACATTACCATTTGAAAGTATTCAGGCAGGCCCTTGCACTACATACTTTGGGGAATGCATCCATAAATCTGAACACAAAAGAGGTGGGTATAGTGTGTATGGGTTTGGCAAAGTCAGCAGATAGAGGATTGGTATCAGCTGACTTAGCAGTTGGGGGGGGGAGGGAGGGTTCCAAATGATTTTGGGACCCAAAAAAAAAGCCTCTGGCACTCTGCCTGAATTTAAAGCACAAATAACATTTTTACACATTTTAGGGGGTGTTTAGGGTAAAGCACTACTATGGAGCTGACAAAATACATTGTTAAGTGACTAGACGAGGTGGATATAGGCCCAGGAGAGCATGCTGGGGAGGTAAGTGAAGGCAAATATGCATGAAGGACAAAAAATTTTTTTTTAAAAATCCAGCATGCATGAGGACAAAGGGGACATTCACAGCATATTACAATCATTTTAATTAGGGAATAAGGAAAGAAATACAATACATTATCAAACATTAAATACAATAAAATGTGTTGTTAAAGGATAAAAATCTTACCTTAATATAGTCCTTCTGCAGGACCTGGATGATGGCAGAACAGAGCTCTGGGATAATGATCCCCAGAGCCTGGGGGGAGATGCCTGTCGAGAACTTGAGGTCCTGCGGGCTTCTCCCCGTCGCCAAGTACCGCAACGTGGCGACTAGCCTCTGCTACGGAGTGATGGCTTGCCGCATGCAGGTATCCTGCCTGTTGACATAAGGGGTCAGTAAAGATAACAAACGGTGAAAAACGGGGTCCGTCATCCGGAGAAAGTTCCTGAAATCGTCAGGATTATTTTCACAGAGAAAGGGCATATGACAGAATTGGTCACGCTGGAGCAACCAATTCTTGGTCCATGAACTCCTCCTCGCCCTGTTCATGGACTGGGCTTGTGTCAAAGTAAGAACCCCAACACCAAGCCCCAACACAGCACGAGATTAGCAAAAGTAGCCCAAAGGGTGGCTCGCTTGGTATTGAACTGCCCTTTTATAGTCTTGTCGTACATGGTGTACATCACCGCATTGTTGACTTTCGGAAATTCCGACAACTTTGTGCGACCGTGTGTATGCAAGACAAGTTTGAGCCATCATCTGTCGAAAAAAAACGATGGATTTTGTTATCGGAATGTCCGATCAATGTCCGTGTATACAGGGCATAAGAGTGGCAAGGATGTGTAATTCCCTTCCTTATGCGGTGGTCTCAGCAGGGGGCATTGATAGTTTGAAAAAACTATTAGATAAGCACCTGAACGACTGCAACATACAGGGATATACAAGGTAATACATATAATCACACACATAGGTTGGACTTGTGTCTTTTTTCAACCTCACCTACTATGTAACTATGTAACTAATATGTCAAGATGAGAAATAAAGAAAAACAGGGACCAAAAATAGAGAAGAGAAAAAAGCAAAGAACACAAGGGGAGAGAGGATCATATAACCTGATTTTAACCTGAATACAATATCGGCTGAAAAGCAGAGTTACAGTGCATAAAAAAGAGCCCCCTCACATTATAAGTACATTAATGTACCGAAGGATAAAGAAGAGACTGATCTCCTCTCACAATTAAAAATGGTGGCGAGGCAGGGCAATGTTATTATCAGGGGGGACTTCAATTATCCGGATATTGACTAAGCAGTTGGAACTACTCACTCATCTAAGGCTGATCATTTCTTGAATGTCCTGCAGGACAATTTCATGTGACAATTTGTGGATGCCCAAAAAAGAAGTAAAGCTCTTCTAGACCTAGTAGTTACAAACATCACAGAGATGATTGCAGATCTGGAAGTAAGGGATAACTTAGGAAACAGCAATCACAGAGTACGGTAATTACATTTAACATAGTTCATAAGAAAAGGATACAGGAGGGTAGGACATAAACACTATATTTCAAAAGAGCCAACTTAGCTGCATACTACATGACATGAAATATGATCAAATTCTAGAAACTGGAGTCCTCTTCCACTTCTCCATGATGACATCACAGAGCTGGTGGATGTTAGAGACTAGGGATGAGCCGAACACCCCCTGGTTCGGTTCGCACCAGAACCTGTGAACAGACAGAAAATTTGCGTGAACTTTAGAACCCCATTGAAGTCTATGGGACTCGAACGTTTGAAATCAAAAGTGCTAAATTTAAAGGCTAATTTGCATGGTATTGTCCTAAAAAGGGATTGGGGTCCCGGGTCCTGCCCCAGGGGACATGTATCAATGCAAAAAAAAGTTTTAAAAACGGCCATTTTTTCGGGAGCAGTGATTTTAATGATGCTTAAAGTGAAAAAAAAGTGAGATATTCCCTTAAATATCGTACCTGGGGGGTGTCTATAGTATGCCTGTAAAGTGGCGCGTGTTTCCCGTGCTTAGAACAGTCCCTGCACAAAATGACATTTTTAAAGGAATAAAAGTCATTTAAAACTGCTTTCGGCTTTAATGTAATGTCGGGTCCCAGCAATATGGATGAAAATCAGTGAGACAAACAGCATAGGTACCCCCCAGTCCATTACCAGGCTCTTTGGGTCTTGTATGGATATTAAAGGGAACCCAAATTAAAAAAAGGAAAGGCGTGGTGCCCCCAGGCCCTATATACTCTGAACAGCAGTATACAGGTGGTGCAAACAAGACAGGGACTGTAGGTTTGTTGTTAAGTAGAATCTGTTTGTAATTTTGAACTGGTACATTTTTAAAGTGTAGCTCCAGCCAAAAAATCTATTTTTAAGCTTTTTGGAAAACATAGGGAAGGGTTATCACCCCTGTGACATTTGTTTTGCTGTCTGTGCACCTCTTTAGAAGATTTCACCTCACCTTCTGTCCCAATTACAAATGTTTTTTGACAGTTTGGGGTTTTTAGTGAAACAAGGATTGGTGATAAAGCATCAGTGGAGAGGAGATACGTTTTTCCCATATTAACTCTTACAGGAGAGAATTTCCCTTCCTAGGGGTAGATTTCATCTCACTTCCTGTTGTCTCCTTCCGTTTGCAAGTAGGAGTCGTTTGTAAGTTGGATGTTTGAAAGTAGGGACCTGCCCTATATACTCTGCAGAAATTGTGGCCTTAGGTGTTGGTGTTGCCACAACACTGTAAGCCCTCACAGTTACTCTTGGTGGGCACAGGAACGGGCTCTGCTGTGAAATATTAGATCAAGAATTGTAATTACATGCCCCTGTTGAACAGGGTCAGAAAAATTGGGCCTTTGGTGGTGCTGGTGCCACAACACTGTAAGTCCTCACAGTTACTCTTGGTGGGCGCAGAAATGGGCCCTGCTGTGAAATATTAGATCAAGAATTGTAATTACATGCACATGTTGAACAGGGGCAGAAAAATTGGGCCTTTGGTGGTGGTGCTGGTGCCACAGCACTGTAATGCCCCGTACACACGGTCGGATTTTCCGATGGACAATGTCCGATCGGAGCGTGTTGTCGGAAATTCCGACCGTGTGTGGGCGCCATCGGACATTTTCCATCGGATTTTCCGACACACAAAGTTGGACAGCAGGAGATAAAATTTTCCGACAACAAAATCCGATCGCGTCAATTCCGACCGTGTGTGGCCTGTTCCGACGCACAAAGTGCCACGCATGCTCAGAAGAAATTCCGACACGGGACAGCTCGTTCTGGTAAACTTAGCGTTCGCAATGGATACAGCACTTTCGTCACGCTGCAATGTAAAAAATGGTTTAATACAGCGCACTCTCTTCTTCTTTATAATGTGACAAGAATTAAGTAGTTTTGCTGCTCATATTCACACACACTTCTCACAAAGTTTTATTTGTGTTTTTTTAGTGGGATTCCCTCAATATATTGTTATTAGTTGTCACATCTGACAGTTTTATATTTTTTATGGTTTTTTTTTTGGTTTTTAAGCCTTTTTTTTTCTTTAATGTTTGGATTTTTTCCAAGGCTGATCTTTGTTCAATGTTATTTTTATTTTTACTCCAGAATATTTGTGTGTGTGTTTTGTGTGGCAAGTTACCCCAACACCATTGATATCTTTTATTATTTAATCTCCATGAGATTTTTTGTTGTTGGTGTCCCTTGTTCATTTCACATTGTATATTAGAAATGTACCTGAATCCTCACAAACAAACCATCATTTTTGAAGTAAAACACATAGGAGAGTATAATTCAAAACAAAAATCCTTTATTAAGGGATCAGAACCAAAGAGGAAGGCAACACTGGATCAACAGGAGAAATTAGTGAAGCCTGGGACCCCCACGGCAGACATCAATTCTTCAACATCAAACTTGGTGGCCTGAGGAGTCCATATGTAAGGGAGTGCAGTCTGGTCCGGGATTCACAGAGACTTGGATAGCAGCAGATGACATCAGTGTCCCCAGGCTGTGGTACCACAAGAGGCTGTATCTTTTGGCCGACCAGACTGGATCCAGGGTCCTCACTGTCTGGTCTTCCTTTCACACTTCCTTCCGGGCTGTGGCTGTGCAGTTGGAGATGTGGCAAGAGGAGGAGTAGGACCTGGAGGAGGAGTAGGACCTGCAGGAGGAGGAGGAGGACCATCCCAAAGCTGTGTGTGAGGTGTAATTTGGCCCCTCATACCTTTAGCCAGAGCCTCCGATATGAGGGCCTCACACATGGCTTTTTGGCCCTCCTCCATCCTCTGCATTTTATAGGCTATGAATGCAGCAAAGTTCTCCTGCCTGGTGTGTGGTGCTCCCAGGACCTCTGTAGCCCTACAAAAAAATCTGATAGCCGCCTCCTCTAGGGTACTCCTCCTACTGCCACTTTCTGTTTCCAGGGGGGGTGGAGGGACCTGCAGATCAGCCAGCCGGCTCGGCCCGGCCACCTCCTGGCTGAGACTTCCCTGTGTATGAAAAAGGGACATGGTTTTTTTTTTTTTTTTCCACTTCAGAAACCAACAAGTAGAGGGCTAAATCAGCTCGATGTTCATTGACTGGTCGCCTTCTCCGGTTTGCATCATTGTGGATATTGCATTACATCTAATTCCCTTTTTTTTTTCTCTTTTTTCCTCCTTTCCTATCGTCCCTCTGAAAACCTTAATATGCCATTTTAGCATCAAGTCCTCCCTTTTTCCCAGCTCCCAGACTCAGTCTGTAGTGGCCCTAAAGCCCTGTGACCGGTGGATCTTTATCCATTTCTGGGTCAGGCTAAAGGGAGAGGGGACTCATTTAAGGAAACAACAAAAACACAAAAAAAAAAAAAAACAGAAAAGCTAAAGGAAAAACAGGAAAAGGGTATATACTAGAAGACTTATTGGCTCCCCATGCCTGTTCTTTGCTGAGCTGCCCAGAATTACACAAAAAGTTTACTTATTCCCAAATTAACCCCCCCCCACTCACCCCCCTTCAAAATTTAACCCGCAAACCATCAAGATTATTTAGTTAATCAAAGGGACATGGTTTTAGTTTTTGCATCATCAATCACAATCATAAATTAGTACTCCAAACTAACATCTAGTTAACATCATTGATTGGACAAGCAGAAATATTTAGAGGAATGCTATACCTGGCTCAATCTGGGCTCCTCCACATGTGGCCTGGAAGGCCCAGGTTGGGCGTCAGAAGCCTCAGCCGGGGGGGAAGGAAGTGTGGAAGGAAGACGGGAGAGGGATGGCCTGGGTTCAGTCTGGCCTGCCAGAAAGTGCAGCTTGTCGTAGTACAACATCCTGGGGACATAGATGTCACCTGCTGCTCCGGATCTCTGCGAATCCTGGACTTTATAGCGCTCCCTCAGATATGTGCTCCTCAGGCCACCAATGAAAATCTTTAAAAAAATGATGTCTGCTGTGGGGATCACCTGCTTCACAAATTCACACAATTGCTCCAGTGCTGCCTTCCTCTTTGCTTGGTTCTTGTAATGGGGGTGTTTAATCTCCCACAGACAGGGCAGCTCCCTTAGCATCTCTATGAAGACTGAAATGAAGTCCTGATCTTTCAGTGCCATATCCATGTTCACTGCAAGACACAACACAAGACAAAGCCTAATGTCACACCAAACTCTCCTAATCTTGTTACAATATAGGCCTCAATCTATAGAAGCAGTATAGGCCCAAGTTTGTCTCTTACCTTCGTTCTTACGATCGCCGCGTTCAATGCTCCTTCCTCCGCTCACAGATCAAACGTAATACGCACGCGTGTTACGCTTTATATACACTGCGCATGCGTGTAACTCCGCCCGCCCCTGACGTTCTTTCTAGTGTATTCCCCGCCCCTTTTCGTTCGGCGCAGTGGGGGAAGAGCATGATGGCGGACATACAGCAGGTGCGGGCTAATTGTAGCAACGAGGAGGAGGAGGAGGAGGAAAGGGCGGATCCAGGCACGTCCCGATCCAGAAGGAGACGTTTTAAGGCCACAAATATGTCGTTTGGGGAGATGTTGGAGATGGTCGACATCATGAGGAAGTCCGACTATGACGGAAAATATGGGCCTTACCCCAACCCCAACATCCGAAAGGCCAAGATCATGGCAAAAGTGGTCAGGAGTCTAGAGCGGAATTTCGGGGTACGAAGGTCTAAAGATCAGCTCAGGAAGCGGTGGTCGGACCTGAAGTTGAGAGAGCCAGAGCAGTACCGAAAGATCCGGAGAGTGCTGCAAAAAAGTAAGTAGTTGTGCTGTGTTCCTATTCTTTCTGTCTTTATTACGTTCGTTCTGCTCCATATGCTTTCATTAGTTGTAACGTTTCCAAAGGTCAACTTTAATGTTCATGGGCACATTATTCGTTCGTATCAAACATTTTTCTTTCGGCCTCTAGAACACCATTGTTTAGGCCATATGCATTTTCACACATTTTTGGGGGCCTACTTGGATGCCAAATATTTGTTTGTGTAGATGGGTTTGTTACTAGAATGAAATGCAAACTAGATTGTGTGTAAGGAGAGGACACTGAGCAGCTGTTTTCACATCTGGACACTGGAGCACTAGTGTGGGACACAAGAACAACATTTTTATTAGGGGGGGCCACACAGGTGCTCCAGTGTATACTATAGGGGGGTCTCCATCTGTGAAGCTTGTACCAAACAGGTAAAGTATTGCAGCTTGACAAAGGGCAATAAAAAATATACATCTTGGAACTCTGCTAAAATAGACAATTGTACCCCACTTCCAAGCAATGTTTCCTATTTCTATAGTTCTGCCATCAAATATCTGTGTGCTAAGTATACCATTTTTGTTTTACATAGGGGAGAAAAGACTCGGAGGACACTCCTCATCCCAGGAGAACAGAGACCTCCCACCTCTGGAAGAAGGGGAAATACCGCAAACACAAGATGCTGAGCAGGAGGAAGAAGAAGATGTGGTGGAGATTGTCACCACAACAGGTGAGTGTCTGCGACCACAGGCTCAGGTAAAAGAGATGGATGGTGGCAGATTTTTGAGACCTTTTTTTTTGTTCTTTATCTCTTTTTAGGTGATCGTGATGTGAGGGATCCTGAACGCTTTACATCTGAAAGTGCCCAGATACTCATTGGGGAGATCATGGGGTGTAATCTCCAATTGCAAAACATACATCAACAAATCACTGATGTTATTAAAAAAAATAATAACATCATTGATGTTTTGGGGCGAATTTAAACCCCACAAAATCACCTGTTTTAGCGTTCCAAAATGTTTTCAATGTTTAGAAAAGCCAAATTTGGAGGATGCACACAGTGTGCCAACATGTGCTATCTGCCATCACGGGAGATCAATGGACGCGTTTTGGGGGGGCAACCCCTTCCTCAATTATAAAGTAGCGTTGAGGAAGGGCTTGCTCCCCCCAAACACGTCCCTTGATCCCCCCTGATGGCAGATAGCACATGTGGACATTTGTAAATTGGTGTGCATCTTCAAAATTTGGCTTTTGCAGGGGTGATTTCCCCCCATCTGAACGCTATATCAAACCCAGTTCCTAAATACTGATGTCTGATATAGCCTTCAGGTTTTACCTAATGTGAACATTGTAAGTTCAAGTTTTTTGGCTTTCTTGTTGGTTTTACACAGGCCTGTTTTATCTGAAATGGATATTTTGATTTTTCATAATGCTACTGCAAACATTGTTATACAACAAACATGTTGGTTTGTTTTAAAAACCTTTGGTAAATGCGCATGTGATTGTGCAGGTATAAAAAAGTGCCTTACTCAAGAATGTGTGGATTATTGTCTCAACACTACAACACTTTTGTGGTGATGTAATTGTTGTTTTATGCACAAATGGGGGTTATTTCCTAAGGGCAAATCCTCTTTGCACTACAAGTGCAGGTTCAGTGCAGTTGCAAGTGCACTTGTAGTGAAATGTGTTTTTGCATTTAGGAAGTACCAGCCAACACTGTTTTTTATAAGGTTACCCAATCACGACATTTTCTGCACTCAACACATTTCTGTCAGGGTCAGCTAAAACAAACACAAGCAGTAAATGTCCACCAAGAATTTCTTTTGGTTGTTTTTTATTTGAAAAAGGTGTCACATATTGTCTGGCATATTGATAGCCCCCCTACCCGCAAAGAACTCCAGGTATCGTAACCGGACATCACGGGCATTCAGGGAGGGCAAGCCAGGACGGCCACTTTCAAGTGCCGTCATTGTTGATGTATTTGGGATTCCGGCCTCAGGCCCAACTGAGCCAGCATAGTTGGCTGAATGTTTTCATAGAAAATTATGGAGAACACAGCAGGCAAGTATTATATGGTTCAGTTTATACTCCGCCATATGGATGGGTGTCATAAATAATCGGAACCGGCTGGCCAGGATTCCAAATGTGTTCTCCACCACTCTTCGGGCTCTGGCCAGCCGGTAATTAAAAACCCTCTGTTTCGGGGTGAGGGTCCTCATCGGGAATGGCCGCATCAGGTGGTCCCCCAGCGCAAATGCTTCATCAGCAACGAACACAAATGGGAGACCTTCAACATTGTCCTCTGGAGGTGGCAAGTCCAAGCTGCCATTCTGGAGACGCCTGTAGAACTCCGTCTGGGCGATCACTCCACCATCGGACATCCGGCCATTCTTCCCCACGTCCACATACAAGAAGTCGTAATTAGCCGACACCACCGCCAACATCACTATACTATTAAACCTCTTGTAATTATAATAGTACGACCCCGAGTTGTGTGGTGGGACGATGTGGACGTGTTTCCCATCAATTGCCCCTCCGCAGTTAGGAAAGTCCCACCGCTGGGCAAAGTGGGAGGCCACAGTCTGCCATTCCTGTGGCGTGGAAGGAAACTGTTGAGGAAAAAACAATAAACATTACTATTTTTTCACAGAAACCTGGCAAGCAGATTAGACACAAACATTATGGGTCAACCTCCAGATAGCATTTATTAAGGGGAATTTAACAACAACAAAGTATAAGGTACACCTATCATATTCCCCCCCTTCTCATGGGCCATTTCTAACATTATAGGGGGGGGACTCTTGGACAGGTAACCCTCTTCACTTCATTGAGAGATGAATGCCTAAATACAGGGTATTACTTGGAACAGCCCCTCCTTAGTTACACTATTGGCAGCCCACTGGACAGGTAAGAAGTGTCATAATACAAAGATATAAATACACACTGTACACATTTGAGGACATTTGAACATTCTGCTATTACCTATCAAGATCATAATAGGAAACAAGAACTTTAAACAGTACCATTGGAAAGTATACAGGCAGGCCCTTGCACTACATGCTTTGGGGAATTCATCCATAAATCTGAGCACTAAAGAGATGGGTATAGTGTGTATGGGTTTGGCAAAGTCAGCAGATAGATGATTGAGGATAGAGAATTGGGATCAGCTGACTTAGCAGTTGGGGGAGGGAGGGTTACCAAAAATTTGGGGACACCACAAAAAAAAGCCTCTGGCCCTCTGCCTGAATTTAAATCAAAAATAACATTTCCAAACATTTTAGGGGGTGTTTGGGGTAAAGCACTACTATGGAGATGATAAAATACATTGTTAAGTGACTACATGAGGTGAATATAGGGCAGGAGACACCATGCTGGGGAGGTTATTGAAGGGCAAATATGTATGAAGGACCTAAAATAATAATTACATAAAAATCCAGCATGCATGAGGACAAAGGGGACATTCACAGCATATTACAATCATGGTAATTATGGAATGAGGGAAGAAATACAATATATTATCAAACATTCAATACAATAAAATGTGATATAAAAGGATAAAAATCTTACCTTCATATACTCCTTCTGCAGGACCTGTATGATGGCAGAACAGGTCTCTGGGATAATGATACCCAGAGCCTGGGGGGAGATGCCTGTCGAGAACTTGAGGTCCTGCAGGCTTCTCCCTGTGGCCAAATACCGCAAGGTAGCGACCAACCTCTGCTCCGGAGTGATGACTTGCCTCATGCAGGTATCCTGCCTGCTGATATAGGGGGTCAGCGAAGCCAACAAATGGTGAAACACGGGGTCCGTCATCCTGAGAAAGTTCCTGAAATCATCAGGATTATTCTCACGGATCTCACGGAGCAAAGGCATATGACAGAACTGGTCACGTTGAAGCAACCAATTCTTGGTCCATGAACTCCTCCCCACCCTGTTCATGGACTGGACTTGTGTCAAGGTCAGGACCCCAACACCAAGCCCCCGCACAGCACGAACTCTACGAGGAGTACGCATACGCAACATGGCTAGAAAACGGTCGGCTGCTCAGAACGAAGTAACAGAACGCACTGAAGAACAGCAAGGCCTGTGAAGAGCGACCTGAAAAACAGTAACGAACGAACAAGAATACAATGACTAAGTCACGCGGAACTTGCTTGCACGCACTGAAGAGCAGATACAAACCCACAAGCACAAACTGAACGTCAGAAAACGATCTGAAAGCCACGAGTCTGAAAAAGCGCGAATCGTCTCTCACCAAACTTTTACTAACACGAGATTAGCAAAAGGAGCCCAAAGGGTGCCACGCTTGGTTCTGAACCGGCCTTTTCTAGTCTCGTCGTACGTGCTTGACGTCACCGCGTTGTTGGCGATTGGAAATTCCGACAACTTTGTGCGACCGTGTGTAGGCAAAACAAGTTTGAGCCAACATCCGTCGGAAAAAATCCTAGGATTTTGTTGTCGGAATGTCCGAACAAAGTCCGACCGTGTGTACGGGGCATAAGTCCTCACAGTTACTCTTGGTGGGCGCAGAAACAGGCCCTACTGTGAAATATTAGATCAAGAATTGTAATTACATGTCCCTGTTGAACAGAGGCAAAAAAATTGGGCCTTAGGCACTGGTGCCACAACACTGCAACCCCTCACAGATACTCTAGTTGGAGCTCAGGAATGAGCCCCCTGCAAAATATTGCATCAAAAATTGTAATTACACGCCCCTGTTAAACAGGGGCTGAAAAATTGGGCCTTAGGCACTGGTGCCACAACACTGCAACCCCTCACAGATACTCTAGTTGGAGCTCAGGAATGAGCCCCCTGCAAAATATTGCATCAAAAATTTTAATTACACGCCCCTGTTAAACAGGGGCTGAAAAATTGGGCCTTAGGCACTGGTGCTGGTGCCACAACACTGCAACCCCTCACAGATACTCTAGTTGGAGAGCAGGAACGAGCCCTGCTGCAAAGTATTGAATCAAAAATTGTAATTACACGCCCCTGTTAAACAGGGACTGAAAAATTGGGCCTTAGGCACTGGTGCTGGTGCCACAACACTGCAACCCCTCACAGATACTCTAGTTGGAGCGCAGGAACAAGCCCTGTTGCTAAGTATTGCATCAAAAATTGTAATTACACGCCCCTGTTAAACAGGGGCTGAAAAATTGGGCCTTAGGCACTGGTGCTGGTGCCACAACACTGCAACCCCTCACAAATACTCTAGCTGAGCGCAGCAACGAAGCCTCCTTGCAAAATATTGCATCAAAAATTGTAATTACACGCCCCTGTTAAACAGGGGCTTAAAAATTAGGCCTTAGCCACTGGTGGCGGCACCCAGAACCAAAAATATTCTTACAAGCTATCAGCGTGATCATTGAGGAGGAAGAGGATAGTCACTCAGCATAACAGGATAGTCACTCAGCATCAGCATAGGCAGTCTTGAAGGGATCTGACATTTCAAAAAAAATTATTCGGTTACATCAGCATCAGGTGCTTGGTAGCTGGTGGTGATCCAAGACTGATTCATTTTTATGAAGGTCAGTCGATCGACCGAGTCAGTGGACAGGCGCACCCTGTGATCGGTTACAAAGCCTCCAGCAGCACTGAATGTGTATTCCGAAATAATGCTGGATGCAGGACAGGCCAGTAGCTCAATTGTATACTGTGCAAGCTCTGGCCAGTGATCCATCCTCAAGACCCAGTAACCCAGAGGATTTTTGGTGGGAAAGGTGTCCAAGTCAGGTCTTGCCCCTAGGTATTCCTGCACCATGTAAAACAGATGCTGGCGATGGTTGCTGGAACCGATCATACCTTGGGGCTGTGGACTAAAAAATTGTCTGAACGCATCGGTCAGACGGCCACCTCCTCCACCACTCCTTCTTTAACTGACCGAAGCTTCAGCAACACGTTGTCCAGGAACAGGAGTTTGTAACCTCCCAGTCTCTGGGAACGCGTTGCACAGACCTTCCTGCAAGGCCTCCTGAAGATGTTTCATCCTCTGCTCCCTCTGCGACAGCAAGATAAGGTCCGCAACCTTACCCTTGTAACGTGGATCAAGGAGGGTTGCCAGACAGTATTGATCCCTCTCCTTGATACCACGAATACGAGGATCCTTCCGCAGGCTTTGCAGGATCAGGGAGTTCATGCAGCGTAGGTTTGCTGAGGCATTCTGTCCGGAGTCCTCTGGATCACTAAGGACGACGTGATCCGCAGCCACCTCCTCCCAGCCACGTACAAGTCCATGGGTTTCTTGGGACTGTAAATGATCCCTTAAAGACTGCTGCTGATGCTGAGTGCCAGACTTCACCTTCATGGTGACACAATCCTCCTCTTCCTCCTCCTCATCCTCTTCCTGTGTGATCAGAGGGCACGCAGGAACACTGTCTGGATAAAGGGAGCCTTGAGAGCTAAGGTAGTCCTCCTCTTCCTGCCTCTGTTCTGCCTCAAGTGCCCTGTCCATTATTCCACAGAGCGTGTGCTCCAACAGGTGGACAAGGGGGACAGTGTCACTGATGCATGCACTGTCACTGCTCACCATCCTCGCGGCCTCCTCAAATGGTGACAGGACAATGCATGCATCCCTGATCATGGCCCACTGGCGTGGGGAAAAAAAAACAAGCTCCCCTGACCCTGTCCTGGTGCCATAGTCGCACAGGTACTCATTGATGGCCCTCTGCTGCGTGTGCAGCCGCTGCAGCATGGCCAACCTTGAGTTCCACCTGGTGGGCATGTCACAGATTAGGCGGTTCTTGGGCAGGTTAAATTCCTTTTGGAGGTCAGCCAGCCGAGCACTGGCATTATATGACCTGTGGAAATGCACACAGACTTTCCTGGCCTGCCTCAGGACATCCTGTAAGCCCGGGTACCTGCCCAAGAACCGATGCACCACCAAGTTAAGGACGTGAGCCAAACAGGGCACATGGGTCAGTTGTCCCTGTCGGAGGGCGGAGAGGAGGTTGGTGCCATTGTCACAAACCACCATACCTGCCTTAAGCTGGCGTGGTGTCAACCACCTCTGAACCTGCCCCTGCAGAGCTGACAGAATCTCTGCCCCAGTGTGGCTCCTGTCCCCCAAGCAAACCAGCTCAAGCACCGCATGGCATCTTTTGGCCTGCGTGCTTGCATAGCCCCTTGAACTCCTACGGAGCACCGCTGGTTCCGAAGACAAATCAGCACAGAAAGAGGCCATGGAGGAAGATGAAGAGGAGGGGGTGGAGGAGAGAGGTGTGGCAGAATCACCACTAGTAGTATTTTGGAGGCGTGGTGGCGGAACAACCTCCAACACTACTGCACCCTGTCCTACATCCTTCCCAGCTGCCAGAAGAGTCACCCAGTGCTCGGTGAAAGATAGGTAACGTCCCTGTCCATGCCTGCTGGACCATGAGTCAGCGGTAATATGCACCTTACCACTGACCGCCCTGTCCAGCGAGGCCAAGACATTGCCTTCCACATGCCGGTAGAGAGCCGGAATCGCCTTCCGTGAGAAAAAGTGGCGTTTGGGAACATGCCACTGAGGAACCGCACATTCCACAAACTCACGGAAGGGGGCAGAGTCTACCAACTGAAAAGACAGCAGTTGAAGTGCTAGCAATTTAGCCAAGCTAGCATTCAACCGCTGGGCATGTGGATGGCTGGGAACAAACTTCTTTCGATGGTGCAGCAGCTGGGGCAGGGAAATTTGCCTGGTACAATCTGACATCAATGTACCGATAACAGATTGCCCCCAAGTACTTGGCTGTGACACACCTAATTCTACACCTTCATTCCTCTCAGTGCAGGTCTCAGAGAGGACTGAAGGTATTGTGGGGTTGGAGATCCCAGCTGATGAGGAGCAAGGAGAGGTCCTCTTTGTTCTTTGGTGTGGGTCTTTTAGGTACGCTTGCCAACGAACTGCATGGCAGGTCAACATATGTCTGGTCAAGCATGTGGTGCCCAAGCGGGAAATGTTTTGGCCATGCGAGATACGCTTGAGACATATGTTGCAAATAGCAGCGGTGGGATCTGATGCACTCGTCTCAAAAAAGACCCACACCAAAGAACTTTTGGAATAACGCGCAGAGAAAGCAGTGCCCTGCACATGCAGAGCTCTGCGGTGTGATGCAGTCGGTGTGCTGCCCTTAAGCTGGCCCCTGGAGGGCATCCTGCCTAGTTGGTGATGTGCCTCCTCCTCCTCTCTCCTATCAGGCACCCACGTGGAGTCAGTGACCTCATCATCTCCTCCCTCCTCATCACTGGAGCAAAGCTGGCAGTATGCTGCAGCTGGGGGAACATGACTGCCAGATTGCTGAACTTCTTGGGCACCCCCTCTCTCTGGGCTCACGTTACTACCTTCTTCTACCTGGCTACCATAATCAGAGCCTTCAAAACGCTGGGCATCCTCCTGGAGCATGTGGTCAAACAGTTTGGGGGACTTCTCAGGAGGACATGGTGGGCCTAGGGAAGGAGTGACTGATGCCATTGAGCCGAGGGAAGAGGCCATGTTGGCAGCTGCTTTGCCAGACAAAGTACCCTGAGCCTGGGTGAGAGAGAATGAGGAGGATGAGGACGGCTTGGTCATCCACTCTACCAAGTCTTCTGCATGTTGCGGCTCAACACGGCCAGCTGCCAAAAAAAAGGACAAGTGTGTCCCACGGCCACGTGCTGATGAGGATGCACCGTCTCCACGACCAGCACTGTTGCCTCTAGACACAGAGCCTGCTTGCCCTCTTTTATTGGCTTGTGACTGTCTGCCTCTCCTTGTTGGCCTTCCAGACATACTAATGGCCTGCAGTGAGATGTAGCTGCACAAAGCTGGGATGTATATATATACTGATACTGCAGCTAGCAGAATCAGCTGCCTGCCTGTAGTATTATTAGTATGAGAACACCAGCAATTGTTTTCAGGTAGCTTTAGGTGCACACTATGCAGGGGACGCAGTAAACTAACTGTAAATACTGTAGCTGCCTGCCTGTGGTATTAATAGGAGCAGAACAACAGCAATTGTCTTCAGGTAGCTTTCGGTGCACACTGTGCAGAGGACGCAGTACACTAACTGTAAATACTGTAGCTGCCTGTGGTATTAATATAGGATCAGAAGAACACCACCAATTTAATTCAGGTAGCTTTAGGTGCACACTGTGTAGAGGACACAGTACACTAACTGTAAATACTGTAGCTGCCTGCCTGTGGTATTAATAGGAGCAGAACAATAGCAATTTCTTCAGGTAGCTTTAGGTGCACACTGTGCAGAGGACGCAGTACACTAATGCCCCGTGCACACGATCGGACATTGATCGGACATTCCGACAACAAAATCCTAGGATTTTTTCCGACGGATGTTGGCTCAAACTTGTTTTGCGTACACGCGGTCGCACAAAGTTGTCGGAATTTCCGATCGCCAAGAACGCAGTGACATACACCATGTACGACGAGACTAGAAAAGGCCAGTTCAGAACCAAGCGCGGCACCCTTTGGGCTCCTTTTGATAATCTCTTGTTAGTAAAAGTTTGGTGAGAGACGATTCGCGCTTTTTCAGACTCGTGGTTTTCAGATCATTTTCTGCTGTTCAGTTTGTGCTTGTGGGTTTGTATCTGCTCTTCATTGCGTGCAGCGAGTACCATTGACTTGTCATTGTGTTCTTGTTCGTTCATTACTGTTTTTCAGGTTGCTCTTCACAGGCCTTGCTGTTCTTCAGTGCGTTCTGTTACTTTGTTCTGAGCAGCCGACCGTTTTCTAGCCATGTTGCAGATACGTACTCCTAGTAGAGTTTGTGCTGTGCGGGGGCTTGGTGTTGGGGTCCTGACCTTGACACAAGTCCAGTCCATGAACAGGGTGGGGAGGAGTTCATGGACCAAGAATTGGTTGCTTCAGCTTGACCAGTTCTGTCATATACCTTTGCTCCGTGAGAATAATCCTAATGATTTCAGGAACTTTCTCCGGATGACGGACCCCATATTTCACCGTTTGTTGGCTTTGCTGACCCCCTATATCAGCAGGCAGGATACCTGCATGAGGCAAGCCATCACTCCGGAGCAGAGGCTCGTCGCCACCCTGCGGTACTTGGCGACGGGGAGAAGTCTGCAGGACTTGAAGTTCTCGACAGGCATCTCCCCCCAGACTCTGGGAATCATTATCCCAGAGACCTTTTCTGCCATCATACAGGTCCTGCAGAAGGAGTATATTAAGGTATGATTTTTATCCTTTAATATCACATTTTATTGTATATAATGTTTGATAATATATTGTATTTCTTTCCTCATTCCCTAATTACCATGATTGTATATGCTGTGAATGTCCCCTTTGTCCTCATGCATGCTGGATTTTTATGTAATTATTTTCGTTGTCCTTCATACATATTTGCCTTCACTTACCTCCCCAGCATGCTCTCCTGGCCCTATATTCACCTCATGTAGTCACTTAACAATGTATTTTATCAGCTCCATAGTAGTGCTTTACCCCAAGCACCCCCTAAAATGTGTTGAAATGTGATTTGTGCTTTAAATTCAGGCAGAGTGCCAGAGGCTTTTTTTGGGGGGTCCCCAAATCATTTGGAACCCTCCCTCCCCCCAACTGCTAAGTCAGCTGATACCAATTCTCTATCTATCCTCAATCATCTATCTGCTGACTTTGCCAAACCCATACACACTATACCCATTTCTTTTGTGGTCAGATGTATGGATGAATTCCCCAAAGCATGTAGTGCAAGGGCCTGCCTGTATACTTTCAAATGGTACTGTTTCAAGTTTGGGTATCCTATTATTATCTTGATAGGTAATAGCAGAATGTCCAAATGTGCTCAAATGTGTACAATGTGTATTTATATCTTTATATTATGACACTTCTTACCTGTCCAGTGG
Organism: Aquarana catesbeiana; assembly: GCA_037953035.1. NCBI lineage: Eukaryota > Metazoa > Chordata > Amphibia > Anura > Ranidae > Aquarana > Aquarana catesbeiana. Next base: position 532,252 of record JBBHAA010001247.1, on the reverse strand, counting down.
GCTGTCAATAGTGTAACTAAGGAGGGTCTGGCCAAAGTAATACACATTATTTATGCATTCATCTCTCAATGAAGTGGAGAGGGTTACCTGTCCAAGAGCCCCCCCTCCTATAATGTTAGAAATGGCCCATGAGTGGGGTAGGGGGAATATGATAGGTGTACCTTATACTTTGGTCTTTAAAAATTCCCATAAATAAATGTTATCTTGATGTTGGCCAAGAATGTTTGTGTCTAATCTGCTTTCCATGTTTATGTGCAAAAAGACTAATTTTTTTTGTTTTCCTCCACAGTTTCCTTCCACGCCACAGGAATGACAGACTGTGGCCTCCCACTTTGCCCAGCGGTAGGACTTTCCTAACTGCGGAGGGGCAATTGATGGGAAAGACGTCCACATCATCCCACCACCCAACTCGGGGTCATACTATTATAAATATAAGGGGTTCAATAGTATTGTGATGTTGGCGGTGGTGTCGGCTACTTATGACTTCCTGTATGTGGACATGGGGAAGAATGGCCGGATGTCCGATGGTGGAGTCATCGCCCAGACGGAGTTCTACAGGCGTCTCCAGAATGGCAGCTTGGACTTGCCACCTCCAGAAGACAATGTGGAAGGACTCCCATTCGTCTTCGTTGCGGATGAAGCCTTTGCACTGGGGGACCATCTTATGCGGCCATTCCCGATGAGGACCCTCACCCCAGACCAGAGGGTTTTTAATTACCGGCTGGCCAGAGCCAGAAGAGTGGTGGAGAACACGTTTGGAATCATGGCCAACCAGTTCCGCCTATTTCTTACACCCATACATATGGCGAAGTACAAACTGAATCACATTATCCTGGCGTGCTGTGTTCTACACAACTTTTTACAGAAACATTCTGCCAACTATGCTGGCTCAGTTGGGCCTGAGGTCGGAATTCAACATGAATCAACCCTGACGGCACTTGAAAGTGGCCGTCCTGGCTTGCCCTCCCTGAGTGCCCGTGATGTCCGGCTAAGATACCTTTAATTCTTTGCAGGTAGGGGGGCTATCAATATGCCAGACAATGTGCGAAACTTTTATCAAATAAAAAAAAAAATTAAGCAAATCTTTGGTGACATTAACTGCTTGTGTTTTTTTTAGCTGACCCTGACAGAAATGTGTTGAGTCCTGAAAATGGCGTCATTGTGTAACCTTACAAAGCACTGTTGGGTGTTATTTGCTAAAGGCAAAGACATTTGGACAATGAATAAAGTTGGGTTATTTCCAGATACAGATAGGGGTCCCCAATCCCTGGTATTAAATTACAAACAAATAATAGGAGAGAGCCTAGGCTGCCTCATAAAGGATGGGATTTTTAAAGGAGACCATTATATCTGTATACAAAGGTAAGCACAGACTCAAGAAATAGAGTTAAAATTCAATTTATTAAATACAAAAGCATGATATAATAAAATCATAAAGTACATTATTAGTACTTGATACTAAAATTACTATTGCGTAAGATGCTGAAGAGATGCTAGAGTATGCTGAAGGCCAACATGTTTCGCAGTTTCCTGCTTCTTCAAAGGCGTCGCATGCATCTGTAGGTGTCTCTAAATTACATAAGGTACCATTAGGAGCCATATTTTCTAATGTATGCAACCAAAATATATTTACTTAACCTAATGAAAGTGCTTACCCACTCACAATTAATAGTGCCTAAAGTCAGGCGTGCACAGCCAGAGCTCAAAACAGGGACCCAGTAAGTTGTCAGCCAATCGCGATCATTACCCCATGGCAGTCAGAGCCTTAGGAGTTGGATAGTGGGGTGTCGGATCGTGTGATGGCCACCACTATCAAACACGTTTAACCTGTATAAAAAAATATATGTTTAACTATTATAGCCATAATGCAAAATTTGATTAATGTTGTAGAAATACCCTATGTATTAAATCCCTCTGGTTTGGGTTATCAAATAATGTTTGATGATTTAAATGTAAATTGACCCGCTAACTAAGTCGCGGCTAGCATAAATGCTAACATAAATGCCTGCTGGGAATACAGCAATAGGGTGGGATTTGCTTGGCTGTATTTGTTATAGTGATAATGAATCACAAATATGTCCAGAGATATAAAAATATATGTATATAATCCCGAGCAAAATATTTCACCTGGATAGTCCAAATATATGCAGAGACACATAGGGAATATGTAAATGCCAAAATGTTGAGCAACTGTGATGAAATACTGACATCAATATGACAGCAACAATAAAGTTCAGCTGTCTAGTTAACATCAATATGACAGCAACAATAAAGTTCAGCTATCTAGTTAACAGCAGCAAATATAGCTTTGTTTATCTGTTCCGATAAAAGTTTCTCAACAAAGTATCTAAACTGCTGTTTAACTGCTTGACATCCGCGCTATAGCCGAATGACGGCTACAGCGTGGACCTGAATTCCCGGGAGGCCGTCATATGACGGCCTCCCCTGTGCACGTGCCCTGCGCGCGCCCTGCTGAGACTCGGGTGATCACCGATCCAAGTAAGGGGCCGGTCCCGACCCCTTACCATGTGATCAGCTGTCAGCCAATGACAGCTGATCACATGATCAAAACAAAAGCTCTGTGATCGTTTTTTTTTCTCCTCGTGCTGACAGTGCACGATCACCGGCTCAGCAGCAAGGGACATTGGTCCCGAAGAGGAGGAGGCAATAATGCCTCATACGTGCCTCAATTGTGCTACAAGTACCCCCTGCCAGTGCCACCTGTTATTGCCACATCACAGTGCCCACAGTGCCCACCAGTGCCACGTATCAATGCCCATAAGTGCCACCTATCAATGCCTGCAAGTGCCACCTATCAATGCCCACCATTGCCACCTAACAATGCCCACCAGTGGTGCCAATCAGTGCCACCTAGCAGTGTACAAGATCAGTGCCCATTATTGCCACCAATCAGTGCCCATCACTGCCACCCATCAGTGCCCATCACTGCTACCTATCAGTGCCCATTGGTGCCGCCTCATCAGCGTACATCAATGAAGGAGAAAAATTACCCTTTTAAAAAATTTTATAACAAAATATAAAAAAAAATATTTTTTTTTTTTTAAATTCGCTCTTTTTAAATTTTTTTAACAAAAAATAAAAACTGCAGAGGTGATCAAATACCACCAAAAGAAAGCTCTATTTGTGGGGAAAAAATTATAAAAATTTCATTTGGGTACAGTGTTGCATGACCGCGCAATTGTCATTCAAAGTGCGTCAGTGCTGAAAGCTGAAAATTGGTCTGGATAGGAGGGGGGTTTAAGTGCCCTGTAAGCAAGTGGTTAAGCAAACAGATAAAAAAGCTGAGCAGAATAAACAGCCTCAGTGTCATATGGCAAGATTTGCTAAGATGGACAAACAATAAGAATGTCCATCTAGTGATTACCTATAGAGGGTCTTAATATGAAGCAGCTCGATAGCTGGGAACCTCCGACCGTTGTCCGGTCCGTGTGCTGCCGTGGTTGGTGGCTGAAGGAGACGCTGCTCGTGTCTCCTTAAGTATACATGATCCCTCCGGAAACAAAGGGTCAGCTGACCCCTGACTTTGTTTCCGGAGCGGGAGCCCCTGCATTGCGCATGCGCGTGATGGCGGGTTCGGGCCGTCATCGCCCTGAAGCACACGGCGCACTGGAAATCGTGCGAGGGGAGGGAGGAAGGGAGATAGAAGGACCCTAACCTCCCACCAGGGGCGCCCGAACAGCAACACTAATCTCCTGATCGCCACTAGCTGTCAGAGAGGTTACCTGGTTGGGCGCCGGTGCGTGCCGGGGCACGTTGGTGCTCGGGTTCCTGTGCGTGCTGGGGTGCGTGTTCCTGGGGGCACTGGCGTGTCTGGTCTGGCCGGCCGTGGCGTCCGGGCATGCGTGCTAACGCGCGTTCGCCTATGGGCGTTACTGCGGGCGTGCCCGGTGGTGTTGGCATGCGCGCCGGTGTCGGGGGGCGCGCTCGGGCACGTGCGGGGGCGCGGGGTGCTTTGGCGAATCGGCGCGTGCACGAGCGAGGAGTTTTGGCGCCAATCGGCCTATTTAAGTCTGCCGCTATCCCTGTTCGGTGCTGCCTGATCAACAGCTCTGTGTCTAGTTCCGTGATCCTCTCTGTGTTCTGTATCTCTGAAGTTTGACCCGTTGTGACCCGGCTTGCCCCTTGGACTTCCTTGACTGCTGCCTGAACCCGACCCCGGCTTGTTTGACCTTGCTTCTGCCTGCTCCCTTTGTACCATTGCTGCCAGCCCGTTGCCGACCTCTGCCTGTGTGTGACCTGATAAGCTCCTGCTCAGCATCAATTCCAGTATTCCTGAGTTCTACCTGCTGCTGGAAAGACCACCTTTCTCCAGGATCCAAACACCAGGCCCTCATACCACTCCGTATTCGCGGGCTTCCTGTCTGCTCTATCAGGGGCCCCGAATCGGATACGTAAGGTAGCCTACCCTCTGCCCAAGCAGACTCACCTGTCTGGTAAGTGAGGGACCTGACACTAGCTGAGTCCCCAGACCCACTGCATGAGATGCCTTGCAAGTCTCCTGGCACCAGACACTACAGCGAAAATGGAGGGTTAGTCAGTATGAGCACAAAACTTGTTCAAGATAATAAGAAAAAGAATAAACAACACAAATATAACCATCAACAATCAATTTGGATAGTCCTTATACAATAAATCAAATACATTGATCTCTTGATGGTACTTCATAATCACAAGCTATTCACAACAAAATAGTGACCCTGAGGGAAAGGGAGAAGAAAAAATATATAGAAGGGAAAAAAAGGGGAAGGGAGTGCATAAAAGGGAACAAGAAACAAACAAATATTAAAGGAAATATTGGTTAATTATCACGATATATTTCCCCATTGTTGTCTGGTGAGCTACATGTATGGAGACATATCAATCACAAAGACCATCTGTGCCAGTCAGGTAAGATGTGTCTATTCGATCTATATTATAAACGAGAGCAGGGGAGTGGGGACTGCTTGCTTGATCGGTGTACCATCGAATGAGAGGTACATCAAGATCCCACCGATATTGTCGGTTCCAAGTTGGATCTTGTTATTCGTTTATAAAAATGGTTTCAATGACAAAGCAGTATTCAGTCCCGGTGGATAGGTAGCCCTTTGACCAAAGATCCACCTAGCCTCTTGCTGGAGGATTCTTTTGTCAAAGTCTCCTCCTCTGTCAGATTCTGGTATTACCTCCAAAGCAAAAAAAGATATATATGTAGGATCATAACTATGGTTTAATCCGACATGCTTACAGATTGGGGTATATAATAATCCCGCGTCAAGGTAATAGAGGTGATCCTGAATCCGTTTGGCAAACGGGCGTTTCGTCTTGCCAATGTAGAATGCGCTACATAGGCACATTGCAAGGTAGACTATCCCAATGGTACTACAATCCGCATATGTTTTTGATCTATAGTATCCTCCTCTTGGTAAAGGACAGCCAGTGCCCTATCTGATCCAAGGGCATTGGTCGCAACCACCGCATTTGAATGTCCCCTTTCCACCCGCAGCTCCAAGGTGGGGAGCGGCGGGTGCAAAGTGACTATGTACCAGACTGTCCCTAATTGACCGTGATCTCCTGTAAGTGATTTCTGGTCTGTTAGCCACATATTTGGATACAATTGGGTCCTCTGATAGGAAATGCCAATTGTTCTCCATAAGTTGCCGGAAAATATTTTGATGTGCACTAAATGTAGTAACAAACTTGGTAGTAGGTTTGGTTTCTGGTCTCTGCGTTCTAAAGATTAGTGACTCACGTGTTTGTGCTTTGGCCCTTTGAAATGCTTGTTTAAGCACCGTCTTACTGTAGCCTCTGATGATAAGCCGTTCATACAGTGCTTTAGCTTCGTGGTAAAAATCCTAAGTTCCTACGCAGTCTTAAATATTGGCTCTAAGGTATGCTTCGTACTAAGGGTCGGGGATGTGCACTGGAGTAGTGTAGAATAGTATTCCCCGCTGTTTCTTTCCTATACAAAATGCTATAGATGGAGCCATCACTACCAAGAGAAAGACGCAGATCTACAAAGGCAATGCTTTTGGTGTCTGATTGAATTGTGAATTTAAGATTAAAGTTATTGTTTGATATATAGATCATAAATTCGGAGAGTTCCATAGCAGATCCTGTCCAGATGAGCAGCACGTCATCGATAAACCTTCGCCACAATAAGATGTGGCGAAGGTGTATCACGGCGTTGTCATCTGAAAACAGCTCACGCTCCCACCCCCCCAGGTACAGGTTGGCATACGATGGGGCACAGGATATCCCCATCGCTACCCCCTGTACCTGGAGGTAGGTGGAGCCGTTGAATAGGAACATATTGTTGGTTAAAATATGTTCAAGAAGTGTCGTAATAAATTGGCACAATTTCCAATCGTTCCGATCTTGTTCTCTGAGGAGGGCTGCAATGGTTGCCACACCTTTGTTGTGTGGAATGCTGGAATATAATGCTTCAAAATCTATAGCAGCTAAAATGGTTCCAGGGGGCACTGTAAGTCCTTCGATCACTTTTAAGAGATCTAAGGTATCCTTTAGATATAAAGGTAATGCTGTCACGTGCGGACGTAGATGGCTATCAACATATCTACTGGCGGTTTCTGTGTGGCTACCAATCCCAGACACTATAGGTCATCCTGGTGGGTTGTTTAAGCTTTTGTGGACCTTTGGGATGGAATAAAATGTGCTTGTAATGGGGTATTTCACATCCAGGTACTCCAGCAGGTCCCTATCGATAAGGGCCTGCTGATGTGCCCGGATGATGATTGCTTTGTATTGGGCTCTAGCTTCAATAAGTTCATCTGACGGGACCCGTTGATACCATGCCGGGTTACTTAAAATCTTGTTGCACATTTCAATGTAGGTCTTTTTATCCATAACGACCACATTGCCTCCCTTGTCGGATGGTTTGACTATGATCTGATCGTTATGGATAATACCATCGAGGGCCAAGCGTTGAGCATGTGACAAATTGTTGTCTACCTGGTTTGGAAATGATAGCCCTTCAATCTGTTTTTTGGTCTGTTTCAGAAAGGCCCAAATTGCTGCACATGTCTGTAAATTTGGGAACTTTTGGGACTTTGGTTTGAATTTGCGGGGCTCAGGGCATATAGGTGCATCCGTATCTTCCTCCTCACTGGATGAGTCATCTGGGTTACCCGAACCCTAGTTCTCATCCAGTAGTTGTATAAGTATTTTGAGGGCCCTGAAATCTTGGACCTTAAATCCCTTATATAAATCTTCATCCCTTGTTAGGGTCTTGCCCCGTTCAGTATAAAAAATGTACTTGTAAGTGAGGTTTCTTGTAAACAGTTGCAAGTCCTTTGTGAGGGTAAATTTGTCTATTTTTTGTAAGGGGCAAAAGCTCAGACCGAGTCTAAGGACTTCAATCTCCGTCGGTGATAATTGATAAAGGCAAAGACACTTTGCACTACAAGTGCAGTTGAAACTGCACTTGTAGTGCAAAGTGGATTTGCCCTTAGGAAATAACACCCATTGTCACAGAAAACAGCAATTAGAGCACCACAAAAGTGTTGTAGCATTGAGACAATAATCCACACATTCTTGATTAACAATCTTTTTAATACCTGTACAATCACATGCATTTAGAAAAGGTTTTTAAAACAAACCAACATGTTTTTTGTATAACAATTTTTGGGGTCGCATTAGAAAAAGTAGAAATGTTCATTTAAGATAAAACAGGCATGTTTAAAACCAACAAGAAAGACACAAATCTTGAACTTACAAAGTTCACATTTGGTAGAACTTGAAGGCAATATCAGACATGAGTATTTAGAAACTGTGTTTGATATTGCGTTCAGATGGGGTGAAGTCACCCCAGGAAAAGCCAAATTTTGAAGATGCACACAAATAGCCGAATGTCAACATGTGCTACCTGCGATCATGGGGGATCAAGGGACGTGTTTTGGGGGAGCAACCCCTTCCTCTCAGCTACTTTATTATTGAGGAAGGGGTTGCACCCCCAAAACGCGTCCATTGATTTCCCGTGATGGCAAATAGCACATGTTGACACACTGTGTGCCTCTTCAAAATTTGGCTTTTCTACTATTTGACAAAAAATGTTAAAATTGTAGCACACCATAAAACAAAGGGATTTGGAGGGCTTTTAAACTCTCCCCAAAACATCAATGATGTTCTTATTTTTTTGAATAACATCATTGATGTTTTTCTTGATGTTTTCCAAGTCCCTATTACACCCCATGATCTCCCCAATCAGGATCTGTGCACTTTCCGAGGTGAAAGGATCTGGATCCACAACATCACGATCACCTAAAAAGATAGAAAACCAAAAAAAAACATGTATTATAAATATGCCGGCATCCATCTCTTACCTGAGCCTGTGGTCGCAGACACTCACCTGTTGTGGTGCCACTTTCCACCATGTCTTCCTTCTCCTGCTCTTCTTGTCTTGGTTGGATTTCCCCTTCTTCCAGAGGTGGGGGATCTCTGGTCTCCTCGGATGAGGGGTGTCCTCCGAGTCTTTTCTCCCCTATGTAAAAAAAAAATGGTACACTTAGCACACAGATATTTGAGGGAAGAACTATAAATATGAAACATTGCTTTGAAATGGGGTACAATTGTCTATTTTGGCAGAGTTCCAAGATGTAGAATTTTTAGTGTCCTTTGTCAAGCTTCAATACTTTACCTGTTTTGTACAAGCTTCACAGATGGAGACACCCCTATAGTATACACTGGAGCACCTGTGTGAGACCCCTAATAAAAAGTGTGTTCTTGTGTCCCACACTAGTGCTCCAGCGTCCAGATGTCTAAACAGCTGCTGAGTGTCCTTTCCTTACACAGAATCTAGTTTGCATTTCACTCTAGTAACAAACCCATCTACACAACCAAATTATTTTCAGACAAGTAGGCCCTAAAAAATGTGGGCAAATGCATATGGCCAAAACAATGGTGTTTTATAGGCCCAAAGAAAAATGTTTGATACGAACGAATAATGCGCCCATGAACATGAAAGTTGACATTTTAAACTGGATAACAGTTAAGAAAAGCACATGGAGCAGCACGAACGTAATAAACACAAAAAGAATAGGAACACAGCACAACTACTTACTTTTTTGCAGCACTCTTTCTTTCTGTACTGCTCGTGCTCTCTTAATTTGAGGTCCGACCACCGCTTCCTGAGCTGATCTTTCGATCGACGTACCCCTAAATTCCGGTGCAGACTCTTGACCACTTTCGCCATTATCTTGGCCTTTCGGACATTGGGGTTGGGGTAAGGTCCATACTTTCCATCATAGTTAGTCCTCTTCATTATGTAGACCATCTCCAACATCTCCCCAAAGGACATATTTGATGCCTTATATCGTCTCCTTCTGTATCGGGACATTTCTGGTTCCGGGCTTTCCTCCTCCTCCTCCTCGTTGGTGTAAATATCAGACACCTGCTCTGACTCCGCCATGTGCTCTTCCCCACTGCGCTGAACGAGAAGGGGTGGGGAATAGACTAGAAAGAACATCAGGGGCGGGCTTTCACGCATGCACAGTGTCTATAAAGCGTAACACGCGTGCGTAGTACGTACGATCTGTGAGCGGAGGAAGGAGTAACGGAGGCGCCGATCGTGATAACGAAGGTAAGATTTAACATTGGGCCTATACTGCTTCTAGATTGAGGCCTGTATTTGCACAAGTTTAGAAGACTTTAGGCTGACATTAGGGTTTGTCTTGTGTTGTGTCTTGCAGTGAAAATGGATATCTTAAAAGATGAGGACTTTATGGCAATCTTCATTGATATGTTCAGGGAGCTGCCTTGTCTATGGCAGATAAACCACCCTGAATATAAGAACCAAACAAAGAGGAAGGCAGCGCTGGATAATTTGTTGGAATTTGTGAAGACGGTGATCCCCACGGCAGACATCACCTATTTGAAGATCCTAATTGGTGGCCTGAGGAGCACTTATCTGAGGGAGCACAAGAAGGTCCAGGATTCCCAGAGGTCCGGAGCTGCAGATGACATTTATGTCCCCAGGCTGTGGTACTATGACAGGCTGCATTTTCTGGCAGGTCAGACTGAACCCAGGCCAGCACTCTCCAGTCTTCCTTCCACGCTTCCTTCCCCCCAGCTGAGGCTTCTGAAGCCCAACCTGGGCCTTCCAGGCGGCAACATGTGGAGGAGCCCAGCTTGAGCCAGGTATAGCATTCCTCTAAATATTTCTGGTTGTCCCATCAATGATGTTAACTAGATGTTAGTTTGGAGTACTAATTTCTGATTGTGATTGATGAAGCAAAAACTAAAACCATGTCCCTTTTTCATACACAGGGAAGTCTCAGCCAGGAGGTGGCCGGGCCAAGCAGGCTGCCTGATATCCAGGTCCCTCTCCTACACCTTCAAAGACAAAGTGGCACGAAGATGAGTAACCTGGAGGAGGCTGCCATAGGCCTCTTTTGGATGGCTACAGAGGCCCTGAGAACCCCCCACAGTGTGGAGGAGGACTTTGCTGGCCTAACTGCCTGCAAAATGCTGCAGATGGAGGAGGGCCAACGACTCCTGTGTGAGTCCTTAATTTTGGAAGCTCTCAATAAGGGGTTGAGGGGCCAAATAACATGTGCTACCCACATTTGTAACCTCACACATAGTTCTCCTCCTCCTCCAGGTCCTACTACTCCTCCTCCTCCTCCAGGTCCTACTCCTCCTCCTGCCACATCTCCAACACCAGAGCCACAGCCAGGAAGGAAGTGTGGAAAGAAGACCAGAGAGTGATGACCCTGGGTCCAGTCTGGTCTGGCAAAAGATGCAGCCTCTTGTAGTAGCACAGCCTGGGGACACAGATGTCATCTGCTGCTTTCCGGATCTCTGGGACTTCTGGACCAGACTGCACTCCCTTACATATGGACTCCTCAGGCCACCAATTTTGCAGGAAAATAATTGATGTCTGCCCTTTGGATCCAAGGCTTCGCCAATTTCTGATATTTCTCCAGCGTTGCCTCCCTCTTTGTTTGGTTCTGAGCCCTTAATAAAGGATTTTTTGTTTCAATTATACTCGCCTACGTGTGTTTTCCTTAAAAAAGGACAGTTTGTTTGTGAGGAGGCAGGTACATTTCAAAATACAATGTGAAATTAACAAGGGACACCAACACCAAACAATCTCCTTGAGATAAAATAATACAAGATAATAATAGTGTTGTGGTAACTTGACACACAAAACACACACAAAAATATTATGGAGTAAAACTAAAAATAAAATAAAACAAAGATCAGCCTTGAAAAAAATACAAACCAAAACCAAAAAAAAAAAAAACAGCCTTGAAAAAAAAATAAATAAATAAAACAACAAAAAAGAAATTTTGTCAGATGTGACAAATCAAAATATATTGAGGGAATGACGATAAATAATAAAGAAAGAAGTTGTGAGAAGTCTGTGTGAATATGAGCAGCAAAACTACTTCATTCTTCTCACATTATAAAGAAGAAGAGAGTGCGCTGTATTAAACCATTTTTTACATTGCAGCATGACAAAAGTGCTGTATCCATTGCGAACGCTAATTTTACCAGACCGAGCTGTTCCGTCTCGGAATTTCTTCTGAGCATGCGTGGCACTTTGTGCGTCGGAACTGGCCACACACGGTCGGAATTGACGCGATCGGATTTTGTTGTCAGAAAATTTTATAGCCTGCTCTCAAACTTTGTGTGTCGGAAAATCCAATGGAAAATGTCCGATGGAGCACACACACGGTTGGATAGTCCGACAACACGCTCTGATCGGACATTTTCCATCGGAAAATCCGACCGTGTGTAGGGGCATTACTGTAAATACTGTAGCTGACTGCCTGTGGTATTAATAGGATCAGAAGAACACCACCAATTTTATTCAGGTAGTTTTAGGTGCACACTGTGCAGAGGACACAGTACTCTAACTGTAAATACTGTAGCTGCCTGCCTGTGGTACTAATAGGAGCAGAACAACAGCAATTGTCTTCAGGTAGCTTTAGGTGCACACTGTGCAGAGGACGCACTACACTAACTTGTAAATACTGTAGCTGCCTGCCTGTGGTGTTAATATAGTATTAGAAGAATGCCACCAATTTTATTCAGGTAGCTTTAGGTGCACACTGTGCAGAGGACGCAGTACACTAACTGTAAATACTGTAGCTGCCTGCCTGTGGTATTAATATATGATCAGAAGAACACTACCAATTTTATTCAGGTAGCTTTAGGTGCACACTGTGCAGAGGACACAGTACACTAATGCCCCGTACACACGGTCGGACATTGATCGGACATTCCGACAACAAAATCCTAGTATTTTTTTCCGACGGAAGTTGGCTCAAACTTGTCTTGCATACAAACGGTCACACAAAGTTGTCAGAAAATCCGATCATTCTGAACGCGGTGACGTAAAACACGTACGTCTGGACTATAAACGGGGCAGTAGCCAATAGCTTTCATCTCTTTATTTATTCTGAGCATGCGTGGCACTTTGTGCGTCGGATTTGTGTACACACGATCGGAAATTCAGACAACGGATTTTTTTTTTTATAATTGTATTTTTATTAGATTTTTAACAATATACAATGAACAAGTACAGCAGTAATGTTGTACAATATAAAATATAAAGTTTTGATAGTATCTTTATAGCAAAAAAAACAAAATAAGTACATAAGAACAGAGTTCAGAATTACAGAGCACAAACCGCTATGTACTTTTGTCCAGGATACAGAAAAATATTATTCCTAAAATAAAAGTGCAGGATCAGAAATGTAAAATTAGTTACATAAGAGAGAGGAACATAGATTCTATGGAGGACATGTGGTATGTGGTTATAAGTTCTAAGTAAAACATATGAAAATGGGGCAGGTGGGGGGGGGGGTGGGATATCATAACTTAAAGAACGGTGTTTACCATAGGAGTCCCAAATTCCGACTCATCCCAGGGTTTCCACAATTTTTCAAATTGGGGGATAGTATCATGTACTGAGGCCGTTAGATATTCCATCCTTCGGATATCAGTTACTAATTGTAAAAATTTGGGCCAAGGGGGAGGGGCATCGGACAGCCAGCACAGGGGGATAAGTCGTTTGGCAGCTAATAGTATATAAGAAAGAAGCCGGTTAGCTCTTTTGGTTAAGTTAGGGAAAGGGAGGCCCAACAAATAGTGTAATGGGTCCAATGGAAGAGATCTATCCAGCACTTTCTGTATTAGGAGCCCCACCTCCCCCCAGAAAGATTGTATCTTTGAACACTGCCAAAATATATGGAATAAAGAACCCGTGTCAATCCCACAACGCCAACAGCGCGGCGGGACTGAGGGGTCGTATTTATGAATGACATCAGGGGTTCTATACCAGAACATAAGAATTTTCATAGAAGTTTCCCGTTGGGTCACACACTTAGAAGATCTGGAGACAGAAGACCAAATCTTGTCCCATAGCTGAATTGATATAGCTCTGCCCAACAAATGGGACCACTTTCCCATATAATGATGTGTGGTCTCAGTCAGAGGTGTCGACTCATGAAGGATACGATGGATGGAGGATATTAGGTGTAGCTGGTGGGGTCCCTGAGCACATATGTATTCGAAATTAGTTGGGCTTTCGAGTGATAATGATGAAGATTTGGAGTGGAAAAAGTGTCTGACCTGCAGGTAGAAGTAAAAAAGTTGGTTGGGGATATTAAATTTCTCACGTAAGGTGTCAAAGGATTGTAGCTTTCGCGTAACCGGGTTTACTAAATTTCGAAGTTGAAAGAGGGAGGCGTTAAGCCATGGGAAGATCCTGCTCAGGGACAAACTGTCTGGTATGAGTGGGTTTAACAGTACATTGATGAGCGGGGAGCAGGGTGAGATGAGTTGGTATTTTTTGAAACATTTACGCCAAATAGTTATAGTAAAATTCATTGGGCCAGTGCACTGATGTCTAAAAGTGGAATCTATAGGAAAGGAATCATCCCAAACCAAGGTACATGGGTGAACCGGGTGTATCACACCCTTCTCAATAGCGGACCATTGATTTGGAGCAAAGAGTGATGTCCAAGAAATAATAGGCCTTAAATGTGAGGCATAATAATATTTGAAAATGTCCGGGGCACCCATTCCACCCCTGGACCTCGGAGCAAACACCACTGAACTGGCTATACGGTGAGCCCCTTCGCCCCATATGAACTTTAGAAAGTTACGTTGAAGTGTCTTTAATTGGGATGAGGGTAAAGCAATTGGTAAAGTTTCAAAATAGTATAACAGTCTAGGTAAAATAGACATTTTTAAAACATTTATCCTGCCTAATAAGGATAATGGGTATTTAGTCCAAGATCTCAAGGATTTATTAATTTCCAGAACTAAGGGAGGAAAATTTGCAGAGTATAGAGAAGAGTAGGATGGGGTGAGAAGGATACCTAAATATTTGAGAGAGGTTTTACACCATTTATAGGGATAGGACTCTTTGAGTTGTGATAGTATGGGTAATGGGATATGTATGGGCAGAGCTTCAGTTTTAGACGTATTAATTTTATAACCCGAGATGGCCCCAAAGGAAGACAACAATTTGTGTAGAGAGGGGAGGGAAATCATTGGATTAGTGATCGTGAGCAAGATGTCATCTGCAAAGAGTGATAGTTTATATTCCCCTTGTCGCATTACCACCCCCTGAATATCCGGATGGGTGCGGATGGACTCGGCCAGGGGTTCTAAGCAGAGAATAAAAAGTAATGGCGACAAAGGACAGCCCTGTCGAGTACCGTTAGTCATAGGGAAGCTTGGCGACATGAAGGATGACATCTGTACTTGAGCTGTGATTGTTGAATATATGGCCTTCAAAGCCTTCAGATAAGGACCCCCAAAGCCATACATCTCTAAAACATTGAACATATAGGGCCAGCTTAACCTATCAAAGGCCTTTTGTGCATCTAAACTCAAGATCAACGCTTGTCTGGAGGTTCTATCTAGAAGGTCTATTAAGTTTATTGTACGACGGGTGTTGTCCCCCGCATGCCTGCCAGGCACAAAACCCACCTGGTCCCTATGGATCAATTTGGGGATAATCCTAGATAGCCTAGATGCAAGAATTTTTGTAAAAATCTTATAATCTGAATTTAGAAGAGCTATCGGCCTATAATTATCTGGGATAGAGGGATCTTTACCTGGCTTTGGAATGACAGAGATAAATGAATGAGAGAATTGTGAGATAGGGGATATACCTTTGAGCAGGGATTCATAGAGGGTTAGCATATGTGGAGATAGAATATCAAAAAAAGATTTGTAATAAAAGTAGGATAAACCATCAGGGCCGGGCGATTTATGTAGTGGGAGTTTCTTAACTATGGACAGAAGTTCTTCAGTCGTTATATCTGTATTCAAACTGTCTAAGTCTGCAGAGGTTAGCTTCGGGAGTTTTATCTTAGAAAAAAAATTTTTAAATTTTTCTTGAGTAAAGTTAAAACCATGCTCAGGAGTGAGGCAGTTGTATAATTTATGGTAGAAATTGCCAAAGACACTAGACATTCCACGGGGGCAGTAAACTCTAGATCCATCTGTCTGCTGAAGGAAATCAGGGAATGAGTTGAAAGGGCGTGGACGGAGTTTGTTAACTAGCATTCTATGCGGTTTATTTGAGTACTCGTAAAACTTCTGTTTTGTCCATAGCAAAGATCTGACTGCCCTACCCAGATGAAGTGATTTGATTTGCTCCCTAAGAGAGGTTACCCTTCGTAATTTTGATACTGTAGGGACTCTCAACAATCTCCGCTCTGCAGCAACCAGAGCAGCGGTAAGAGACTGTAAAAGACTATTTCTATCTTTCTTTATCCTGGAGCTTTCGGATATGCAGGCACCGCGAAAGACAGTTTTATGTGCTTCCCAAAGTGTGGAAAAGTCTGAAACTGATCCTATATTGTGTTGAAAAAATTCTTCTAAATTTTTTGCCAGTATATTACGTGAAACTTCAGATTGTAGTAAATGGTCATTTAGACGCCAATGACATGACTTAGGGTGGGCCTGAAAAAGCGCAAGATGTAACATGATGGGAGCATGGTCTGACCATGTAATAGGTGATATATCAACCTCAGTCACATAGGATATGAGTGGGGCCGATATAAAAAAATGGTCAAGGCGTGAATACATTTTGTGGGCTGAGGAATAGAAGGTGAACTGTTTAGAGGAGGGATGTCGGATCCTCCATGAGTCGAATAACCTATGAGATCTAATGCATTTGCGAAAAGAGTTAGCTTGGGATGAAATCTTTTTAGAAGGCACGGTATTAAAAAGGGTTTGTCTGTCTCTATTGGGGGACATAACCAGATTGAAATCCCCTCCTATAATCATGAAAGGTTGCGATGGGTAGTGAGGAGAATCAAATAATGTGTTAAGGAACTCAATCTGGCCAGTATTAGGAGCGTATACATTAATGAGAGAAAACGATGTAGTTGCATAATCACAATCTAGAATGAGATATCTACCGAGAGGGTCAGCATAAGATCTTTTTACCTTAATAGGACATGCCTTCCTAATCAAAATCGCCACTCCCGCCCTGCCTGAGTGATCCGAGGCAAGGAAGGAAGTGGGGAAATACCTTGAGGCAAATTTAAGCGTACCAGTAGACTTAAAATGGGTCTCTTGAACCATTACCACATCTGCGTCAGAGGCCCTGAAATCCTTCAGGGCCATCCAGCGTTTACAAACAGAACCTAGACCTTTGACATTATACGACATAATTTTCAAAGCCATATATATAGACCCAATAGATTCGCTTTTGTAAGGTTGCAGACACCAAGGGATAAAGAAACACACTCACATGTCAGCAGGCATAACCTATAATAAAACTGCATTTGGTTAGAAAAGTAAGAACGAAACATTTGTATCCTTAGCACCATAGTGATATCCTTGGACATGAAAAAAACAAGAGAAAAAAAAAAAAAAAAAACAAGAACCAACTTGAAAAACAGTAAAAACAAAAACAAAAGTTCTCTCAGGCCTGAGAGGCAATTGCGTCTCAGGGGGCCTTGAACAGATGTCAAGGCCAGGTAGGGGCGTATACGGACTTCCATCAGGAGATTCCAGGTAGAGAACTAGGAAGTACCCGCCGCTCACCTTATGAGTTCGTTAGCGTAAAAATAGATTCTGCCATTACTAAAGTGATTAGCAAATCAACTAGGTGTATTAAACGGTATGTCAACTGAGTCACTCATGACTGGGGAGAAAAATGAGTATTAGCTATAAGACTACGTAAATAAAACAAAACCAAAAGGAGCAGGGTGAGTGCCAAAAGAATCATAACAGATCAGAGTATTAATTTCTACCACTCTAAAAACATGTAAAATGTTCCGAGTAGTGTAGTGGGTATGGATCCATGGAAAACAAGTGTTGTGCTTTCAAGGAGGTTGCTTGGAGTTACGAAGACGCTGAGGTGTAGAGAAGTGTTTCCTGGATCTGTCTCTCACTGGGGTCCAGATGCGGCTGGGTGTATTGGGAGGAGGGCGAGCCTGATTATTTGGGGGGATTAAGTCCTCTTCCGGGAGCGGCGGCAGACCCAGACTTTTCAAAAATGCCTCACCTTCCAATAACTCACGTAGAGTATGCTGTACTCCATCCTTAGATACGGTGAGGCGGAATGGAAAGCCCCAATAATATGGGATCTTGTGATGTTGTAGGTGGAGTGTGATTGGGCGTAGGCTCCTGCGTTTGGCAAGGGTAATGGGAGACAGATCGCTGAAAATTTGAAGTTTTGCCCCCTTGTATGTAAGTTGGGGTTTGTTGCGGGTGGCAATAATGAGTGTTTCTTTGCTTTCGAAATAATGAAATTTCACTATGACATCTCTGGGTCTGGCTCCCGCCGGGGGTCTGGGGGCCAGGGACCGATGTGCCCTATCAAGGCGCCAGTCAATATCTACCACTGTAGGGGCCAGAGTATTAAAGAGACCCAGAAGGTAGGTACGTAGATCTGAGTCTCCCACCGTCTCCGGGATACCACGAAAGCGTAAGTTTTGTCTCCTTTCTCTATTTTCCAAATCTTCCTGCTGTAACTGCAATTGAGAAACTGATAGACGCAAATTGTGGTTTTCTTCTTCAATCGCTTGCACATAATTTATCATCTCATCAAATTTATTTTCGAGTGTATCAGTGCGTTTACCGATTTGATCGATCTCTCCTCTTAGTTCCGTAGCTAACTTATTTACCTCTAACGAGACATTATTTGTAATTTGTTGTAACAGGAGCTGTAACTTGGCATCAAGCTTGGCGTCTAGTATGTCTGGGGTAAGAATCTCACGTGGAGTAGAAGAGTCGAGATTTGGACCTTGAGCAACAGTAGATAAGTTTACAGTGTTTTCTGCTCCCATGGGTATGTCCATCCCCACAGAGGGGTCTGAGGGGGTATTTGAGGTCATAAGTTGTGTTCTGGTGACATAGCGTTCCATATTTGGACCTTCACGTGACCCGAATAGGGGTTTATATGTTCGCTGTTGTTGGCCAACTTTGCCCATGTAATAAAGAGGAATTGTGGCAGGAAATCTAGCTTACCTCTGAATCTATAGGTGCTTAATATGGCGTATCAGAGGTCTCGGTGAGCAAACGGGTCTCCAAGCTCATTTAATGCACATAGTTCATTCTCAGCGGAACTGCCATCATTCGTTTGTTAATTACATCTGCTTGAGACACTGTAGGGTGGAGTGTTTGAGGTATTGTGGTGTAAGATGTGCTCAGATCACCATTTAAATAGTGCAGGGGTATATTGCGAGCAGAGCAAGACAGGTAAGGTGTGTATAGAATCACGTCTCCACACAGGCCTATTAAGATATTATAAGTATCCAGATTTAGATTAACAATAAAGCTGTGTGTGTAAAGGATCTTGCTGTAGGATGAGTGCAGAGGGAGAGATTTAATGAATCGGTGGAGCAGAGAGGCTGGAGGGGTACTTGGAGTACCAAGATGGCCGCCGTCCTCCAGAGGTAGGCCGAAGCCGGGGACTTTCCTAACGGCTGTAGCCGGCCGGGTGAGCGCCGCTGTTATTAAAGGATGTGGAGTGAGTAAGGGGGGGAAGTGCTACTCACTGCGGCCCAAAGAGATGCAGATCCACTGTGCGCCGGCTCCGGTATGCAGATGGAGCGGATCGGATGTTACTGAAGGGTTCTGATAGTATGCAGGCCGCGGGATGGGACTAGGCCTCCGTGGAGCTGGACAGAAGGGCCGGGATCGCTGGCGCTTTCTCTCTTTATTATCCCGGGGGGACGGAGGGTTGTCCGACCGGGACGATCAGCCACACAGTGCCCGGTTCACAGGGGGAGGCTTGCCAGAGGCAGTGATCGGATCGTAGGCCCCAAGATGGCGGCGGGCCTCTCCGGCGCGGTGCAGTCTGCAGGCCCGGGATTCAGAAAGAGAAGCAATCCGGGAAATAGTTCTCCAGCCGTGCAGCAGATTAGCCCAGGATGCCACCCAGGTGTAAGGCTAGGCTCCCAGGGAGGATTGGAGCCTGGATGGTGCTGGATTGACCAGGCCCTGGAGGAGCTCAGCCGAGACACGTCCTCTCCTGTGTACGTCCAGACACGCCCCCAGAGACAACGGATTTTGTTGTCGGAAACTTTTATAGCCTGCTCTCAAACTTTGTGTGTCGAAAAATCCGTTGGAAAATGTGTGATGGAGCCTACACACGGTCGGAATTTCCGACAACAAGGTCCTATCACACATTTCCCGTCAGAAAATCCGACCGTGTGTACGGGGCATAACTGTAAATACTGTAGCTGCCTGCCTGTGGTATTAATAGGAGCAGAACAACAGCAATTGTCTCCAGGTAGCTTTAGGTGCACACTGTTCAGAGGATACACTACACTAACTGTAAATACTGTAGCTGCCTGCCTGTGATATTAATAGGATCAGAAGAACACCACCAATTTAATTCAGGTAGCTTTAGGTGCACACTGTGCAGAGGACACAGTACACTAACTGTAAATACTGTAGCTGCCTGCCTGTGGTATTTATAGGAGCAGAACAACAGCAATTGTCTCCAGGTAGCTTTAGGTGCACACTGTGCAGAGGACACACTACACTAACTGTAAATACTGTAGCTGCCTGCCTGCGGTATTAATAGGATCAGAAGAACACCATTAATTTTCTTCAGGTAGCTTTAGGTGCACACTGTGCAGAGGACACAGTACACTAACTGTAAATACTGTAGCTGCCTGCCTGTGGTATTAATAGGAGCAGAACAACAGCAATTGTCTCCAGGTAGCTTTAGGTGCACACTGTGCAGAGGACGCACTACACTAACTGTAAATACTGTAGCTGCCTGCCTGTGATATTAATAGGATCAGAAGAACACCACCAATTTAATTCAGGTAGCTTTAGGTGCACACTGTGCAGAGGACACAGTACACTAACTGTAAATACTGTAGCTGCCTGCCTGTGGTATTTATAGGAGCAGAACAACAGCAATTGTCTCCAGGTAGCTTTAGGTGCACACTGTGCAGAGGACACACTACACTAACTGTAAATACTGTAGCTGCCTGCCTGTGATATTAATAGGATCAGAAGAACACCACTAATTTTCTTCAGGTAGCTTTAGGTGCACACTGTGCAGAGGACACAGTACACTAACTGTAAATACTGTAGCTGCCTGCCTGTGGTATTAATAGGAGCAGAACAACAGCAATTGTCTCCAGGTAGCTTTAGGTGCACACTGTGCAACGGACGCACTACACTAACTGTAAATACTGTAGCTGCCTGCCTGTGATATTAATAGGATCAGAAGAACACCACCAATTTAATTCAGGTAGCTTTAGGTGCACACTGTGCAGAGGACACAGTACACTAACTGTAAATACTGTAGCTGCCTGCCTGTGGTATTTATAGGAGCAGAACAACAGCAATTGTCTCCAGGTAGCTTTAGGTGCACACTGTGCAGAGGACACACTACACTAACTGTAAATACTGTAGCTGCCTGCCTGCGGTATTAATAGGATCAGAAGAACACCATTAATTTTCTTCAGGTAGCTTTAGGTGCACACTGTGCAGAGGACACAGTACACTAACTGTAAATACTGTAGCTGCCTGCCTGTGGTATTAATAGGAGCAGAACAACAGCAATTGTCTCCAGGTAGCTTTAGGTGCACACTGTGCAGAGGACGCACTACACTAACTGTAAATACTGTAGCTGCCTGCCTGTGATATTAATAGGATCAGAAGAACACCACTAATTTTCTTCAGGTAGCTTTAGGTGCACACTGTGCAGAGGACACAGTACACTAACTGTAAATACTGTAGCTGCCTGCCTGTGGTATTAATAGGAGCAGAACAACAGCAATTGTCTCCAGGTAGCTTTAGGTGCACACTGTGCAGAGGACGCACTACACTAACTGTAAATACTGTAGCTGCCTGCCTGTGATATTAATAGGATCAGAAGAACACCACCAATTTAATTCCGGTAGCTTTAGGTGCACACTGTGCAGAGGACACAGTACACTAACTGTAAATACTGTAGCTGCCTGCCTGTGGTATTTATAGGAGCAGAACAACAGCAATTGTAGCAGGTAGCTTTAGGTGCACACTGTGCAGAGGACGCACTACACTAACTGTAAATACTGTAGCTGCCTGCCTGTGATATTAATAGGATCAGAAGAACACCACTAATTTTCTTCAGGTAGCTTTAGGTGCACACTGTGCAGAGGACACAGTACACTAACTGTAAATACTGTAGCTGCCTGCCTGTGGTATTAATAGGAGCAGAACAACAGCAATTGTCTCCAGGTAGCTTTAGGTGCACACTGTGCAGAGGACGCACTACACTAACTGTAAATACTGTAGCTGCCTGCCTGTGATATTAATAGGATCAGAAGAACACCACCAATTTAATTCAGGTAGCTTTAGGTGCACACTGTGCAGAGGACACAGTACACTAACTGTAAATACTGTAGCTGCCTGCCTGTGGTATTTATAGGAGCAGAACAACAGCAATTGTCTCCAGGTAGCTTTAGGTGCACACTGTGCAGAGGACACACTACACTAACTGTAAATACTGTAGCTGCCTGCCTGCGGTATTAATAGGATCAGAAGAACACCATTAATTTTCTTCAGGTAGCTTTAGGTGCACACTGTGCAGAGGACACAGTACACTAACTGTAAATACTGTAGCTGCCTGCCTGTGGTATTAATAGGAGCAGAACAACAGCAATTGTCTCCAGGTAGCTTTAGGTGCACACTGTGCAGAGGACGCACTACACTAACTGTAAATACTGTAGCTGCCTGCCTGTGATATTAATAGGATCAGAAGAACACCACTAATTTTCTTCAGGTAGCTTTAGGTGCACACTGTGCAGAGGACACAGTACACTAACTGTAAATACTGTAGCTGCCTGCCTGTGGTATTAATAGGAGCAGAACAACAGCAATTGTCTCCAGGTAGCTTTAGGTGCACACTGTGCAGAGGACGCACTACACTAACTGTAAATACTGTAGCTGCCTGCCTGTGATATTAATAGGATCAGAAGAACACCACCAATTTAATTCAGGTAGCTTTAGGTGCACACTGTGCAGAGGACACAGTACACTAACTGTAAATACTGTAGCTGCCTGCCTGTGGTATTTATAGGAGCAGAACAACAGCAATTGTCTCCAGGTAGCTTTAGGTGCACACTGTGCAGAGGACACACTACACTAACTGTAAATACTGTAGCTGCCTGCCTGCGGTATTACTAGGATCAGAAGAACACCATTAATTTTCTTCAGGTAGCTTTAGGTGCACACTGTGCAGAGGACACAGTACACTAACTGTAAATACTGTAGCTGCCTGCCTGTGGTATTAATAGGAGCAGAACAACAGCAATGGTCTCCAGGTAGCTTTAGGTGCACACTTTGCAGAGGACACACTACACTAACTGTAAATACTGTAGCTGCCTGTGGTATTAATAGGATTAGATCAGCAGTAGCAGGCAGCTACAGTATTTACAGTTAGTGTAGTGCGTCCTCTGCACAGTGTGCACCTAAAGCTACCTGGAGACAATTGCTGTTGTTCTGCTCCTATTAATACCACAGGCAGGCGGCTACAGTATTTACAGTTAGAGTGCTGTGTCATCTGCACAGTGTGCACCTAAAGCTACCTGAATTAAATTGGTGGTGTTCTTCTTATCCTATATTAATATAGGGTGGCTATGGCCAATTATGGCTCAGGGGGTTTAGTACACGCCCCACACTATATAAGGCCGCCTGCACGGCGGCCCTGTGTAGTGTGTTCCGGCGTTGAGAGAGAGATAGACAGAGAGACAGTGTCATTTGATTTAAGTTAGATAGAGTAGGCAGGCGAGTCAGTTAGCTGCACTTACAGTGTATTGTGTATATATATATATATATATATATATATATATATATATATATATATATATATATATATATATATATATATATATGCATCCCAGGTGTTGTATATATATATATACACTGTATTCAGTTTAGCTAGATCCGTTCCTGTTATTCTCTTCCTACTGACAGGCAGGCAGGTGTTTTTACAGTATTTACAGCTACCTGAAGAAAATTGCTGGTGTTCTTCTGATCCTAATAGTCCTATTAACTACAGTATTTACAGTTAGTGTAGTGCGTCTTCTGCACAGTGTGCACCTAAAGCTACCTGAATAAAATTGGTGGTGTCCACTCGAATATGGCGCGAACGGCCCATATCGTTCGTAATTCGGTGAACAACCGAACACACAATGTTCGACTCGAACATGGGTTCGACTCGAACACGAAGCTCATCCCTATTAGAGACCTTGCGTTCCTCCACATTCTATTTGAGGATGCCCCACAGATGCTCAATAGGGTTTAGGTCTGGAGACATGCTCGGCCAGTCCATCACCTTTACCCTTAGCTTCTTTAGCAAAGCAGTGGTCATCTTGGAGGTGTGTTTGTGGTCGTTATCATGTTGGAATACTGCCCTGTGGCCCAGACTCCGAAGAGAGAAGATCATGTTCTGCTTCAGTATGTCACAGTACATGTTGGCATTCATAGTTCCCTCAATGAACTGTAGCTCCACAGTGCCGGCAGCACTCATGCAGCCCCAGACCATGACACTCCCACCATCATGCTTGACTGTAGGAAAGACACACTTGTCTTTGTACTTCTCACCTGGTTGCCGCCACACATGCTTGACATCATCTGAACCAAATAAGTTTATCTTGGTCTCAGCAGACCACAGGACATGGTTCCAGTAATCCATGTCCTTAGTCTGCTTGTCTTCAGCAAACTGTTTACAGGCTTTCTTGTGCATCATCTTTAGAAGAGGCTTCCTTCTGGGATGAAAAAACAGAAAAACCACCGCGCTATCAAAAACCCTCCAGAAAGTAGCTGCAGTTCAACTGTGGATAAAGCACAACAAGGAAAAACAAAAAAGAAAGAACCGCGCTATACGTGAAATAGCAAAAAATGACTTTTGTGCAATGAATTAATATTCACAATAAACCCACAAAGTGTATCTAAACCATATCAAGTCATGATAGTTGTGATATAAAGTCCATAAGTGCAAGACGGATGAAAGGAATCCTCTGGTAGTTATCCGTGAGGGTCAGGAAAAAGAGTGGAATGACAAACACACCCTATAAGATGATCCTCCGCCACCAAACATATGTGCTTACCAGATGCTTACCAGATACCAGGTGCTTACGCCTCCTCATTACCTCTTATTTAGTGGCCACCAGTGTATAGGATGTATCCCCTTCAGTTCTCCCACATAGAGGAGTTTAGCTCCCATGGTTAAGACAAAGGATCTTCTATTCTATTACTAGAATAGGACCCACTAATTCGGGGTACTTTGTCGCAGTAAGTGGGCTTAGCACTATATAACCATATAGTGTGACCAAACCCCCGTATTTTTTTAATATGTTCAGGTGTTTTTAACTAGCCTTGCAGGAAATGTCATTCTTGTATGTGTGCGCTGTAAAATATTTTGTACTGTTTGTAGGTGTGCGGCGTACGGTCTGAGCACTGACAGGCTGACCCCCCCACCCCTTCAACCTCTGCAACAATGCTGATAGCACTCATATGTATATATCCCAAAGACAACCGATGGATATAACGCTGAGCATGTGCACTCAACTTTTTGGGTCGACCATGGCGAGGCCTGTTCTGAGTAGAACCTGTCCTGTTAAACTGCTGTATGGTCTTGGCCACCATGCTGCAGCTCAGTTTCTTGGTCTTGGCAATCTTCTTATAGCCTAGGCCATCTTTATGTAGAGCAACAATTCTTTTTTCAGATCCTCAGAGAGTTCTTTGCCATGAGGTGCCATGTTGAACTTCCAGTGACCAGAATGAGAGAGTTTTAGCGACCCTGAGACCTTGTAACACTAACCAGTCACATGAAAATTGCTAATTTCACCCAATTTCTACATTTTCACTTAGGGGTGGACTCACTTTTGTTGCCAGTGGTTTAGACATTAATGGCTGCGTGTTGAGTTATTTTGAGGGGACAGCAAATTCACACTGTTATACAAGCTGTACACTCATTACTTTACATTGTAGCAAAGTGTCATTTTTTCAGTGTTGTCACATGAAAAGATATAATAAAATATTTACAAAAATGTGAGGGGTGTACTCACTTTTGTGAGATACTGTAATGCCATTAGTCAGTGCATTCCAAAGGGAAATACATATAAAAGAACTAAAGTTAAACCTTGGTGGCTAAATTCTAGCGTAAATAGGCATATTAACAAAAAAAAAGTGTCCTTTAAAAAATATAAGGCCACAGGGTCACTGTCGTCATTCGAACACTACAAGGAATGCAATAAGAAAATGTAAGAGTGGAATCAGGGCAGCTCAAATAGACCACAAGAGATATGTAGATAAGGATAATCCCCCCCAAATTTTTTCTATATCTTTATAGTAAAAATGCAATATCAGAGCATATTGGCCTCATAAGGGATAATCAGGGGAAGTTCATTACAAGTGACAAGGAGAAGGCAACTGTATTAACCACTTCCCGCCCGCCCTATAGCGGATTGACGTCCGGGAAGTGGTTCTGTTATCCTGACTGGACGTCATATGACATCCAGCAGGATAACATGCTGCAGAGCGCCCCCGGGGACGCGCATCACGGTGATCGGTGGAGCGGTGTGTCAGTCTGACACACCGCTCCACCGATCTTGGTAAAGAGCCTCCGGCGGAGGCTCTTTACCACGTGATCAGCCGTGTCCAATCACGGCTGATCACGCTGTCAATAGGAAGAGCCGTTGATCGGCTCTTCCTCACTCGCGTCTGACAGACGCGAGTAGAGGAGAGCCGATCGGCGGCTCTCCTGGCAGTGGGGGTCTGTGTTGATTGTTTATCAGCGCAGCCCCCCCGCAGATCACCACACTGGACCACCAGGGATCGCCACTAGGACCACCAGGGAAGGGGCAACATGTGGATGGCCAGGTATGTACCCCATGGCCATCCACATGTGCCCAGTGTGCCAAATCTGTGCCAATCAGTGCCCACAAATGGGCACTGATTGGCACAATTATGTTGCAGTGATGCCCAGCAATGCCACCCTTAGGGGCATCACTGCAAACAAGCAGTGCCATCAGTGCCACCCATCAGTGTCCATTCATGCCACCTGTCAGTGCCCATCCGTGCCCATCAGTGCCCATCTATCAGTGCCCATCTGTGCCAACTATCAGTGCCACCCATAAGTAACCATCAATGCCACCTACGAGTGCCCATCAATACTACCTATGAGTGCCCATCAGTGCCGCCTATAAGTGCCCATCCATGCCACCTATGAGTGCCCATCAGTGCCGCATACCAGTGCCACATATCAGTGCCCGTCAGTGCCACCTATCAGTGCCCATCAGTGCCGCCTATCAGTGCCCGTCAGTGCCACCTCATCAGTGCCACCTCATTGGTGCCACCTCATCGGTGCCCATCAGTGCCGCCGTATCAGTGCCCGTCAGTGCAGCCATATCAGTGCCCATCATTGAAGAAGAAAACGTACTTATTTACAAAAAGTTTTAACAGAAACAAAGAAAAACTTGTTTTTTTTCAAAATTTTCGGTCTTTTTTTATTTGTTGCGCAAAAAATAAAAACCGCAGAGGTGATCAAATGCCACAAAAAGAAAGCTCTATTTGTGGGAACAAAATGATAAAAAATTTGTTTGGGTACAGTGTAGAATGACTGCGCAATTGTCATTCAAATTGCGACAGTGCTGAAAGCTGAAAATTGGGCTGGGCGGGAAGGTGTCTAAGTGCCTGGTATTGAAGTGGTTAAATACATTCTTCTCCTTTGTTTTTACAAAGGAAAAGGAACGGTATATTAAACAAAAGACAATATTGGTAGTAATGCAACATAGAATGTGA